>JARQOD010000001.1:343148026-343240632 GCA_033576555.1 Oophaga sylvatica
TCTTTGGGGATCTGCCCGGGGGCAGATTTTTTTCCTTTCTTTTATCTTTAGGTGTAGTTAGCTTCTCAGGCTGTGACGAGGGTCTAGGACCAACGTGGGTACGCTCCACGGTGCCTTTAGTTGTGGGGTTAGTCAGGGTACTGCAATCCAGTAGTTTCCCAAACCTCTCGGGTGTATTGCCTTTTTTTGCCTGCTCTCCTCAGTTTCCCAAAAACATAACATGAAAACCTTTCAGCTGTCAGCTTCAAAAAGGGGCTGGTTATCAAAAATTTAGAGGGGCCCCCCACTTTTTTTTAAAAATTTTTTTAAATAAAAAATTTTTTAAAAAAAAAGGCGTGGGGCCCCCCCATTTTTGAAACCAACCTTGCTAAACAGACAGCGGGGGGCTGGTATTTCAGGCTGGAAAGGGGCCAGGGATTTGGGGCCCTACCCTAAAAATAGCACCCGCATTTTTCCCAAAAAAGGCTGCTTTCCCCTGCAGGGCTGAACTGCCGTAAACCCTCGGTGAGACCCCCGGCTAGCACCGTTTTTAAAACTCACCCGGGCCCACGGCAGTTCACCCCGGGCAGGGAGTGCAGCCTAAAGGACCAGAGGTAACCTCGATGACGTCACCGCTGGTTACTGAGGCTGCGCTCGCAGGAACTCATTCCCCAGTGGTTCCCCAGATGCGACCGTCTAGGTTGAAAACAGTTTTTTCCCCCAGACATGGATAACGGCATGGGACAGAATGATTGTAATTAGCAGCAGCAGGTGTCAGCTGATGGGAGCTGTAGTACCACCAGCTTACACTAGTGACCAGAGGTAAACTTTAAACCTCCGATCACAGCTGAGTGCTCACGCTGTCTTTTGACAGCGTGGGAACCGCAGCTATCTGACCAGCGGGGATGATTTCACCGCCGTTCAGAAGCGGCGTTTGCCGCACTGTCATGCACGTGACAGTGTGGCAAACACTGGATGTTCGGGTCCCCCACTCAAGTGAATTGGGTCCGGGTTCGGGTCCGGGTACTGTTCTGGTGCCCGAACCTGAGCTTTTTGTAACTGTTCGGCTGATCCCGCTGGACCCGAACATCCAGGGGTCCGCCCATCTCTAGTAATGAGTGCAGAGTAGGAGGGCTTCTTAAAGAAAAACTAACAGGTCTGTGAAAGCCAGAATTCTTGCTGGTTGGTAGGTGATCAAATACTTATTTCATGCAATAAAATGCAACTTTATTATGTAAAAATCATCCAATGTGATTTTTTGTATTTTTTTAAGATTCTTTCTCTCACAGTTGAAGTGTACCTACGATAAAAATTACAGACCTCTCCATTCTTTATAGGTGGGAAAACTAACAGTCAGTGTATCAAATATTTATTTTGCTTATTGTATATATCTTAAATATACTGTAGCCCACACAGAGAAATGTATTGGATGAGCCAGAAAAATATATATCAACCTGACACATTAATCAATATAACAATAATCAATATAAAATAAATCTATGCGTATATATTTCTCAAAGCAATGTCTCCCCCTTGTGGGGTAGTTAAAAATAACATCAGTATGTCTGAACAAAGTTACAGCACATCTGTACAGATTCAGAAGCTAATAGACCCAGTTAATATATTTTAATATAGGCGTATAGAATGCTTCCCCAAAAATGTGTTGAAAGCATGTCTGCACCAGATGTTAAGCTGTCATTATAACCATAAGAGAAAGTAAGTCAGATATGGTTGAAAAGAAAAAGCACAAAATAGTTATCACCACATTTGCACTATGGCTTCCTCTTTGTCTCTCGTTTTTGCAAACTCCTTGCAACATGTATGACTTTTTTTTTTTAGGGGAATTTATCTTGAAACCCCAGTCTGCTTTGAAATCTTTGCCTAGGAGAGACCCTGCTGATGCAGCATAACTACAGATATAGCAATTGTTAAACGAACAGGAACATCATTTTAACCTGACGCAATAACTTGCCTGTCACCACAATCCTAAAGCACAATACAGGTTGACTTTATTGCAAAAAAAATAATTACAGCCTGTAATTTTCGGACTCCACCACCAGGTGGCATATGAGACAATACTATTGCATTGCCTTGTAACGGTAAATTGGCTATTATTGTAGTATTATTATTATTATTAATATTATTATACATTTATATAGCGCCATTTATTCCATGGTTCTTTACATGTGAAAAGGGGAAATAGAGACAAGTACAATCAACATGTGCGAGACAAGGGACACACAAGTACAGAAGGAGAGAGGACCCTGCCCGTGAGGGCTCACAGTCTACAGGGATGGGTGAGGATACACTAGGAAAGGGTAGAGCTGGTCGTCGATGGTTCAGTAGACTGAGGATCATTGCAGGTTGTAGGCTTGTCGGAACAGGTGGGTCTTCAGGTTCTTCTTGAAGGTTTCCGTTGTTGGTGAAAGTCTGATGTTTTGCGGCAGAGAGTTCCAGAGTATGGGGAAGCCCGGGAGAAGTCTTGTATGCGGTTGTGGGAAGAAG
Source organism: Oophaga sylvatica (assembly GCA_033576555.1). Lineage (NCBI taxonomy): Eukaryota > Metazoa > Chordata > Amphibia > Anura > Dendrobatidae > Oophaga > Oophaga sylvatica. The sequence goes on from JARQOD010000001.1 coordinate 343,150,511, forward strand.
AGTGAGGGGGGAGTCGAGAAGGAGATCTTGAGAGGATCGAAGGTTGCGTGTGGGTAGGTAGTGGGAGACCATGTCACAGATGTATGGAGGAGAAAGGTTGTGGATAGTTACAATTTGTGCTGACACCTTGTTTGCTGTATGTACAGTATATGGGAGAAAAACAAAATATAGGACAAAAAAGTTATCATTACAATAATGGGAGTAACAGCACAGAGGTTATCATCCTGTATGGACCAGAATCTAGCCACAGACTTATAAAAACAAACTAGTGGCAATTTTGTGCGTTTTGCTCATCTCTAAAAAATGTACAAAAACCTGTCACACTGCAGCCAATTTTTATTTTTGCACTTTTATGTTACCCTACCTTTGTTCCAAGGGCCTCAACTTTTGTACTTGATTTTGCAAGCAACCTAGCCATACGAGGAATTTTTGTAGGGCAAGTTTTAGTTTTGAATGACCCCATTTTACAATACTAAGCACTGGGGAAAAGTGATGGAGAAACCAGTAGTTCCACCTAGTTTTTGGTGATTTTTTTTTAAAGCCATTCTTTGCATTGTAAAAACAACCTGAAGACATGATTATTCAGGTCAGTACACCCCTTAGTGACTAAGCCAGTTTTGACTTTAACCCCTTCACCCCGAAGCCTTTTTTCATCTTCCTGAACAGGCCAATTTTTACTATTCTGACCACTGTCATTTTATGAGATAATAACTCTGCACCGCTTCAATAGATCCCACTCATTCTGCGATTGTTTTTTTCATGACATATTGTACTTCATGATAGTGGTAAAAAACTTGCATTCATTTGGGAAAAAAATCAGGAATTTGTCAAAAATTTGGAAAAATACGCAATTTTCAAACTTAGAAGGGTTAAACGTTGACCAATGATTTCTCATTTTTACAACAAAATTTGCAAAACCATTTTTTTTAGGGACCACCTCACATTTGAAGTGACTTTGAGGGTTTATTTGACAGAAAATACCCAAAAGTGACACCATTCTAAAAACTGCACCCCTCAAGGTACTCAAAACCACATTTAAGAAGTTTATTAACACTTCAAGTTCTTCACAGGAATTAATGGAATATGGAAGGAAAAAATAAACATTTAACTTTCTTTCACAAAAATTTTTCCTTTAGACCTAATTTTTTTTTTATTTTTGCAAGGGTAACAGGAGAAAATGAATCATACAATTTGCTGTGCAATTTCTCCTGAGCATGCCGATACCTCATATATTTGGTAAAACCACTGTTTGGGCGCACGGCAGGGCTTAGAATGGAAGGAGCGCCATTTCACTTTTTGAATGTAAAATTTGCTGCCATTATTTGCAGACGCCATGTCATGTTTGAAGAGCCTCTGATGTGCCTAAACACTGGAAACCCCCCACAAGTGACACCATTTTGGAAACTAGACCCCTTAGGGAACTTATCTAGATGTGTATTAAGCACCTTGAACTCACAGATGCTTCACAGAAGTTTATAATGTAGAGCTGTGGTTTTTCCAAAATAAATCTTTTTCGGGTCCAAATTTTTCATTTTCATAAGGGAAACAGGAGAAATTGCTCCATACAATTTGTTGTGTAATTTCACCTGAGCACGCCGATACCCAATATGTGAAGGAATACTACTATTTGGGCACACGGCAGGGCTTGGAAGGGAGGGAATGCCATTTGACTTTTTGAATGCAAAATGTGCTGGAATAATTAGCGGACATCATGTGGCGTTTGCAGAGCCCCTGATGTGCCTAAACAGTGGAAACCCCCTACAAGTGACACCATTTTGGAAACTAGACCCCTTTCTGGAAGTTAAACCTAAAAGAAATTGTATTCAAAGTAAAGTGTATATAACAAATTTTACTAGATAATTAACCCCTTCAGCCCCAAGGGTGGTTTGCACGTTAATGACCGGGTCAATTTTTACAATTCTGACCACTGTCTCTTTATGAGGTTATAACTCTGGAACGCTTCAACGGATCTTCGTGATTCTGAGAATGTTTCCTCGTGACATATTGTACTTCACGTTAGTGGTAAAATTTATTTGATATAACTTGCGTTTATTTTTTAAAAAACGCAAATATGGCGAAAATTTTGAAAATTTTGCAATTTTTAAACTTTTAATTTTTATTCCCTTAAACCAGAGAAATATGTCACACAAAATGTCACAAAAATAGTTAATAAATAACATTTCCCACATGTCTACTTTACACCAGCACAATTTTGGAAACAAAATTTTTTTGTTAGGAAATTATAAGGGTTAAAAGTACACCAGCGATTTCTCATTTTTACAACAAAATTTACAAAGCCATTTTTTTTAGGGACATAGAAAGAATAACTTGGCACTCAACTTGTATAAAGCGAAGATTTTTATTGCAGTCACAAAATAACAACGTTTCGGTCCCACATGGACCTTTGTCAAGACACTGCAATGAATATAAACATAATCAAATAACACTATTATAAACTATGGATAAACCGATACAAACAATAGAGTAAGTAATAAACAGAAATAGCAAATATATATGTATCCTGAGAGTTACTGAAAGCAAATATAGAAAAACTTGAAGAGAGACCTACCCGACTGCTTTTATGGAAGTAAATATAAGGGTATTAATCCCTCTCTTGGGCAAATGACAATTCTCTATGAGCTGCACCATGAAATATAAACAGTGGAGAAAGGATACTTAGAATAAAGGTACAAAAAAGAGGAGATTATGAAACTAGGTAGGAACAAAATAAATCGTACCTAGAAGTGGTGATAAGGTACAAATTATTAAGTCTGGTGTTTGACTAAGGCTGATACCTGTGGGTGACATGTTACGTGAATCATCAAGATAGTAGCATATAAGGAATCATATATATAAGATAATGAATGAATGGATACCTGTGAAGGAGGTAGATATTAGGACTGGTATGTATATCTGTCCGCTGTAGGTAGGTACAAGCGTTCCTGGCTGTAGTAGGGTCCAAATTAGATATAGGACTAAGAGACCAATAGAATGTGTGCTATAAGACAGTGTAAAGTAGGTTAAGCTACTACAGGCATGTGATTATGAATAGTGACAAGATCTATCAAAGGGTACCCGTGTCACAGTGCGGTGTATAAACTTACTTGCATCTATAGAGTAGTCAGAGATGCCCTGGGGTTAAACAAATAATGTGCAGTTATAAGCTGAGATCGCTATAAAGAGGTGAATATCAATCTTCTCCGCTTTAGGTATAATTAAAATTGGCTCAAAGTGCTCCTTACCGGTGGTGATGTAGTGGATGGTGCAGCTTTGCTCACAACACGGTGTCCACCGCTTGTTGGAGTGAGTGTTTTTGCAATCTGAGCGCCATTATATGCACGGGGGCGGGCTCAACCTCCAAGCACAGGGCGGAAGTGAGTCACAGGAAGTGGGCGGCTCCTATGCGTTCTACTGACTAAAGCTTGCGTTCCAAGCGCCATATTGGGGCTGGACGAAGCAGTTATAAGAAGTGGGTGGTACTTGTGCGTTCCACTGACTAAAGCTTGCGTTCCAAGCGCCATATTGGGGCTAAATGGAGCGATATCTGCTGTATATGATCACATATAAGGTGGCAAATGGATTCGCAGATATATACATAGTGATAGTCCACTAATTATCATTATAATAGCACAGATACCAATACATTAGAGAAATGGAGTATATTCAGCAGTCGAGTAGGATAAAGGTATGAGAAAGTCCAGAGTAGGAGATTTGGAAGTCATATTTTCTGATCAGTATAGACGGCTCTGTGAAAGAGAAAAGAGACATTAAAATCTGGGACAAAAGTCAATGTAAGTCATATATTAGGTAGACAATGCAATGACCTTATATATGCCGTATGGACTAATAAGCTCCTGAGGCAACAATAGTGTACCACTTGTAAAATAGGGATTAACAAATATTTAGATAAAGGAATGTAAGTCATATTCCCTATTCATACCACGGGGGTAAGGGTCTGTAATTCATGGATCCAATAGGATTCCCTTCTTTTCATATATTTGATACGATCGCCTTCCCGTCGTGATGGTGTGATCAACTCTATCACCTGAAACTTAAGTTGAGCTATGGAGTGTCCCTTGGTGATAAAGTGGAATGGTATTGGTAAGAGGGTGTTTTTGCATCGTATGGTGGATTTATGTTTCGAAAATCCGATCTTTAATAGGTTGGGTGGTTTCTCCTACGTATAATAGACCACACGGGCACTTAATGAGGTAAATAGCATAGGTCGAGTCGCAAGTGGAATAATCCTTGATATGATATTTTTTTGCCAGAATGTGGATGATAAAAGGTGTCCCCTTTAAGTACGTTGTTACGCTGATTGCAGTGTAGACAGGGGTATGTGCCCAATTTTGGTTTATGTAGAAATCTTTGTGTAGATATCCGTCCCTGGATACCCATGTCTGCCCTTACTAAAGAATCACGGATGTTATGAGGGCGTTTGTAACAGGGTAAAAAAGGGTTGTTAAACTCTTCTACATTTGGGTGTGCAGTTTTAAGAATGTTCCAGTGTTTCCGTATGGCATGATGTAGTATCTGAACATATGGATGGTAAACATGTACTAGAGGTATACGGTTTGTCACTGGTCTACGGGGACTTTGTGCTGGTTTCCTGGCTTCTGACAAAAGGTTAGGGGGATAACCCCTTTCCTCAAATCTCTTATGCATCTCCTCAAATCTCAATTCATTCTGAGTGGGATCAGAGACAATTTTGCGAACCCTCTGAAATTGTGATCAAGGTATGGATTTTTTGGTTGCCGGAGGATGAAGGCTGGCATAATGTAAGATGCTGTTGCGGTCAGTGGGTTTTCTGAATAAATCTGTAGAGAGTGACCCATTGGCATTTTTTATGACTAAAGTGTCCAGGAAACTGACCTTTTCTTGACTATGAGTAATAGTGAATGATAATTCAGGCCACGAAAGATTAAGAATGTCAAAAAACCGAAGCAATGAGTCAACAGTACCAGTCCAGATACAAAAAAGTCATCAATAAATCTTTTCCAGATTAGACAATGTGTCTTAAAAAGGAGATTGGGGTAAACGATTTCCTCTTCAAAGGAGGCCATGAAGCTATTAGCATAAGGCGGGGCTACATTTGAGCCCATAGCGGTCCCATTCTTCTGCAAATAGAATCGATCCTCAAACATAAAAAAAAAATTTGTGAGGTCTAAGGTATGTAAGTCAGTGCATAATTCCACTATCTCAGATGGTTTCTGAGAATGGGAAAGAAGATGTATAGTGCAGGAAATCCCCTTTTGGTGGGGAATAGAGGTATACAAATCTTTTACATCCAATGAGACAAGAATAGCATTATCTGGTACTGGGCCCAAGTTGTGAATGGTTTGCAGGAAATGTCCTGTCATGTATAGTGTACAGTTCCTATAGCGTCTTGTGCTTGGGTGCGAGGAAAACACAGGAGACATAGGTTGAAATGAAATGACTTGTATTACTTCATACAAGCATGCTGAAAAGTTCACAAAGTTTGCAGGAACAGAGTCAGGAGACACAGCAGGCCAGAGTAACTTCAAGCACTACAATAAATCTCCAAAGCAGGTTCAGGATCTCTTCTCTGTACCGTAATTCCTCTGCAAACATGGATTCACCAAACAGCAGGTTTCCAGAGTCCAAAAGTGTTCCAAGGTTCCTCAGTAGGGAATAGCTGGAGTTCAAGTCCAAGGTTTCCAGGAGTCAGGTCACAGACTGACTGAGGCTTGATTCAGGAGCACTGATTGTTCAGCTGAGGCTGCTTAAGAAGCAAGAGGGAAGAATCAGGGCGGGAACATGAAAACTGGAAACTCCATATTAACTGAGGGCAAGAGCTGCAGAAAGACAGAAAGCAAAATGGCCGACGGAAAACTGAGTTTCAAGGAACATGTCAACAGAGACAAAGAACCTTACATTACTCCCCCCTTAGGGACAACCTCCGGATGACCTCAGACCAGGCTTGTCAGGGTACCTCTGATGAAACTGGCGGAGCAGGCGAGGAGCATTTACATTATTGACTGGTTCCCATGAGTTGTCCTCCACTGGGTAGCCCTGCCATTTAATCAAATATTGCAACTGATTTCTGTACAACCTGGAATCTAGAATCCTTTCCACCATAAATTCTTCCTGACCATCGACCAGCACTGGGTCAGGGCAAGGAGAAGAACGTCCAGGAAACGTATTGGGTGTTGAAGCCTTTAGTAGGGATACATGAAAGACAGGGTGGATTCTCATAGTTCTGGGCAGTTGAAGACGACAAGCAACAGCACTTATAATCTTATTGATCTTATAAGGTCCAATGTACTTATGTCCCAATTTAGACGATGGAATCTTTAATTTAAGATTTCTGGTTGACAGCCAGACCAAGTCTCCTACCTTGAAAGCTGGTGCAGGTTTACGAAATTTATCTGCTGCTTTCTTGTACCTTTCCTGAGCCAATTCTAGATTTTCCTTTAGAAGATCCATATTCTTTTGTAAAGAAGTGATTCTTTCAGCCACTGCCGGCAAGGGCGTATCTATGGGAAATCGAGGAAGAATGTTAGGATGATAACCTAGATTGGAGTAAAAAGGAGACTGCTTAGTGGAGGCGCTCTGAGAGTTGTTATAAGAGAACTCAGCCAGTGGAAGTAGATCCACCCAATCATCCTGTAGGTGGCAGATAAAACAGCGGAGATACTGCTCCAGGGTCTGATTGGTTCGTTCTGTCTGTCCATTAGTCTGGGGATGAAAAGCAGAAGAAAGGTTTACTTTAATGTCCAATGCTGCACAGAAATTTTGCCAAAACCTTGAAGTGAATTGCACCCCTCGATCCGAAATGACCTCATCCGGTACTCCATGTAAGCGAAACACATTCTTAATCATCAAGTCTGATGTCTGTTTTGCAGTGGGTAAGCCGACACAAGGGATAAAATGAGCTGCCTTTGTTAGACGGTCAACCACCACTAGAATGGTCTTCTTCCCTTGAGAGGTTGGTAACTCCACAATGAAGTCCATAGAAATGGATCCCCACGGGCGGGACGGGGTGGGAAGAGGTTGCAACAGACCAGTTGGTGAGGAGTGAGGTGTTTTGCATCTTGCACAGACTTTACATGAAGTGACATAGTTTAAAACATCTTTCCTGTAAGTGGGCCACCAAAAGAAACGAGAAAGAAATTCTTGTGTCTTTAGAATTCCCCTATGCCCGGCTATCTTGGAATCGTGGATGAGTTGCAATACTCTCAATCTGACTGTTTCAGGTATATACAGACGTTGTCCCTGAATCCACACACCATTCTTAAAGACAAGACTTACGTCCCTTGGGGGTTGAGCCAACAAAGAATCCGCATGGTATGCTTCCTTGATGTCCTTAAGTAGGTCTTGATTATGAATCACTCCCAGGAATCTAGAGTCAGGAAGAATAGTCTTAGGAGGAGTAAGTGGACGTGTCTCTGCTGAATGAATCCTAGAGAGTGCATCAGCCTTTCCATTGCGCGATCCTGGTCTATAAGAAATGACAAAATTAAATTGGTTTAGGAAAAGATTCCAGCGAGCCTGGCGAGGAGTCAGGCACTTAGCCGACCTGATAAATTCAAGGTTACGATGGTCTGTCAGGACGACTATTTGCTGTGCAGCTCCCTGAAGAAGGTGTCTCCATTCCTTGAAGGCGGCAATAATGGCCAACAATTCTCTATTGCCCACATCGTAGTTCCTCTCAGCCGAAGACAACTGCTGGGAAAAGAAGGCACAGGGATGCAAGACATTCTTCTCACCTGTTCTCTGAGAGAGTATAGCTCCAACGGCACAGTCTGAAGCATCCACCTCTATTATGAAGGCAAGCTCGGGGTTGGGATGTACTAAGATAGGTGCGGTGGTAAATTTATCCTTTAAACAGGAAAATGCTTCCTGAGCTTGCGGGGTCCAGGAGAACCTAGACTGTTTCCGGGTAAGTTGGGTGATAGGTGACACTACCTCAGAGAAATTCCTAATGAAACGTCTATAGAAGTTGGCAAACCCGATGAAGCGCTGCACCTCCTTCACATTTCTAGGAATTGGCCAATCCTTGATGGCTTGGGTCTTGCTTCCATCCATACTAATCCCTTGCGTAGATAGTACATACCCCAGAAATTGAATTTCGGTCCTATGGAATTCACATTTTTCAAGCTTGATGTAGAGATGATTTTGTCTTAGGCGTTCTAAGGCCATTCTCACATGTCCATGATGTTCCTCTGTGGAGTTAGAAAAAATTAGAATATCATCCAGATAAATCACCACAAATGTATCTAGGAGATCCCTGAAGATATCATTCACGAAGTGTTGGAAAGTGGCTGGGGCGGTACTCAGACCAAAAGGCATAACTAGATATTCAAAGTGTCCATAGCGTGACCTGAAAGCAGTCTTCCATTCATCCCCAGGTCTAATACGGACCAAGTTATAGGCCCCACGGAGATCCAGTTTAGAGAAAATTTTGGCATGCCGCACTCTCTCCAACAACTCAGGGATTAAAGGCAATGGATAACGGTTTCTAATAGTAACCTTATTGAGTTCCCTATAGTCTATGCAAGGTCTCAGAGATCCATCTTTCTTCTTCACAAAGAAGATGGGTGCACCTGCGGGAGATGAAGAGGGGCGTATGAAGCCCTTGGCTAAATTTTCGTCTATATAATCCTTCAAAGCTTTTAGCTCGGGCCCCGCTAGGGGGTAGATCTTACCAAAAGGTATCTCGGCTCCAGGCAATAATTCAATTGGACAATCATATGGACGGTGAGGAGGAAGCTGATCAGCGTTCTTCTTGTCACATAAATCCACATAGTCCTGGTATACAGCTGGTAGTTCAGGGACTGACATGGTTCCTTTAGGAACAGAGCAAGCTGAAACTCCTTGACTCATCTGTTTCTCCGGAAAGTGTAATTCCTTGGTTTCCCAGTTAATCGTAGGATTCTGCGCCTGCAGCCATGGTAGCCCTAGAATAATGGGAAAGTGGGGAGAAGAGATAAGCATAAAAGACATTTTCTCCTGATGATCTTTACCCATAAGGTCCCTCAAAGGCTCTGTTTCTTGATCCACTGGTCCAGAAGTCAGTAGAGAGCCATCCACAGTCTCCATCTGTACTGGAGTAGCCTTCTTCACTGAACGTATCCCCTGTTTCAGAGCAAAGGAGATATCCATAAAATTTCCACTTGCTCCTGAGTCGATCATAGCAGAGCTAGACACCCAGACTGAGTCAACCCAGAGTTTGATGGAAAGGAAGCAATGAGAACTGTTTCTTTTACAACTCAGCTGGGACACCGCTGAGGAAACTTGAAAAATTGCAGCGTTTATACCGTCATCGTCCCCAGAACTAACAGAGTTTAAGTCCGAGAAATCAAGATCTCTTGCAGCAGATCTCTCTGGAGCCTGAGGCTTGGACATGACAGAGCTCCTCTCGCAACACTCACAGTGAATGACTGCTGCAGTAGTCTTACGAGAACGGCTGGGGCAGTTTATAATGAAGTGCCCTGACTTACCACAGTAGAAACATAGATTTTCCTTTATACGATGTTCTTTGCGTGCATCACTAACCCGTCTTTGTAAAGAGTCCACCTGCATGGGTTCAGGTTCTGGTTCCCTTGTGATCCTACTCAAAGGTTCCTTAGCTGAGGAGGGAGGTAGTAAAAGGTTAGTGTGATTATTTTCGAACCATCTCTCTTGTCTGCGTTCAGTCAGACGAGCATCAATACGGATACAATAGTTAATAAAGTCACCTAACGCAGTGGGAGGGTCGGCACGAGCAAGTTCATCCTTAATCAGTGGAGACAACCCTTTCCGAAAAATAGATTTTTTAGCGGAAGTGTCCCAAGTGGTATCAAGAGCCCATCTCCTGAAATCCAGGGCATATTCGGCTACTGAACGCTTACCTTGGCGCAAAGTTAACATGGCTGCTTCAGCTGTTGCACCTCGATTGGGGTCATCAAACACCTGCCCCATGGCTGAAATAAAAGCATCAAGGTGATTCAAACAATCATCCTCAGTCTCAATCAGAGGGTTTTCCCACATCAAAGCCTTATTGGTAAGCAACATGATTATAGTAAGCACTTTGGATCGTTCAGTGGGAAATTGTGAAGCATGTGCAGAGAAAAATAAATTGCATTGATTAATAAATCCCCTGAATTTCTCACGTTCACCGCCAAAACGAAAAGGAGGTAATTTGGGGATCCCAGAACTTGGGGTTATGGCAGGAGCCTGGGCTCGTTCCTCTAGAGCCTCAATCCTGGCTCGCAATTCCTGGGTAGTCTGTCCAAAAACTTGCAAATTATGATTAGTGAGGTCCTGTAGGCTTGCAAAACGGGTCTTTATAGTCTGTATATCTGCAAGGATTGTATCAGTCACTCCGCAAAGCTCCTTTATGCGGGCCTCCATCTTCCAGATCTTTTAAGGCAGGAGTGCTGGAAGGAGAAGAGGAAAGGAAAAAAAAAAATAGTGTTTACCTGTGGTAACACTCCAGAGTAAAATTTTAAGGGAATGCGCTCACCTGGAATGGTTGTGAGAAGTCACAACCACTGTCATCACATAAGGTATTAAACGGACATCTGATATCCACAGTCACAGCAGACACGGCTTTCCCAGACCCAGCAGACACTAAACATTGGCTCCTGAATCTTTTCATGTATAGTGTACAGTTCCTATAGCGTCTTGTGCTTGGGTGCGAGGAAAACACAGGAGACATAGGCTGAAATGAAATGACTTGTATTACTTCATACAAGCATGCTGAAAAGTTCACACAGTTTGCAGGAACAGAGTCAGGAGACACAGCAGGCCAGAGTAACTTCAAGCACTACAATAAATCTCCAAAGCAGGTTCAGGATCTCTTCTCTGTACCGTAATTCCTCTGCAAACATGGATTCACCAAACAGCAGGTTTCCAGAGTCCAAAAGTGTTCCAAGGTTCCTCAGTAGGGAATAGCTGGAGTACAAGTCCAAGGTTTCCAGGAGTCAGGTCACAGACTGACTGAGGCTTGATTCAGGAGCACTGATTGTTCAGCTGAGGCTGCTTAAGAAGCAAGAGGGAAGAATCAGGGCGGGAACATGAAAACTGGAAACTCCATATTAACTGAGGGCAAGAGCTGCAGAAAGACAGAAAGCAAAATGGCCGACGGAAAACTGAGTTTCAAGGAGCATGTCAACAGAGACAAAGAACCTTACATGTCCTGTATCTAAAAGATAGGAAGGAGCCTGCCGTGTCAATGGTATGAGGATCTTCTCAAGGAAGATAGAGAGGGGTGACAATATGGACTCAGTAGAAGCCACTATAGGCCTACCCGGGGATTCTCCAAATTTTTATGTATTTTAGGTAAAATATAAAACACAGGAGTTATTGGATCTTTTTTAGTTATTTAATTATGTTTATATTCATTGCAGTGTCTTGACAAAGGTCCAAGTGGGACCAAAACGTTGTTATTTTGTGACTGCAATAAAAAATCTTCGTTTTATACAAGTTGAGTGCCAAGTTATTCTTTCTATGTGCATGCGGTTGGGTTCCTACTTGAGCACCACTCACAGCTGTGCCACGTTATAGCAATAATTTTTTTTAGTGATGACCTCACATTTAAAGTCACTTTGAGGGGTCTATATGGCAGAAAATACCCAAAAGTGACACCATTCTAAAAACTGCACCCTCAAGGTGCTCAAAACCACATTCAATAAGTTTATTAACCCTTCAGGTGATTCACAGGAGCTGAAGCAACGTGGAAGGAAAAAATGAATATTTAACTTTTTAGTCACAAAAATTATCTTTTACAAACTTTTTTTTTATTTTCACAAGGGTAAAAGGAGAAAATGGACAGATAAAGTTGTTGTGCAATTTCTCCTGAGTACGCCAATACCCCCATATGTGGGGGAAAACCACTGTTTGGGCACACGGCAGAGCTCGTAAGGGAAGGAGCGCCGTTTGACGTTTTCAAACCAAAATTGGCTGGAATTGAGATTGGACTCCATGTCGCGTTTGGAGAGCCTCTGATGCGCCTAAACAGTGGAAACCCGCCACAAGTTACACCATTTTGGAAACTAGACCCCCTATGGAACTTATCTAGATCTGTTGTGAGCACTTTGAACCCCCCAAGTGTTTCACAAAAGTTTATAATACCTGGGTGTGGAAAAAAAAAAAAATTTCCACAAAAATGATTTTTTTTAGTCCCAAATTTTTGATTTTTCCCAAGGAAATTGGACCCCAAAAATTGTTGTTCAATTTGTCCTGAGTACACTGATACCCCATATGTGGGGGGGGGGGAAAACTGTTTGGGCGCACGGCAGGGCTTGGAAAGGAAGTAATGTTTTGGAATGCAGACGTTGATGGGGGTCATGTTCAGTTTAGAGAGCCCCTGATGTGCCTAAACAGTGGAAACCCCCACAAGTGACCCCATTTTGGAAACTAGACCCCTAAGGAACTTATCTAGATCTGTTGTGAGCACTTTGAACCCTCAAGTGTTTCACTAAAGTTTATAATGCCTGGGTGTGGAAAAAAAAATTCCACAAAAATAACTTTTTAGCCCCAATTTTTGATTTTTCCCAAGGAAATTGCATCCAAAAAGTTGTCCAATTTGTCCTGAGTACGCTGATACCCCATATGTGGAGGAGGAAACTGTTTGGGCGCACGGCAGGGCTTGGAAAGGAAGTAATAATGTTTTGGAATGCAGACGTTGATGAGGGTCATGTTCCATTTGGAGAGCCTCTGATGTGCCTAAACAGTGGAAACGCCCCACAAGTGACCCCATTTTGGAAACTAGACCCCGTAAGGAACTTATCTAGATCTGTGGTGAGCACTTGGAGCCCCCAAGTGCTTCACACAAGTTTATAATGCCCAGGCATGAAGATAAAAAATCCTATATTTTTTCCCACAAAAATTATCTTTTAGTCACCAACTTTTTATTTTCCTAAGGGTGACAGGAGAAATTGGACACAAAAGTTGTCCAATTTGTCCTGAGTACGCTGATACCCATATGTGGGAGGGAACCACTGTTTGGGCGCACGGCAGAGCTTGGAATGGAAGGAGCACCATTTGACTTTTTCCAACCAAAATTGGCTGGAATGGAGATTGGACGCCATGTTGCATTTGGAGAGCCCCTGATGTGCCTAAACAGTGGAAACCCCCCACAAGTGACCCCATTTTGGAAACTAGACCCCCTAAGGAACTTATCTAGATCTGTGGTGAGCAATTTGAACCCCCAAGTGCTTCACACAAGTTTATAACGTAGAGCCGTAAAATTAAAAAATTATAATTTTTTCACAAAAATGATCTTTTCACCCCAATTTTTATTTTCCCAAGGGTAACAAGACCCCAAAAGTTATTGTATAATTTGTCCTGAGTATGCTGATACCCCATATGTGGGGGTAAACCACTGTTTGGGTGCATGGCAGAGCTCGGAAGGGAAGGAGCACCGGTTTACTTTTTCAACGCAGAATTGGCTGGACGCCATGTCGTGTTTGGAGAGCTTCTGATCTGCCTAAACAGTGGAAACCCCCTACAAATGACACTATTTTGGAACCTATACCCCTCAATGAACTTATCTAGATGTGTGGTGAGAACTTTGAACCCCCAGGTGTTTCACTAAAGTTTATAACGCCCGAGCATGAAAAGAAAAAGATCATATTTTTTCCACAAACATGATCTTTAGTCCCCAACTTTTTATTTTCCCAAAGGTAACAGGAGAAATTGGACCCCAAAAGTTGTTGTCCAATTTGTCCTGAGTACGCTGATACCCCATATGTGGAAGAAAACTACTGTATGGGCACACGTCAGGGCTCGGAAGGGAAGTAGTGACGTTTTGGATTGCAGACTTTGATGGAATGGTCTGCGTGCGTCATATCGCGTTTGGAGAGCCCCTGATGTGTTGTGAGACAGTGAAGGTATGTGGGTTGAATGGGGTGTATATTTCACCTAGGTACTTTGCTGACTGGTATAAGGGAAATGTGTGGCTTTGTAATACTAGTGGTGGAGAAAGGTCACTACACCTTCCATTCAGTACACACTTACAGCTCAAACCTGAAGCCACTCAAGTGATAATTAGGAAGCCAGAAGTAGGTGTCTGGGATCACAGACAGAGAGCTCGCTTAGTCTGGACAGGAGTCCAGGCACAGGAGGAGACTCCGGGAGGGGAGCTCGCTCAGTCTGGGTGCTGGATGCGCCCCCAGACACAAGAGGTGTCTCTGCAAAACTCCATGCTGGTAACTACTGAATATAAGGGGAGCTCTCTCAATCTGGATGCTGGAGGTGCCTCCAGATACAAGAGGAGTCACTGGGAAAACCACGCTGGTAACTGCTGAATATAATGTCTTGTTTTGGGCCAGGCTGGTAGAGTCTGATCCCTGATAGTAAGGGATTCTATCTATGTGTAGTGAGAAGCCGGAGAGGCTTAGGATTTCTGTTTATGAGTTGTTTTTATCACCTATTGTTTGCTGTGGACTTTAATAAAGCTGGTTGCGGCCAGTTTACACCAGAACTGCTGTCTGTGAATGAACTGTTTATGTGCCACTCCGTCCACCAGGACGGCGATCCCAGAGCTATATCCCCTGAAAAGCTTACAATTGGTGGAGAATGCGGGCAGCACAGTGGTTGAAGCAGCAGCAAAAAAAAAAAAAAGTTTGACAGCAAAAGAAACGTCTGTTGGAGCAGTCTTAAAGAGACAGTAGCCCTAATAGACTTTGCAAAGAAAAAAAAAAGTGTATGCACAGCAAAGCTGAACTTTCTGTGGAAAAAGACTGTGGAGTATGTATGTCTTGAGTGAAGACTGCCGTTGTTGAGATAGAGAAGTCTGACAACGTGGATGACAGCCTGGAGGCACTGATTAAACAAAGGGCGCAAAGTTGGTGTGCAACATAAGACTGCCGTTGTTGAGACAAATAAGTCCGGCAGTATGGAGGAGCTCATTAAGCACCTGGTCCAGGCCCAGCGGAGCTGGCAGCAGGCCCAGCAGAGCATGCAGCAGGCCCAGCAGAGCTGGCAGCAGCAGCAGCAGGAGACTAACCGGTTGTTTTTTGAGCAGATTGCAGCACTAAAAAAAACTTTCAGCGCCTCGTCCCAGAGTGGTGTTGCAGGGGAACCTGTGTTGCCTGCAGTGAAGAAGAGGCTGGAGCCTGACGTCGGCAGACATGTCGGCATGGTCGAAGAGATGATGGACCCCTACGACCGAGTACTAAAGAAGGAGCGGGAGTCTGCCGTCAGCAAACCTGATCATGGGGTCAAGGGGGTGATGGTGGATCACTACACCCGAGCACGTCCTCCTGAGGTACAGCCAGAGGTCGGACAAGGAGACCACCAGGACGCCAATCGTCTGGTCAGCCTGATGGAGAGGGCCTTCGCCACCAAAGACTGCCTCCGTGACCAGCCGTCTGAGCGGTCGTCACTTCAGAGTTCCCGGACTCCGAACTCTCCCGGTAAGAGCGTTCCAGCTGTTGGGGACATGGGGTATGCTGATAGACGGGTTCAGGCCCGAGGGGACATATGGGTGGAAAAGTGTGATGGACAGTGTTGGAGATGTCGTGAAATTGCAGCCAACTGTCCACTAGAGGGGGAGCTTATGTACTGTGATGTTGGCAGGTCCCTCTCTCTCTGCGCAGAACCTGTGTGTGTGGCCACCTCAGCCGAAGAGAATGGACCACAGGTGTCCCCGGTGGTTGTAAATGACTGCCCAGCACAGGCCCTCCTGGACTCAGGGAGTCAAGTGACTCTCGTACGTGACAGCCTGATTGATAGGGACTTCATCCCTGATAAACACCTGAGTGTGGTGTGTATGCATGGAGACACCAAAGTCTACCCAGAGACTGCCGTGGACTTGGTCCCCAAACTCGGGGAGGTTTCATGTGAAGTGGGGGTAGTGAAGAACCTGGTGCACCCCGTCATATTGGGTAATGACTTTCCCCGGTCTAAGGATCTCTGGGGGAAAAATGTTTCTGCTGGACAGTGTGATGAAGCTCCTACTGAGGGTGCGCAGTCCTGAGGGGCGGAACACAATGCTAGTGGGCCGTTAAACTTATGTGATAATAATGATGCTGATGCTGATAATGATAATGACGATGATCATGATAATGATGATGATACTGATCAAAATCATGATAATGATACTGATAATGATGATGACCGTGATAAAGATGAAATTCCTTTGCAGGTGATGTTGGGAGACGAGGATGGTGGTTCTCGGGAGCCGAGTGTCCCTGACCTACCTGTGTCCTGTGACAGTTTTGGGAGTGAGCAGTTGCGAGACCCCACTCTTAAAATGGCACAGGCAAATATAATTGTTCTAAATGAGGTTCCTCAAGAGCCTGGCTCTGAGGAGAGGTTTTCTCATGCTGCCATGAACAATGACCTGTTATGTAGGGACACTGAAGTCCAGGGAGAGGTCGTGAGTCAGCTTCTGGTGCCTGAGCTATATAGAAGTGTAGTGCTGGGGTTGTCACATAGTCACGTACTTGATGGACCACCTGAGGGAAACCAGGGAAAAGATGGTGAAGTTAATGTTTTGGATGACATTTTAACTGAGGTTCCAGATCAAGTTGATGAATTGTATAACCCTAAAACTGAGCCGGATGTGAATGAGAAAAAAGGGTCAGATAGGGATAGTGGTAGTGGTAGTGAACCATCTGATGACGATCAAGCAAACAGTGCAAATGAGGAAGGCATGGTAGCAGAGGAGGTTGAGGGTCCTGAGAAGAAAGCTGATGCTGACCTTACAGCCGGACAGAAGATGGCATCTGAAGATAGTTTACAGTTGGCAGATTCCCTGGCGAAGACAAAGGTGAAAGGCAGGACTCTGAAACTGAACACCGCACCAGTAGATGCTGTTGAGAATGAGAAGTTATCAATGTATGGTATGGAGCTGCATCATGCTAAGGACTCTGAAGGTAATGCTGCAGAGGTGGAAAAAGCCATAGAAGTGGTGGACACCAAACCAGATGCCTCATCAGAAGCTGAGGTCTCAAGTGGAGCTGTGAGGAACAAGACTGAGGATGTGGGGGCTGACTCTGCCCAGGAATCTGTTTCGGCCGGAGACAGTGGCGTGGACGGTTTACTGTCCGGATCAGTAGCGGCAACTCGCAAAGTTCAGGCTGGAAGTTCGGCACCAGGTGATCCATCAGTGTTCCCGAGCGACACAAAGGATCTGGATAAAGCACAAGATGAGATTTTGAGACATCAGGCTGGCATTGGTGAGCTCAAGCGCACTTTCATGGAGTCTACATCTGAGCCACGTACTAACGAATGGGGAAAGCGATGTGTCACTCCGTTGCCGCTGCAGATACACGGAAGCTCAGATGGGATGCAGAACGTGGTGAAAGAGAAGAGTCAGGCGGGGTCTGAGTATACAGATGCAGCTATCAAGGAGAACTTGAAAGCTGGAATAAATGGAGATATTGGATACCATAATGATGAGACTGAAGAGGTAGAATGTAAGACTGACGGTAGGGCTTCTGAGCATGTTCCACCAGAAGAGCCTGAAGAAGGGGCCGAAGACGTAAAAGACGTCCAACAGCTACAGGAGAAGATGCGTCTCCATGAGGTCTCCACCAAAGAAATGAAGACTGATATTGTTGCATTACGCGAGCAGCTGCGGCAGTGTGAACTGGATGTGCTATCTCTTCGCCGGGGACGTGAGCGGTGCCAGCAGTTGCTCCAGAGAGCACGAAGTGACAGGGAAAGTGTATATAGTACCTTGCAAGATCACGAAAAAATGGTTGCACAGGTACCAGATGAATTAATTACTTCTCAGAAAAAACTTCAAACTGTGATGAAGGAGCGTGATGAGAGCCATGAGCACCTTCTTGAGAAGGCCAATGAAGTAAAAGGAAGAATACAGGGAATCTCTTCGTTGCGAGAGCAAATGCTGCTCAATAAGTTTAAGGCTCTATATTAGAATGCTGCTGTTACGATGGAACATTACAATTCAGCTGAAGATTTAGAGGATGAATTATGTGGACTGAGAAAGAAAAACGATCAGCTCCTTCTACAGTACCAGTCGTTTGAACAGTGTAGCTTAAAATGGTCAGAGACCATGGCAGAGGAGCTTAAGTTCTGTGAAATAGACTTTATGAATCAACTGATATTTAAGAAAGTAGATGTGCTAAAGAAGGTTCAGGGGAATTAGAGAAAAGTGAAAAACCCCCTATACCTCCTGTGATAGTTGGTGACACATGGTCAGTGCACCAGAAACAGGAAGTACGAGAGTTTCTGAGGAAGAATCAGCAGAGGTGTTCCGATGTGCCTGGACATACTTCTCTGGTGAGGCACTATACCGAGACTGAGCCCGGCACTAAGGTCAAGCTGAAACCGTGTAGGATACCCGAGGCCCGCAGAGAGTATAGGCCCGGGAGGGTACAGGGTAGTGCTGATGCAGTGTCCGGAGTTCACTGTTTCTTTGGGTTTGTTGACCAGCCCTCCGGTCTGGATGACCAGCCCTCCGGTCTGGAGAAGAGGGGGGGGATATGTGAGACAGTGAAGGTATGTGGGTTGAATGGGGTGTATATTTCACCTAGGTACTTTGCTGACTGGTATAAGGGAAATGTGTGGCTTTGTAATACTAGTGGTGGAGAAAGGTCACTACACCTTCCATTCAGTACACACTTACAGCTCAAACCTGAAGCCACTCAAGTGATAATTAGGAAGCCAGAAGTAGGTGTCTGGGATCACAGACAGAGAGCTCGCTTAGTCTGGACAGGAGTCCAGGCACAGGAGGAGACTCCGGGAGGGGAGCTCGCTTAGTCTGGGTGCTGGATGCGCCCCCAGACACAAGAGGTGTCTCTGCAAAACTCCATGCTGGTAACTACTGAATATAAGGGGAGCTCTCTCAATCTGGATGCTGGAGGTGCCTCCAGATACAAGAGGAGTCTTTGGGAAAACCACGCTGGTAACTGCTGAATATAATGTCTTGTTTTGGGCCAGGCTGGTAGAGTCTGGTCCCTGATAGTAAGGGATTCTATCTATGTGTAGTGAGAAGCCGGAGAGGCTTAGGATTTCTGTTTATGAGTTGTTTTTATCACCTATTGTTTGCTGTGGACTTTAATAAAGCTGGTTGCGGCCAGTTTACACCAGAACTGCTGTCTGTGAATGAACTGTTTATGTGCCACTCCGTCCACCAGGACGGCGATCCCAGAGCTATATCCCCTGAAAAGCTTACAGTGCCTAAACAGTAGAAACCCCACAAAGTGACCCCATTTTGGAAAATAGACCCCCCAAGGAACTTATCTAGATGTGTGGTGAACACTTTGAACCCCGAAGTGCTTCACAGAAGTTTATAACGTACAGCCGTAAAAATAAAAAATCTTTTTTTTTTTTTTTTTTACAAAAATGATTTTTTCGCCTCCAATATTTTATTTTCCCAAGGGTAACAGAAGAAATTGGACCCCAAGAGTTATTGTGCAATTTGTCCTGAGTACACTGATACCCCATATCTGGGGATAAACTATTGTTTGGGCGCATGGCAGAACTCAGAAGTGAAGGAGCACCGTTTGACTTTTTCAACACAGAATTGGCTGGAATTGAGATCAGACGCCATGTCACATTTGGAGAGCCCCTGATGTGCCTAAACAGTGGAAACCCCCCAATTCTAACTCCAACCCTAACCCCAACACACCCCCAACCCTAATCCCAACCCTAACTCTAATCCTAACTTTAGCCCCAACTCTAACCCTAACTTTAGCCGCAACCCTAACTTTAGCCGCAACCCTAACCCTAACCCTAATGGGAAAATGGAAATAAATACATTTTTTTAATTTTATTATTTTTCCCTAACTAAGGGGGTGATAAAGGGGGGTTTGATTTACTATTTATAGCGGGTTTTTATGATTGGCAGATGTCACTCTAAAAGGCGCTTTTTATTGCAAAAAATAGTTTTTGCATCACCACATTTTGAGAGCTATAATTTTTGCATATTTTGGCTCACAGAGTCATGTGAGGTCTTATTTTTTGCGGTACGAGTAGTCGTTTTTATTGATACCATTTTTGAGCATGTGACATTTTTTGATCGCTTTTTATTTCGATTTTTGGGAGGTTAGAATGAACAAAAATCAGCAATTCTTTTGGGGGGGCGTTTATACCGTTCCGCGTGTGGTAAAATTGATAAAGCAGTTTTATTCTTCGGGTTAATACGATTACGGCGATACCCCATTTATATCATTTTTTATGTTTTGGCGCTTTTATACAATAAAACCATTTTATATAAAAAAATATATATATTTGCATCGCTTTATTCTGCCAGCTATAACTTTTTTTATTTTTTCGCTGATGGCGCTGTATGGCAGCTCATTTTTTGAGGCACAAGATGTTTATTAGCGGTACCATGTTTATCTATATCCGTCTTTTTGATCGCGTATTATTCCACTTTTTGTTCGGCGGTATGATGATAAAGCATTGACTTTTTGCTTTGTTTTTTTTTTTTTAAGGGTTCACTAAAGGGGTTAACTAGTGGGACAGTTCTATAGGGCGGGTCATTACGGACTCAGCGATAACAAATATGTGTACTTTTATTGTTTTGTTTTTTTTATTTACAGGAAGAAATGAATTTATTGGGGAATATTTTTTTTCTTTATTTTGGAATTTTTTTTTTACACTTGTGATTTTCTTTTTTTTTAACTTTTTTACTTTGTCCCAGGGTGGGAAATCACTGTAGAATGTCAGATCGCTGGTCTGACAGTGTGCACAGCACTCTGTCAGACCAGCGATGTGACAGCCACTGCTGCAGGCTTTCTCAGCGCCTGCTCTCAGCAGGCACTGAGGAAGCCGCCTCCCTGCAGGACCCCGCGGCCATCTTGTATCCGGGGTCTTGCAGGGAGGAAGGCCTCAGAACAGCGCGATCACATCGCGCTGTTCTGAGGGTCTCAGGGGAGCACGCAGGGAGCCCCCTCCCTGCGCGATGCTTCCCTGTGCCCCTGGTACACCACGATCATGTTTGATCGCGGTGTGCCAGGGGTTAATGTGCCGGGAGCGGTCCGTGACCGCTCCTGGCACATAGTGCCGGGTGTCAGCTGTGATAATCAGCTGACACCCGACCGCGATCGATCGCTGAGACATACTATCCCGTCCATGGTCAGATTGTCCCGGGTTTCATGGACGGGATAGTACGTCAGATGGCAGAAAGGGGTTAACCACAACAAGATATACTTAAAATACATGATTGTACAACATATATAAAAAAACGAAATATAAAAATATATGAAGAAAATTAAATATATATGTGTGAGGGGAATGGGGTGTGCAAATTCATAAATGATATATAAATATATGGCTGGCTGAATGGATTACTAGCATAATAACAAATTTGATTCAAAAGGATCACTAGTAGAGTTGAGCGATACTTTCCGATATCCCAAAGTATCGGAATCTGAATGGTATCGCCGATATCACTAAAATATCGGCGATACCCGATACCGATACCGGAAATCCAATGTAAGTCTATGGGAACAAAATATCGGAACTAAAAAAAACCCATTCTTTCCTTGTAAACACTAAATATACACACATAGAATACATATATATATATATATATATATATATATATATATATATATATATATACATGTCATTGTGACATACAGTACAGACCAAAAGTTTGGACACACTTTCTCATTCAATGATTTTTCTGTATTTTCATGACTATGAAAATTGTAGAATCACAATGAAGGCATCAAAACTATGAATTAACACATGTGGAATTATACATTACACTTTACAAAAAAGTGTGAAACAACTGAAAATATGTCTTATATTCTAGGTTCTTCAAAGTAGCCACCTTTGCTTTGATTACTGCTTTGCACGTAGAAAAGGTGAACGGATGGACTCTACATGCCTGGTTCCCACCGTGAAGCATGGAGGAGGTGGTGTGATGTGGGGGTGCTTTGCTGGTGACACTGTTGGGGATTTATTAAAAATTGAAGGCATACTGAACCAGCCTGGCTACCACAGCATCTTGCAGCAGCATGCTATTCCATCCGGTTTGCGTTTAGTTGGACCATCATTTATTTTTCAACAGGACAATGACCCCAAACATACCTCCAGGCTGTGTAAGGGCTATTTGACCAAGAATGAGAGTGATGGGGTGCTACGCCAGATGACCTGGCCTCCACAGTCACCAGACCTGAATCCAATCCAGATGGTTTGGGGTGAGCTGGACCGCTCACCGCTTCAATTTTTAATAAATCCCCAACAGTGTCACCAGCAAAGCACCCCCACACAATCACACCACCTCCTCCATGCTTCACGGTGGGAACTAGGCATGTAGAGTCCAGCCGTTCACCTTTTCTGCGCGCAAAGCAGTAATCAAAGCAAAAGGTGGCTACTTTGAAGAAGCTAGAATATAAGACATATTTTCAGTTGTTTCATACTTTTTTGTAAAGTGTAATGTATAATTCCACATGTGTTAATTCATAGTTTTGATGCCCTCAATGTGATTTTACAATTTTCATAGTCATGAAAATACAGGAAAATATTAGAATGAGAAGGTGTGTCCAAACTTTTGGTCTGTACTGTATATATATACATATATGTATAGTTTATACACTTCTACATAGTAAAATATCCTCTGATTCAATTGCCGGGTAAAGCCGGCTTCTGTGAAAAGACAGAAGCACCCGACATGAAATGACACTTGGTGTACATAGGGTTAACCATGTCTTTTCATGTCGTTTGCTATCTGATTTGCACAAACAATTACATGAGTGGCTGTGTGCAAAATTTCACACCTGTAGGGGTTAATTAAAGGTGTAAATTCGTTGTAAAAAAACGGACTTTTTTGCTACGAATTTACACCTTTAATTAACCCCTACAGGTGTGAAATTTTGCACACTTACACTCATGTAATTGTTTGTGCAAATCAGATATCAAAGTACATGAAAAGACATGGTTAACTCTATGTAAACCAAGTGTCATTTCATGTCGGGTTCTGCATTTTCACAAAAGCCGGCAATTGAATTAGCGGCTATTATACTATGTAGAAGTGTATGAACTATAAATATATATATTATATAATATATGTGTCACAAACTCAATGACATGTATATATATATATATGAGGTGTAAAATTGCTGAAAAAAAATGCGTGGGCTCCCGCCCTATTTTCGCAACCAGACAGACAAAGCCAGTGAGTGGGGGCAGATAATAATAGCCCAGAGAGGGACCATTATTTTTGCCCCCCCCGGCTACTAACATCTGCCCCCAGACACCCCAGAAAGGGCAAATCTCTAATTAAAATTTGCCCTTTCTGGCACTTTGCCCGTCTATTCCCATTGCCCTGTAGGGGTGGCGAATGGGTTAATAAGGGGTTAAAATGACCTTGCAATTGAAAGGTCACTTTAAGCCAGGTTAATAATTGAGAGCTGTCAATTAGACAACTATCAATTATTAATCCTATTGTATGAAAGAAAAATCAAACACACACACTTTAATAAAAAAGAAGTTTAATGAAATAATCACACAGTTTTTGACCATATTTTATTTACCTGCTAAAACCATTTCCTGTAATAAAAATAAAATAATAAAGCAAAATTATTCTTACCAATCCGATGCACAGTCAGGTCCCACGGTGTAATCCTTCAGAAAGGGTTAATGTTTACTGCAGGGACCGCAGCTAATGCTGCAGCCTCACAGTAAACCCCCAAATGAATGAGCTCCTCTCCTGGCTGACAGGAGAGGAAGTGGAAAGCTTAATTGATTGCTTTCCACTTTCACTTCAGGTCAGCCAGGGACACCATTAGTGACGTCAGAGGGAACTGATTAACAAAAATAGGGGTTCCCTTCGAAAAAAAAATGGCGTGGGGTCCCCCTATTTTTGTTAACCAGCCAGATGAAGCAGACCGCTGAGGCCTGGATTTTCAGGCTGTTAAGGAGCCAAGATCCATGGACCTTGCCAGCCTGATAATACCAGGCCACAGCAGTAGTGTTGAGCGATAGTGCTCGATATCTAAAAATATCGTATCGAAATTGTATCGCCGATAGCACTAAATATCGTCGATATCCGATTTCGATAGCGGAAGTCCCATGTAAGTCTATGGGAACAAAATATCGCAACAAAAAAAACCCTTTCTTACGTTGTAAACACAAATTATACACACATAGAATACATATATATATATATATATATATATACATGTCATTGTGACATATATATACATATATTTATAGTTTATACACTTCTACATAGTAAAATAGACTCTGATTCAATTGCCGGGTAAAGCCGTGACATACCCCATAGAAGTCGACGGGCTCGGTGCCGAGTACCCCCAAAACCTCTGGCTCTGTGCGACTCAACTTGGGCGTCACGAACAGGATTCTGTAGCTCGCTATAAGCGAGTCCTGTGTGCCTGAATTGAACTGGTTTTGTGCTTGAGAATTGCTAAAATCATCAGAGAATGTATTTGCCATTTTTCCGCCATATCTGCGTCACGACGAGGCACTGGTGAAGAAGAAGGGCGTGCTCTTCATGGGTGTACTGTACACTCACTCAGTGACGCGAAAACGATGGCTCTAAATGGTACTGCAATGTAAGATCGTGCCCCACAGCTCTTCAGTTCCGCCTCCTCATCCTCCTCAGTGTGTGGAAACTAACACGAAGGTCCCGCCTCCCTACAAAAGAGGGGCCGTCTCCAGATGCTAATGACACATGTGACTTGGCAGAGATGGCTAATGGACATGAGCAGAAGTGTGAAGGGATGGAGCAGTCAGAGCTCTCCCCCCACGGAAGCGACCCGATCGCCACGGAACCACCGTTGGGCACCCGGCCTGGAAACCCTCCTACGCTGCAAGAAGCGGCGGATACCCTAAGAGGCCTGGCCCGGCACCGGGAGGAGGTCGCCAGGATGGAAGCGAGCTGGCGTGCCCTAAAACTAAACTTGGAGCGGCGCCAATCCCTCTTACCTGAAGTGTCTGTACCGGAAGGTGAGGCACCCGTTCTAGTAGAGGAGTCCTTGCAATGTGATCCAGTTGACGTTGTCGCAGTGGAGGCACCCGTTCCTGCAAAAACCGCAGCACCGTCAGCACCCCAGATCCCGCTGTCTGCCCCCGTCGCTGAGACAGAAGAAGCGACACCCGTCCTCATGGAGGAGGCCGCGCAGGCACCAGAGCTCTACCTGCCTGTACCGGAGCCCCGACTGTCATCTGATTTAGAGCCGTCTGCTTCCTCCGCAGGGGAGCGCCGCCAGGACTGGGGGGCGCCAGGAGAGCTGCCGCAAACCGGATACTGTAAGCTGCAGTGGAGTGGTGGAGACATGGAGCAACTGGTGGAGGAGAATTACAACCGGCGTCAGGAGGAAGAGTGGAGACGTTGGGAGCGGGAAGCAGAGCGACAAAGGGAGCAGCGAGAAACCCTAAAACTTCGGCAACGTAACCTGGAGAAGGACCGGGCAGATAAGGACCGGATGAGAAAGGATAAAGGAACCCTGTGTGAGCCGCGGCGTAAGGGTGCAGTACGGAGCTTTAAATTGAAAGGTGGTTGGGGCTTCATCAAGGAGCCTGGACTTTATTTAGAAGTCTTTGTGAACCGGCGGGACGTGGAGGCTCACCTCCCAGAAGGACACCCGGGGAGGGACCTGTTGCCAGGAGACTTGGTGACTTACACCCGACACTGGGGTTACAATGGATGGTACGCCCTAAATGTTACCAGGTGCGACCCCTACTCCCCAGTGTGTCAGGAACCTGTGAGACCCTCGGAGCCTTCAGCCTCCCACATCCAGGCCTCTGCAAAAGTGCCCACCCCACGCCGTAAATCTCCCAAGCCTCCCTCAGTGGTCTCCTCAGCAGCCCCAGCTATGGACATGATAAGTATAGCTGGCCCGTACCCGGCGCCTGTTAGGCCCCCTGGGGTTCGTTCAGTCCGGGACATAGGGCTCCAGACCCGGAGGGAGATGAAAGAGGTGGCCACACAGACCCAGATAGCGGGTCACGACTTGACTGTACAGGCCACACGACGTCATCAGGTCCTGGTGGTCCTTGGTGCCTCGGATGTTTGGCAAGCATCAGAAGAGTACCAGGTGGTACCTGGAACACCCCTGCCAAAGAAGTATAAATAACCCGGACAGGGTCCCTGTATGTAAATAGTTAAATTGTTGATAAATAGTTAAATTGTTTATGTACCCGGACGGGTGAATGTTTATAAAAAAGTTTTTTAATTTAATTAAAAAAAAAAAAACACAGTTTTCATTACTTTTATTACAGTCTCATCCTGCGACGCCATCGATCTCCTGTAAAAAAATGAAAGAAAAAAAAAGTATACCACCTGACCGACGCAGTCCATAGTAACGAGTGTCCCACGACGATCCAGCTCTGCTACATCAGAATCCCGGCGCAGCACAGCTGATTACCTGCTTCCCCGGCGGTGACGTCATCGGACTGGTTTACGGCCGGGATTACCCTGCAGTCACTGCAGTTATCGCGAAAAAACTGCATGTGACCGCCAGGGAGAAGATAATGGCGGCCATCAAGCAGTCCAGGACGTGACCGCCGGAGATCTTCTGCCAGGTAAGTGCCGCTGACTCCTGACAGACCCGACCGACGGACACTCACAGTGACAGTGACAAATCCGATTCCGGTATTCGATAAGACGAAAATATCGAAACGAATTATCGAAAGGCCGATAGAGCTAATATCGGACGATAGCCGATATTTGCATTATCGTATCGCTCAACACTACACAGCAGTCTGCATATCTTGGCTGATTAACAAAAATAGGGGATCCCTCGAAAAAAATTGGCGTGGGGTCCCCCCTATTTTTGTTAACCAGCCCGATGAAGCAGACCGCTGAGGCCTGGTTTTTCAGGCTGGTAAGGATCCAATATCCATGGACCTTGCAAGCCTGATAATACCAGGCCACAGCAGTCTGCTTAGCTTGGCTGGTTAACAAAAATAGGGGATCCCCTCGAAAAAAAAACGGCGTGGGGATCCCCCCTATTTTTGTTAACCAGCCAAGTAAAATGCAGACTGCTGCGGCCTGGTATTAAAAGACTGTCAAGGCCCATGGATTTTGGCCCTCAACAGCCTGATAATACCAGGCTACAGCAGCCCCACATTTGGCGCATCAAAAGATGTGCCAATTGTGGCACTTTACCCGGCTCTTCCCACTTGCCCTGTAGCGGTGGCAAGCGGGGTAATAAGGGGTTAATGTCACCGTTGATTGCACGGTGACAATAAGCCCGGTTAATAATGGAGAGGTGTCAATAAGACACCGATCCATTATTAATCCCAAAGTTTTTAAATGTTTAAAAAAAAAGACACAGCAAGAAAAAAGTCTTTTAATGAAATAAGAGACAACACAGTTTTCATTTTTTTTATTACTCTCTCATTCCTGCGACGCCATCGATCTCCTGTAAAAAAATAAAAAAAACAAACCAACAGTATACCACCTGTCCGACGCAGTCCATAGTAACGATTGTCCCACGACGATCCAGCTCTGCTACATCGGAATGACAGGCAGAGCCTGACATCCCGGCGCAGCACAGCTGCTTACCAGCTTCCCCGGCGGTGACGTCATCGGACTGCTTTATGGCCGCGATTACCCAGCAGTCACTGCAGTTATCGCGAGATACTGCATGTGACCGCCGGGGAGAAGAGGATGGCGGCCATTAAGCAGTCCGGGATGTGACCGCCGGAGATCTTCTGCCGGGTAAGTGCCGCTGACTCCTGACAGACCCGACCGACGGACACTGACAGTGACAGTGACAAATCCGATTCCGGTATCCGATATGACGAAAATATCGGAACTCGGAATCGGAATTCCGATACAGCCAATATCGGCCGATACCCGATATTTGCAGTATCGTATCGCTCAACACTAATCACTAGATGAAACAAGAACACAATTCATATAAATTCATAACAATAAGTCATGGTAGATAAGGTAAGATAAAGTGCAAAGTGCAATCCAGATCCTAGTATATAGCCATATGTAGTGATCCCAAATACATATAGACAGCCAAGCCAGTTACTGAAAGAATATAAGCAATGATGGTGAAGAATACAAAACCTGGTAAACGGCACACCACATCAACGCGTGTTTTGCCTTTGCTTCGTCAGGGAGTTCCTTATGGAACTTATCTAGATGTGTATTCTGCACCTTGAACCCATAGGTGCTTCACAAAAGTTTAACGTTAAACTGTGAAAAAAAAAAAAAATCACCACATTTTTCCCAAATAGATCTTTTTTAGCTCAAAAATTTGTATTTTCATAAGGGTAACAGGAAAAATTGCTCCATACAATTTGTTGTGCAATTTCTCCTGAGTATGCCGATACCGCATATGTGGGGGAATACTACTATTTTAGCACACGGCAGGGCTTGGAAGGGAAGGAGCGCCATATGACTTTTTGAATGCAAAATTTGTGACATCATTTTGGAAACTAGACCCCTTTGGGAACTTATCTAGATATGTATTGAGCACGTTGAACCCCAGGTGCGTCACAAAAGTTTATAACGTTAAACCGTGAAAATAAACAAATCACATTTTTCTCCAAAAAATCTTTTTTAGCTACATGGTGACCCCGAGTCACCATGGCAACGATCGGGCCCCCGCACTGAAACCGCTCCTGGATATTTAGTGCAGACGCTCAGCCACTAGATTGACTGAGTGATCACAGCAATCTGGGTGCGAGGACCGACAGCATGGGTCCCCGCAACTCATTCCGTGCCTCTCAGCTGTCGGCACTGAACACACAGTGTTTAGTTTACACGCAGTGATAGTTTAAATGCATGTTGGGCATAGCTTGTCCTGGTGTGGGAACTGACACCCTGCCATGACGGGCATACATTGGACGTTAAGGGGTTAAAATGATATCCATCTTGTGGTTGTTTAATCTTTATTTTCAGTTTTGAGTTAATGATATGGGGGTCTTCATGTGGTGGTCTGATTAGGTATTCATAATGCAGACTGCTGACAGGTTAGTGATCCCTCAGTGAGCTGCCCCCTGGTTTACATAATGAATACAGTACATACTAAAAAAAAAGCAGATGCCAGTCGTGGCACCTGAGCAGCATAATTGCATGTTTAATGTGCATTTAATAAATGTGGTTGATGTTTTCCTGAGGAGTATAAAAAATCCATTTTAAAATGGCGCCCTTCGCGCCTGCATAGTTGCAGCTGTTGATGTATATCGAGGTGATCAGATAGCTGCTACTGCGTATGCGCTGGCTGTGCCATCTTGCTAGAGAAAAAAAGCTAGAGAAAAAAAAAATCTTCCTCCAAGATGGTGCCGCCAGCGCATGCGCAGTAGCAGTTATCGGATCACCTCTATATATACCAATAGCTGCTACTGTGCAGGAGCAGCAAATACCATTTTTAAATTGATTTTAAATATCAGGATCATCTCAACCATAATAATTATATGCACATTACACATGCAATTATGTCACAGCGCTGGTGCCACGGCTGGCGCCTGCCTGAAGAAGGTTTTTGGTTTTTTGGAAGTATGTATATATATTTATTATTTTAACTAGGGTGCAGGTCACTGAGGGATCAGTCACCCGTCAGCAGTCTGCATTATGAATATCTAATCAGAGCACCACATGAAGACCCCCCCACCACAGGCCACCCCAGGACACAAGCATATCATTAACTCAAAACTGAAAATAAAGATTACACAGCAACTACAAGACGGATTTCATCACCAGGTATCATTGTAAGGCTGGAGTCACACACAACCACAAAAAATCGGTCCGTTTTAGACGGTCGACAATCGGATCAAAATAAAAACATCACACATCCTTCTGGCATCCGATTTTCCTTCAAAGATGCGATTTAATCGCATGTGTGTGTACCTTGTAACATCCGATTTTCATCCGACTTGCGAGATTTTCTCGCAGGCTTGCAAAACTGACATATAATGGATCCAAAAGAATAGTATTTCAATCACAAAAAAAAGAATAGATATATACACATAGAACACATATATATATATATATATATATGTAATTGTGACATGTGTATATATATATATATATATATATATATATTATATAATTCCTAGACTTCTACATACTGTTATAGCCGCTAATTCAATTGCCGGGTTTTGTGAAATCACAGAAGCCGACATGAAATGATACATTGTTTCCACACATTTAACCATGTCATTTCCTGTATTTTGATATTTGTTTAGAACTTACAATTACATGACTGTATTTGTGCAAAATTTCAGACATGTAGGGGTTAATTAAAGGTGTAATTTCATTGAAAAAAAATGCGTGGGCTCCCGCTGTATTTTCTCCACCAGACAGACAAAGCAAGCGAGTGGGGGCAGATAATAACAGCCTAGGGAGGGTACATTTTTTGTGCCCCCCCTGGCTACTAACATCTGCCCCCAGACACCCCAGAAAGGGCAAATCTATAATTAGATTCGCCCTTTCTGGCACTTTGCCCGTCTATTCCCATTGCCCTGTAGCGGTGGCGAATGGGTTAATCTGACCTTACTGTCACCTTAGTTTGAAAGGTGACCTTAAGGTAGGTTAATAATTGAGAGCTGTCAATTAGACAACTATCAATTATTAATCCTATTGAAGTAAATAAAAAAACACACACTTTAAGAATAAATAATTTTAATGAAATAAAAACACATTTTTTTGACCATATTTTATTTTACACTTAATCCGTGCAAAGCCATTGATCTCCTAAAATAAAGAAAAAAAAATAAAACAACATTATTCTTACCTATTCCGCCGATCTGTCACGTCCCACGCTGTAATCCTTCACAAAGGGTTAACTAGCTTTGAGCCAAGCAGTGCAAGTAATCCTGCATGCTCAGCTCAAAGCTCCTGAATGAATAAGTTCCTCTCCTGGCGACAGGAGAGGATGTGTTTCATGAATGAAGCTTAATTGATTGTGTCCACTTTCCCTTTAGGTCAGGTCACTACAGTTAAATTGGCAATAAATCAATTAAGCTCCATTCATGAATCTATTCCTCTACTTTCGCTGGGAGAGGAAGTTATTCATTCAGGGGAATACAGGTCTGAGACAGCATTATTAGCTCTCTGCGACCTGTAACCTGTTAACCCTTTCTGATGGATTACACCGTGGGACCTGACTGTACATCGGATTGGTAAGTATAATTTTGCTTTTTTATTTTATTTTTATTACAGGAAATGGTTTTAGCAGGAAAATAAAATATGGTCAAAAACTGTGTGATTATTTCATTAAACTTATTTTTTATTAAACTGTGTGTGTTTGATTTTTCTTTCATACAATAGGATTAATAATTGATAGTTGTCTAATTGACAGCTCTCAATTATTAACCTACCTTAAGGTCACCTTTCAATAGCAAGGTGACAGTAAGGTGAGATAATTAACCCATTCGCCACCGCTACAGGGCAATGGGAATAGACGGGCAAAATGCCAGAAAGGGCGAATATAATTATAGATTTGCCCTTTCTGGGGTGTCTGGGGGCAGATGTTAGTAGCCAGGGGGGGCACAAAAAATGTACCCTCCCTAGGCTGTTATTATCTGCCCCCACTCGCTTTGCTTTGTCTGTCTGGTGGAGAAAAATACAGCGGGAGCCCACGCATTTTTTTTCAACGAAATTACACCTTTAATTAACCCCTACATGTCTGAAATTTTTCACAAATACACTCATGTAATTGTAAGTTCTAAACAAATATCAAAATACATGAAATTATATGGTTAACAGTGTGGAAACAATGTATCATTTCATGTCGGCTTCTGTGATTTCACTGAAGCCGGCAATTGAATGAGCGGCTAATACAGTATGTAGAAGTCTAGGAACTATAAATATATATATATATACATATACATGTCACAATGACATATATATATATATGTATTCTATGTGTGTATATGTATGGATTCGATTCTTTATTAAAGCTGTCAGTGTGCTTTTACAGTATAGGCAGGGATGAATTGCCGGCTTTTCTAAAGGACACCGATGCGATTTCATCGCAAGTCACACAGTGTGGTCCGTTTGTAATCCGATTTTTCATCGCTCCCATAGACTTGCATTGGCGATTGTCGACCGACAATCGGTGACAATCGCAGCATGCTGCGATTGTACACGGACGTTTAAAACGGACCACAAAAAATCTGATACTGGGAGCCGCTCCATAGATTAACATAGGTCCGACTGCAATGCGATTTTTCATCGCATTGCAGTCGTCCGATTCTGTCGCCAGTGTGACGCCGGGATCACACATGTGAGGAAATCGTCAGATGCTCGCATGTGAAATCCCAGCTCTGGCGCCGGCACTCAGGAGTGGAGCGAGCGGCTGCATAGAACTACATGCAGCCGCTCGCTCCACTCTCGAGTGCCGGCACCAGAGCTGGGATTTCACATGCGAGCGTCGAACGATTTCCTCACATGTGTGATCCCGGCCTCATCAGTATAACGGCGCTGACCTGAAACTGTCTGTAGGTTACTGAGCACAATCCTGCTGACAGGTTCCCTTTAGGTGCATAAAAATTAAAAGTTTGAAAATTTCAAAATGTTTTCCAAATTTCCAATTTTTTCACAGATAAACGCAAGTCATATCAAAGAAATTTTTACCACTATCATGAAGTACAACATGTCATGAAAAAACAATCTCAGAATCACCAGGATCTGTTCAAGTGTTCCAGGGTTATAACCTCATAAGGTGACAATGGTCAGAATTGAACAAGTGATTATGATCTTTTTTTTTTTTTTACTCTGTTGCACATATGAAATAAAATCGCAACTTTTTTTGCAAGTTTTATCCATAGCGTTTGTATATATATTTATGTGTCAGCCACAGCGTACTTGACAACTAGGCTGGAAAAAAGAACCATACGTTGAAAACGCTCTGCCTTGTGGAATGCAAGAGAATATTATTTCCTTATCCTGGGGAATCCTGTTAAAATTTTATTTTGCTCCACCACAGTAAATGTGTTACACCCCCCTTGTTTCCAGCACTAGTGTGTGCAAAGAGGGAATCAGCACAGATGCCAACGTTCAGACAGCCACAGGACACATGGCCAAAGAAACGTGTCAACCTAAGAATAGACCCCAGGCTACGAAAGGGCTCCAATGGGGGGAAGGGAGACCCACAAATAGAGAGACAGGCAAGTCATGGAGAACGATACGAGGGGGAATGTGACACATGAGGCAGATTTCTGTAGCCCATGAGACAGAAGGAGATGTGACAGGACACAGTTATAAGAAGCAGCTGGTGCTACAGTACATGAAAGTATGAATAGATGAGTATAAGGCTGCATTCACACATCAGTTTCCATTTTTTCATTCGTGTCTCATCTGTTTGGCATCTTAGATGCATCCGTTTTTTTTCTCATCCATTTTCATAAACTGAAGGGGCTGTCTAAACTTTTTATCCATTGACTCTTAGCAATGGATCTGTTAAAAACGGATGAAACACTAAAGTAAATAGGAGGTCTCCCTTTCATCTGTTTTCTAATTGATCCCCATAGTCTTTAATAGCCATGTCTAATCTGCAAAACGGATCAGAAAAGGAAATGTTCTGAGCGAAACAGATCGGACAAACGGATCCATTTTTGCGTATTTGAACCAATGAAACTTTATTGGTCCGTGCGCTTTCTGTTTAAAGAAAATAGATGGCAAACACGTGTACAACAAATGTGTGAATGGAGACCAAAAGGAAGCTAGTTTTACAGGACAAGTATAACAGAAAGTTAGCTATATAGGGTGAATAGAAGAGACAGTTACATAAAGTATATGAGACAGGTAATTATAGAAGAGAAGTATAGGAAGCCACTAAGTATGATAGCTATATACGCTAAGTAAAGATATGAGACAGACGGACAAGACATGGACGCAGAGACAGAGAGATACAGATAGATATGACATATGGAGCAGTTAAGAGAAAGATTGTTACATGGGATGATTATAGGAGACAGCTATGAGTATTTATATACGAGTATAAGGGACAGATAAGAGGCAACTAGTTATATAGGATGATTATCGGACAATGTATTAGAAGGGATTGTACACTTTTTTTAGACAATTTTAATTTTTGCTTCTTGGCCCAGGTTCATCACGAACAGCGTCTTTCATGCCAATGTTGATAAAAGGGGCGTTGTGGATTCAGAGATCCATTTACAGGTTTTTAATTAACCCCTTAACCCCAAGGGTGGTTTGCACGTTAATGACCGGGCCAGTTTTTACAATTCTGACCACTGTCTCTTTATGAGGTTATAACTCTGGAACGCTTCAACGGATCTTCGCGATTCTGAGATTGTTTTCTCGTGACATATTGCACTTCATGATAGTGGTAAAATTTATTTGATACAACTTGCATTTATTTATGAAAAAAACAGAAATATGGTGAAAATTTAGAAAATGTTGCCATTTTCAAACTTTTAATTTTTATTCTCTTAAAACAGAGAAATATGTCACACAAAATAGTTACTAAATAACATTTCCCACATGTCTACTTTACATCAGCACAATGATGGAACCAAAATTTTTTTTTGTTAGGAAGTTATAAGGGTTAAAAGTTGACCAGCGATTTCTCATTGTTACAACAAAATTTACAAAGCCATTTTTTTTAGGGACCACCTCACATTTGAAGTCACTTTGAGGGGTCTATATGGCAGAAAATACCCAAAAGTGACACCATTCTAAAAACTACAACCCTCAAGGCACTCAAAACCACATTCAAGAAGTTTATTAACCCTTCAGGTGCTTTACAGGAGCTGAAGCAACTTGGAAGGAAAAAATGGGCACTTAACTTTTTAGTCACAAAAATGATCTTTTAGAAACATTTTTTTTATTTTCACAAGGGTAAAAGGAAAAAATGGACAGATAAAGTTGTGCAATTTCTCCTGAGAACGCCGATACCCCATATGTGGGGGAAAACCACTGTCTGGGTGCATAGCAGGGCTCAGAAGGGAAGGAGTGCCTTTTGACTTTTTCAAACCAAAATTGGCTGGAAATGAGATTGGACGCCATGTTGCATTTGGAGAGTCCCTGATGTGCCTAAACAGTGGAAACCCCCACAAGTTACA
Source organism: Oophaga sylvatica (assembly GCA_033576555.1). NCBI lineage: Eukaryota > Metazoa > Chordata > Amphibia > Anura > Dendrobatidae > Oophaga > Oophaga sylvatica. Next base: position 343,185,404 of record JARQOD010000001.1, read on the forward strand.
CCATTTTGGAAACTAGACCCCCTAAGGAACTTGTCTAGATCTGTTGTGAGCACTTTGAACCCTCAAGTGTTTCACTAAAGTTTATAATGCCTGGGTGTGAAAAAAAAAAATTCCACAAAAATGACTTTTTAGTCCCCAATTTTTGATTTTTCCCAAGGAAATTGTTCCCCAAAAGTTGTTGTCCAATTTGTCCTGAGTACGCTGATACCCCATATGTGGGGAGGGGAACTGTTTGGGCGCACGGCAGGGCTTGGAAAGGAAATAATGATGTTTTGGAATGCAGACTTTGATGGGTGTCATGTTTAGTTTGCAGAGCCCCTGATGTGCCTAAACAGTGGAAACCCCCAAGTAATTTGGAAACTAGACCCCGTAAAGAACTTATCTAGATCTGTGGTGAGCACTTTGAACCCTCAAGTGCTTCACAGAAGTTTATAATGCCCGGGCATGAAAATAAAAAATTCTATTTTTTTCCCTCAAAAAAAATCTTTTACTCACCAATTTTTTATTTTCCCAAGGGTAACAGGAGAAATTGGACCACAAAAGTTGTCCAATTTGTCCTGAGTACGCTGATACCCCATATGTGGGGGACAAACACTGTCTGAGCGCACGGCAGGACTCGGAAGGGAAGGAGCGCCATTTGACTTTTGGCTGGAAATGAGATTGGACGCCATGTCGCATTTGGAGAGCCCCTGATGTGCCTAAACAGTGGAAACCCCCCATAAGTTACACCATGTTGGAAACTATACCTCTAAGGAACTTATCTAGATGTGTGGTGAGCACTTTGAACCCCAAAATACTTCACAAAAGTTTATAACGCCCAGGCATGAAAATAAAAAAATCATTTTTTCCACAAACATGATAATAATTTTATTTCTATAGCACCAACACGCCCAGGCGTGAAAATAAAAAAATCATTTTTTCCACAAACATGATAATAATAATAATTTTATTTCTATAGCGCCAACAGCTCTTTACATTATAGAGGGGACTTGTACAGACAATAGACATTACAGCATAACAATAAACACAGATCAAAGTTGATACCAAGAGGAATGAGGGCCCTGCTCGCAAGCTGACAATCTATGATCTTTTAGTCTCCAGTTTTTTATTTTCCAATGGTAACAGGAGAAATTGGACACCAAAAGTTTGAAAATTAGTCTTCATGTATGTCTGGGCCCACTACAACCGTTTCTGCTTGTGAGCACTGTTTAGGGGTGGCCGAATAGTTGGTTCATGCACCACAGCAAGCCTTTGAATTATCCTACACCTTGAGGTTCGAGGGACTCCAGAGGCACCAGCAGCTTCAAATATCTGTTTGCTGGTTTGTAATGGCTTTTTAGCAGCTGCTCTCTTAATCTGATGAACTTACCTGGCAGAAACCTTCCTCATTCTGCCTTTAAGAGCACGAACACGTCTGTGCTCAGAATCAGCCACAAATCTCTCAACAGTACGATGATCACGCTTAAGTTTTCGGAAAATATCTATAATGTTTTCATCCCTTGACCGAGGCATTGCACTATTTGATGCTTTTCAGCAGCAGAGAGATCCTTTTTATTTCCCATGTTTCTTGAAAACTCTGGCCTGTTAAAAGTGTGGAACATCCAGTTTTCATTTTATTGGGCTCACATGGCAAACTAATTATCACAGGTATCTGAGATTGATTTCAGTGATCCAAAGAACCCTGAGACACAATACCATCAATGGGTTTCATTTACAAAAAAAAAAAAAACGCTATGACACTTAAAACCAATTTGCATAATAATTTGGAACATGGTGTATACGCTACCCAGGGTTGGTTTCTGACCCGATATAAGCTTGTTAACGGACCGGGCTTATATCTAACGAGAAACTGGTGGCAGTATACCATTCTGGTGTTATTGGGGGATTCTGGCAGTGACGGACCAGAGGTTTCTATATATATTCCCAGTGATATATATACCGCCCTCACTGCAGAGTGCCCCGATAACCATTATGTGACAGGGCAGCCTCTCTGGCGACTACTCATACTAGGTGCAATTCCCTGACTGACCTGAGGGTAAGGGGGGCACTAGAGAGTAATGACTGTGTAAGCTTGGTGACAGCGGGGGGATATCCGTATCCCCCCGATTCTCTCGTGTGTGTTTTCCTTACATGGGCTGAAACAAAATTTTGGTGGTAAAAATATAATTATTTTTTTCTTCATTGCTCAATGGCAATGTGACCCACCTGTGGTGTGAATATGATCACTGCACCTCTAGATGAATTCATTGAGAGGTTTAGTTGGTAAAATGGGGTCACTTATGGGGGTTCTGGTGGCATCCCAGGGGCTCTGCCAATGTGACATGACATGTTCAAACCAGTCCAGCATAATGTGAACAACAATATGTCGGTTCTTCTCTTCTGAGCTTTGCACTGTGCCTCAAAAGTAGTTTTTGACCACATATGGGGTATCTGCTTACTCAGGATAAATTGCACAACAAATTTTGGTGTCTGTTTTCTCCTGCTTTCCTTATGAAAATTTTCAGTGCTATACATTATAAACTTCTTTGAAGCAGATGGAGGTTCAAGGTGCTCACAAGATGAGTCGCACACACCAAGTGGGGTGGGTACCAGGGCTATGGGGTACTCGGCACCGAGCCCATGGAAGTCTATGGGAGATGTCACTGGCAGCAGAGCTCGGTCCGTGGCCCTGGGCGCTCATACAATGGGGAGAATATTTACAGGGGATTGTAGTAATAGTTCGTGACGCCACCTGTGGTATCTGATCTGATTGACCAGCGCTGCAGGGTAAATCTCTGAGGGGATGTTATGGCAGCTAGATGTTAAGTCCCCCACAGGTGAGACTGGTCCCTCAAAGTCTATGGTGGTGCAGGGTGCAGATAAGAAGTCAGTCACACACAATGCAGTCTCTTTCCATACCTTTACTTGTAGATGTTGCAGGTATGTCCCGGGAAGCTGGTCAGGTTGGAGAATGCACATTCAGGGAATTGCTGAGCAGGTTTGAGGCCTCCTTTATCCTTAATGTGTATGTGAGTCCTAACTTGCATAAAGTCAAGTTTAACTCTTAATGCAACAGCTATGCCCGGTCGACATTGTGGTGGGTGTCTTCTGTTGGATAGAACTAGTCTTTTGTGCAGGGCCCTGCTAGACTGTTGTCCTTCCTGACCCCGGTTACGTATCGGCACTTAGGGCTACCTTCTGCGACTTGAAGTCCAGCAAAGCCTCCGGTGTTTCTTATTACTAGGCGTGAAGCACTAGCAACGCTTCGGACCCCGGTGTCCGGTTTACTAAGTGAAGGTGATCTGTCACCTAGGTCACTTGTCCTTCTTTTGCCACTCGCCTGTCGCCCTGCTCTTGCCCTTAACATAAGAACAGGTAGCAGTGGTTGTAGTCGTAAGCTTTCCTTTCAGAGCTCACTGACCTGTTCTCAGTTGCCTCGTTATTATAACTGCAGTGGTTCCTTTCCTTCTTTCCTTCCAAACCCTGTCCAGAGCAGCTCACAGGACGTTCCGTCAGACTGTATATACGCTGTAGCTCCGAGAGTCACTTCCCACTTTCTAGAGAACACAGACAGCTTGTTCTGAGGTAACTGTTTCACTTGCTTCAGTTGCAGCTCTGACTAGGCTAGAGTGCCTCACTTGTCCACTCGTACTAGCCTCCACTTCTGTATGAGGTGAGCTACAGGAGCTCCTACAGATCTCAGTCTTATCTCCTCTCCCTCCAAGACTAGACTGCTCTGTCCTGAGACAGGAAACTAATCTCAACTCTCTCAGACTGAACTGAACCTCTGCTACGTCACACTAACTTGAATAGTCTAAGTTGCCCTCTGGTGGCAGTGTTAGGAAATATGTGATGTGAATGAATATCAGGCTTTACAATTACCTTTCCTGTGCATTTTCCAGGAGACATGTGTGCCACACGTAGCTGGGCCACACATCCCCCCTAGTTAAACTCAGCACTCCCGGGCTGAAATAGAAAAGAAAAACATTTTTGTTTTGCATATAACATAAACATTTTAAACTCATCCCTTGCGGGAGGTAAGGACTCTTTAACGTTACAATTTGTACATAGGTCAGTAGAAAATTATCAAAATACTTTTCAATAAATATACACAGTATAAGACAAGATTCTTGTGGAGGACCCGCACCAAAAACCTCCCACGTGGGTCCTGGGTGGGCTGCAGGACTTCATTGCTGCAGACCTCACTCTAGGCCACACCATACGGGTTTTTCTTCAGAGGTAGATATGGCTTTATGTAAAACCAAGATGGGGCACCGAAGTGCGAACTATTTACAATACAGTCTTGTGCTGCAAGAGTCCTCAGCACTCAGTCCTTGTATAAGAACATTTTTTTTTTTCAAGTAAATCACATTCCAATCAACTCACTTTACATTTCTATACTTCACTTTACCCAACTGGGGTATTCAATTTAAATTACATATAGCAAATTATGTAAACATTTTCATAATATTAATAAAGTTCAAACTCTTCTTCATGTTCTTCAAACTTTTTACAGTGGCAGTAAACCCTGTCTGGGTCCTACTGGTTTTCTTCTTTACAAACTTCAATAGCGTCTTCCACTCCTGGGGCTGGAACGACGCGGTGTTCTTTTGAACGCATAACAAACAGATCATGGCTTGCAATCAGCGTTTGCATATACACAGTCCTTGTGCGATCCACTAGGGGCTCAACAGGTGCTTCATGCAGATACAATTTTTCCATTGAGGACGCAGACTTGTGCTGCGATCCAACTGAGGACGCACCTTCCGGTTGCGTTGCTGTAGGAGCCGCAGTATACAATGCTGAGTAGGTCGTAGTATACGATGCGGAATAGGTCGCAGTATACGATGCCGGTTGTATTTCAGAGTGGGTCACTGATTGCGATGCAGAGTGAGATGTGGGTACAGAGGAGAACGCAGGTTGCGATGCTGGTGCACGGCCGGGTGCTGACGCCAAAGATGACGCTGCTGAGGCTTGCAATACTGCAGCACGATTTACTTCATCAGCTTCTGGGACGGGGTCGCTGACACGGGTGACGTTTAAGGCGTACCACCCTTTAAGTCCCCAGTGCCGCGTGTAGCTGACAATGTCCCCGTTTACAAGATCTCTCCCCGGGTGCCCGATGGGTAAGTGAGACTCCACATCTCGGCGGCTAACAAATACCCCTTGATACAAGCCCGGTTCGTGGATGAATCCCCAGCCTTGGCGAATCTTAAAATCACTCATGCACCCCTGGCGCCGCGGTTCCCTCAGCGTACCTTTGTCCCTCCGGACATTCTCCTTGTCGGCGAGGAACTCTTCATGGCGTCGCTGACGGTCCCGCTGCGTCTCTCTCTCCTCCTGCTGGCGTCGCTTCTCCTGCTCACGGCGTTGCCATGCATGATCAGTTTGGATGTCATAGGTCACGTCATCCAGATACTCCATCACGTCCCAGTCGATCTCTGGCAGAGACGGTTGGAATCCCTCCGGTGTCCCTACCGGGGGACTGCATTCCGCTGCGGCCTCCTGGCCTGGCTGGCACTCCGGTCTGGGTAGGGCCTCCTCAGCCTCCTTCTCTCCCGCCGCTCCATCGGTGGGGTCAGGTACAGCTCTTTCGGGGCCGGCCTCCGGTTCTCCTTCAGCCTTTTACAGCGGTGACACAGGGAGCTCAGGTAATGGCGTTGTTCCTGTAGGAGAGAGCACTGCGTCCCACAGCAGCCGCTGTTTCTGGGCACGCCAGCGTCTCTCCGTTTCTTCCATGTCGGCATGGCGCTGGATCAGTTTTCTGAGCACCGCATTCTCCTCCTTTAATTCCATCATGATTTGTTGAAGGTCCCGTACTAGGGACGGCTCCGGCACAGGCGGTAGGTCTTCTGGGGAACGGGGCCTGCGCGCCGCCGCTCCTCCACACAGCACCTCCTGCCCTTCCGCCATCTCTCTCCAGGCCAGACTGTGTTTTCCATCTGGAACAATCTGGTCTCTTCCGTGGAGGCGGGATTTGCGCTTCCTCTTCTTGGCATAGAAAATGAAGAGGAGGCGGATCTCCTTAGCAGTGGGGCAGGCTCTCACATTGTAGTAGCATTTTGAGAGGGCGCCCATCACTTTCGCGCCACAGGGGGGGTACACGCCCACGAATGCACGCCCACCTTCTTCACCAGCGCCTTTAGGGCGCGAATATGGCGGCAAAATGGCGGAAACTGGCGCCAAAAATCACAAAAATAGCAGTCTTTTTTTTTTTTGCACAAAAACAGTTCAATAGGCACACAGGACTCACATCCAGTAAGCTTCGTATCCTGTTCGTGACGCCAAAGATGAGTCGCACACACCAAGTGGGGTGGGTACCAGGGCTATGGGGTACTCGGCACCGAGCCCATGGAAGTCTATGGGAGATGTCACTGGCAGCAGAGCTCGGTCCGTGGCCCTGGGCGCTCATACAATGGGGAGAATATTTACAGGGGATTGTAGTAATAGTTTGTGACGCCACCTGTGGTATCTGATCTGATTGACCAGCGCTGCAGGGTAAATCTCTGAGGGGATGTTATGGCAGCTAGATGTTAAGTCCCCCACAGGTGGGACTGGTCCCTCAAAGTCTATGGTGGTGCAGGGTGCAGATAAGAAGTCAGTCACACACAATGCAGTCTCTTTCCATACCTTTACTTGTAGATGTTGCAGGTATGTCCCGGGAAGCTGGTCAGGTTGGAGAATGCACATTCAGGGAATTGCTGAGCAGGTTTGAGACCTCCTTTATCCTTAATGTGTATGTGAGTCCTAACTTGCATAAAGTCAAGTTTAACTCTTAATGCAACAGCTATGCCCGGTCGACATTGTGGTGGGTGTCTTCTGTTGGATAGAACTAGTCTTTTGTGCAGGGCCCTGCTAGACTGTTGTCCTTCCTGACCCCGGTTACGTATCGGCACTTAGGGCTACCTTCTGCGACTTGAAGTCCAGCAAAGCCTCCGGTGTTTCTTATTACTAGGCGTGAAGCACTAGCAACGCTTCGGACCCCGGTGTCCGGTTTACTAAGTGAAGGTGATCTGTCACCTAGGTCACTTGTCCTTCTTTTACCACTCGCCTGTCGCCCTGCTCTTGCCCTTAACATAAGAACAGGTAGCAGTGGTTGTAGTCGTAAGCTTTCCTTCCAGAGCTCACTGACCTGTTCTCAGTTGCCTCGTTATTATAACTGCAGTGGTTCCTTTCCTTCTTTCCTTCCAAACCCTGTCCAGAGCAGCTCACAGGACGTTCCGTCAGACTGTATATACGCTGTAGCTCCGAGAGTCACTTCCCACTTTCTAGAGAACACAGACAGCTTGTTCTGAGGTAACTGTTTCACTTGCTTCAGTTGCAGCTCTGACTAGGCTAGAGTGCCTCACTTGTCCACTCGTACTAGCCTCCACTTCTGTATGAGGTGAGCTACAGGAGCTCCTACAGATCTCAGTCTTATCTCCTCTCCCTCCAAGACTAGACTGCTCTGTCCTGAGACAGGAAACTAATCTCTCTCAGACTGAACTGAACACTACTGCTACGTCACACTAAATTAAGTAGTCTAAGTTGCCCTCTGGTGGCAGTGTTAGGAAATGTGTGATGTGAATGAATATCAGGCTTTACAATTACCTTTCCTGTGCATTTTCCAGGAGACATGTGTGCCACACGTAGCTGGGCCACACACATACATCTAGATACATTCCTTGTTCCTTGAGTGTTCTAGCTTCCAAAGTGGTGTCACTTGTGGGGGAGGCACATCAGGGACTCTTAAAACAAGACATGACACCAGCAGACCATTCCATCAGAGTATGCATTCCAAAACGTTACTCCTTCTTTTCTGAGCCCTGCCGTGAGCCTAAACAATAGTTTACCCCCACATATGGGGTACCTGCGTACTTGGGAGAATCATAGAATCATAGAATGGTAGAGTTGGAAGGGACCTCCTGGGTCATCTGGTCCAACCCCTGCTCAAAGCAGGATTCTCTAAATCATCCCAGACAGATGTCTATCCAGCCTCTGTTTGAAGACTTCCATTGAAGGAGAACTCACCACCTCTTGTGGCAGCCTGTTCCACTCATTGATCACCCTAACTGTCAAAAAGTTTTTTCTAATATCTAATCTGTGTCTCCTCCCATTCAGTTTCATCCCATTGCTTCTAGTCTTTCCTTGTGCAATGAGAATAAAGATGATCCTTCTACAATGTGACAACCCTTGAGATATTTGTAGACAGCTATTAAGTCTCCTCTCAGTCTTCTTTTTTGCAAGCTAAACATTCCCAAATCCTGCAACCGTTCCTCATAGGACATGGTTTGCAGACCGGTCACCATTCTGGTGGCTCTTCTCTGAACTTGCTCCAGTTTGTTGATGTCTTTTTTAAAATGTGGTGCCCAAAACTGGACACAGTATTCCAGATGAGGTCTGACCAAAGAGGAGTAGAGGGCAATAATGACCTCACGTGATCTAGACTGTATGCTTCTGTTGATACATCCTAGAATTGCATTTGCCTTTTTTGCTGCTGCATCACACTGTTGACTCATGTTAAGTCTGTGATCAATTAGTATACCCAAGTCTTTTTCACATGTGCTGTTACTTAGCCCTATTCCTCCCATTTTGTATATGCTTTTTTCATTTTTATTGCCCAGATGTAGTACTTTGCATTTTTCCCTGTTAAAATCCATTCTGTTAGTTGCTGCCCACTGCTCCAGTTTATGTATATCTTTTTGAATCCTCTCTCTCTCTTCTCTAGTATTAGCTACCCCTCCTAGCTTTGTGTCATCAGCAAATTTGATCAGTTTACCCTCAATTCCTTCATCTAAATCATTGATAAAGATGTTGAACAATACAGGGCCCAAAACAGAGCCTTGTGGTACCCCACTTGAGACATTCTTCCAACTGGATGTGCAGCCATTTACAACCACTCTTTGGGTCCGATCACTAAGCCAGTTATGAATCCACCTAACAGTTGCCTTGTCTATTCCATACTTAGTCATTTTTTCAATAAGGATTGTGTGAGATACTTTGTCAAATGCTTTGCTGAAGTCAAGATATACTATATCTACAGCATTTCCCTGATCCACCCAGTCAGTGATTCTGTCATAGAAGGAAATTAAGTTAGTCTGACATGACTTATTAGTTACAAACCCATGCTGACTCTGTTTAATCACTTCATTCTTATCCAGGTACTTGCATAGATGTTCTTTAATAATTTGTTCAAAGATCTTTCCTGGTATAGAAGTCAGACTCACCGGCCTGTAGTTCCCTGGGTCCACCTTCTTCCCCTTTTTGAAGATAGGAACAACATTTGCTCTTCTCCAGTCTTCTGGGACTTCTCCTGTTCTCCAAGAATTTTCAAAGATTATGGACAGTGGTTCAAGAATTTCTTCTGCTATCTCCTTCAGTACCCTGGGGTGTAATTCATCTGGACCTGGAGACTTGAATTCATTTAGGTTAGCTAAGTGTTTCCTCACTGTCTTTCTGTTTATAGATATCCTGGATTCTTCTATTCCTTTAATAGGACAGTGAAGATCAGTTGATGTTACATTTCCTTTCTGAGAGAAAACAGATGCAAAATAGGAATTTAAAAGTTCAGCCTTCTCAACATGCTGACTTACCATTTCATCATTTTCATCCTGTAAAAATCCTATAGCATCTTTGACTTTTCTTTTACTTTTGACGTATCCCCAAAATCCTTTTTTGTTGCTTTTGACGTCACTTGCAAGCCTTAATTCATTGTCAACTTTAGATAATCTGATTTGTGCCCTGCAGGTTGTGCAGACAGCATTATATTCTTCTTTAGATATGCCTCCCTCTTTCCATTTGATAAACATTTCTTTCTTCCTTTTTAGCATGTGTTTAAGTTCTATGTTCATCCATCCTGGTTTCCTTAAATGCTTCCCATTCTTCCCTCTTTTCGGAATTGTTAACGATTGTGCTTTGAGAATCTCATTTTTCAAGATTTTCCATCCTTCCTGGACATTTTTGTCCTTAAGGATATCCAGCCATTGGATCCCTCCAATTCTCTTTCTGAGTTCCTTAAAATCTGCCTTTCTGAAATCTAACCTTGACGTCTGAGTCTTCACAGGTCTTCCTCCTCTTGTTATCCAAAATTCTAAAATAGCATGGTCACTACCTCCTAGGGTCCCAGCCACTCTTACCTCCTCCACCATTTCCTCCCTGTTTATGAGGATTAGATCCAAGGTAGCAGATCCCCTTGTTTTCTCCATTACCTTTTGGAAGATAAAGTTGTCAGCAAGAGAGGATAAGAATTTCCTGGACCTGTTAGTTTTGCCTGAGAGAGATTCCCAACAAATGTCTGGATAGTTGAAATCTCCCATGACCACTATGTCATATTTTTTGGAGAACTTGGCCATTTGATGCATAAAGAGTTCATCCATATCTTCAGCTTGCACAGGCGGCCTGTAGTAAATGCCTACAATGGTGTCCTTTCCATTGTTCTGTCCTTGTATTCTTACCCAAACAGTTTCCACAGAACTCCCAGTCTCTGAAGCTTCAATCTCTGTGCAGATATACGCTTTTCTAACATACAATGCAACACCTCCTCCTCGTTTATCAAGTCTGTTTCTTGCAAATAAGTTGTAACCTTCTAGCCTTGTATTCCAATCATGTGTATCGTCCCACCAAGTCTCAGTGATTCCAATTACATCATATTTCTTCTCCTGCGTTAGTAGCTCCAGTTCTCCTTGTTTGTTGCCCATGCTTTGTGCATTCGTATAGAAACACTTTAGTTTGTGATTGGTTTCTCTTTCTTCAATATTTTTATTATGTAGATTTTTTTGTCTTTGTTCTTCCCCTTCACTTCTAATAGCAGAGTTCTCAATAGCATTTGTCAGGTGTATGGCTTTTGCTGGCGTTTTGCTTCCCTTCCCACATTGTTCTAGTTTAAAGCTCTCCTGATGAGTGTAGCAAGGCGACTTCCAAATACATGTTTTCCAGTCTTCATAAGGTGCACCCCATCTCTAGCAAGTAGTCCATCGTACAGGTAATTCACTCCGTGATCCAGAAATCCAAATCCTTGCTGACGGCACCATCGACGTAGCCAGTTGTTCACCTGCAGAATCTTATTCCACCTCCTTGTTCCATGGCCATCCACTGGAAGGATGGAGGAGAAGACCACCTGCACAATTAACTTTGAGGTCCATTTCTTCTTATTATCCTTGTGAAAAGTTAAATGTTAATTTTTTCCTTCCACATTCCAAAAATTCCTGTAGGGTTAATAAACTTCTTGAATGTGGTTTTGAGCACTTTGAGGGGTGCAGTTTTTAGAATTGTGTCACTTTTGAGTATTTTATGTCATACAGGCCCTCAAAGTCACTTCAAATGTGATGTGGTCCCTAAAAAAAATGGTTTTGTAAATTTTGTTGGAAAACTGAGAAATCGCTGGTCAACTTTTAGCCCTTATAACTTTCTAACAAAAAATATTATGTTTCAAAAATTGTACTGTATAAAGTTGACATGTGGGAAATGTTATTTTATGTGATATAACTCTCTGACTTAAGGGCATAATAATTAAAGGTTTGAAAACTGCAAAATTTTCAAAATGTATCAAATTCCCATTTTTTTTCACAAATAAAGTCATTTCAAAAAAATCTTACCACTATTATAACGTACAATATATCACAAGAAAACAGTCTCAGAATCAGTGGGATAAGTTGAAGCGTTCCAGACTTATTAGTGATACTGGTCAGAAATTTAAAATTTAGCACCGTCATGAAGGTGAAAACAAACTCGGCGATGAAGGGGTTAAATATTAAAACCCGGTTAAGGGTACTCTTTAACTTTGATCCCCATTGTTTAAAAACCGCATTAGGGAATTAGGGAACATGTTCATGCAATTTCTTGATATAATAGTGACCAATACCTCTGTGTCGCAGGATATTATGCTCCAGGCATGGCCTCAGAGGACTCCTAAGGCTACTTTCACACATCAGTTTTTTTGTGTCAGGCCTAATCCTTTGTATACCTGATAGGACGGATCCGGCGCAGATTTTGAAAAAATTGATGCAACGGATCAGTTTTCTTGCCGGATCCGCCATGAACTTTTGAACCCGGATAAAGAAATTTCCTATCTGGAAAATACAGGTACGCATGTCCGGACCGAGGAGAGAGAGAGAGAGAGACCTTGGTTTCCAGAATCCGGATCAGTCTTTTGACAGATTGGACAAATGTCTGGTCCGGTTCCATACACTTGTATTATTTCCGGCCGCCTGATGCGCCGCTTCAGGCACTATCAGGCGGGTCCGGAAAAAAAAAACCGTTGCAGTGAGCGTCTTGTCCGGCCGCCGGAATGTACAAAAACGGATGCAACGCAACGACATCAGGCGCGATCTGGCGCTAATGAAAGTCAATTACAAAAAAACGCATCCGGTACCGGATCTGTTTTTTTAAAAACACGCCGGATCGCGCCTGACGTAAAAAAACTGATGTGTGAAAGTAGCCTAAGATATACATGTGGTTTATTTCCTGAGGAAGAAGTCATATAGGCTTCGAAACGCGTAAACTAAAACCACCATTCCTTGTCTCCAATACGTCTGGATTCCTATTTATTCAGCAGAGCGGATGGTATCCACAAATCTCCTATTTCACTGTTCCAGACATGGTCACTTGCTGACCTGTGGATCTGCGGCAGCTGATAATTCGATTGCACTCATATGCTTTAATGAAAAGAAGCACCAGGTGAGCACTATCTAAAAAACAGTTCTTGAATATATATTGGATAAGACCCTATTTTGCGCATCTTTCTCCTGCAGGTTCTTTTGTAGGACTCCTAAGATGGCATGCCTGCAAACCTTTATTAGCTCCCTGGCTGTCATGAAATCTATGAGCCCTTGCTCCTCTTTAAAGTCCACAGTATATTTGAGATAATTGTTGGCCGAATGATAGTTCGGCCAATCGTTTAGCTGACAGCTATCCCACCGGACTCTCCCATTCATAATGGACATTCCAGATCCTTATCTATCTTGACAATAATCTGTCAGGGATCACTTTACACCAGAGGCGTAGCTAGGGTTTTTGTTCAGGGGGGGCAAAACTTCTAAGTGGGCCCCTAACCAGATAACCTTAATTACAACTGGGTGACTCACCCTAAGACCGGGGTCACACTTGCGAGTGCAATGCAAGAAACTCGCACGAGTCTCTCGCATCAGTACCCGCCACTGCCGCCTGCATTCGGACCGGAGTGTTCAGCTGCATAGAAATACATGCAGCCGCACACTCTGGTCTGTTATGAATGTGCTGGAGATGGTTTCTGAGCAGAGGCTCCCTCTGGTGGTTGCAGACAGTACTGAACCTCACAGCGAGGAATGGCAATCTGGGATCACGGACTGGACTGATATAAGGGAGGTTCCCTCCCATGATGGTCACCGGTGATCAATTGTTCTTGTCTCAATTGTGGTTCCTGGTTCATTTTGAAGTTGCTGGAGTCTTGCCTGAACCTGCTGCTTTCAGATAAGATATTTTCTGCTTTTCTTTTTGTGCTTGCTTTTTTCATAGTTTTCTACACTTTTGTGGAGGTCAGCCGGGTCCCCTCCTGGGGGTCTGTGCTCCTCTCAATTTATCTGTAGCCACTGTTATTTGTTCATTTGCTTTTTCCTGTTTTTTCAGTGGCTGCGGCTTTGTTTTGTTACACCAGAGATCTGATTTAGGTGGTAGAGATCGTGTGATCTCAGGTTTTTTTGGCAATCAGAAGTGCTGGTATTTTTTAGTGTTTTTGTTGGATTGCAGTCAGAATTCTTTCTTGTACTTTTCTGTCTAGACAGATTGGGCCCCAACGTTTGCTCATTCTATTTTCTGTCTGTGTTCGTGCTATCTTCTTGTCTAACCGCCATTATATGTTTGGGGGCTTCCTATTTTCTTTGGGGATCTGCTCCGGGGCAGATAGCTTTCATCTTTCTTTAGGTGTAGTTATCTCTCAGGCTGTGACAAGGCGTCTAGGATCAACGTAGGAACGCTCCATGGCTACCTCTAGTTGTGTGTTTAGTTCAGGTTACTGCAATCCAATAGGTTCCAGCCTCTCTGGTGTATTACCGTTTTTGCTTTTTCTCCTCAGCTACCTAAACATAACACTGGTCCCGAGTGCCAGGTATTGATGCGAGAGACTCGTGCGAGTTTCTCGCATTGAACTCTCAAGTGTGACCCCAGTCTAATAGTGGATGTAGGAGAACCACAGTATAGGACTGCGCTGTTGCTGAAATATAATCTCTATATAAAAGACCAACATTGATATTACCGCCATATGGTTTGGTAAATACCAGTCCTACAGAACATATAAGAGATTACAGCACAGTTATAGATAGTGACTTACAGATGACATTCTTTCTGATAGAATCGTTCACTTTTCACGTCTTTTCCATCTGGCCCAAACCGACATGACAACTTCTCCAGCCAGATTACAACCAAGACACATTTCACGTCTCATATTTTCAGCACTGTCCCCAATGAGACTACTCCCAAACTGCACAAAACCCCTCATCCTGCTAATACCCCAATGCTGAGCCACTGTTTTCATATGTGTTCCTATTATTGCACCTGCTGTGTGGTTCGCTGTGACCTCTACATTCTAGAGCAGCACGCTAGAATATAGTAATGTTGGGTGCAAGTGCCCTAGAAAACAGTGCCCACATTTTATCCCCTAGAAAGTAATAATGCCCTATGTGTGCCCTTTTGACAGTCACAGTAACCTGAGTTCCCCTATAACAATATGTGCCCACTTTACAATTAAAAATGTCCCGAGTCTCCACCCTATACAGCTCCCCTATACACAGTATGATGCTCTCTTATACACAGTATAATGCCTCATCACTGTATACCGTATATACTGACTTCTTAATGTAACCCAAACTATTTTATGGCCCTCTTAACTAACAGCCGCTGTATGATGGCTCCCTAGACAGTCCTCAATATAGTATAATGCACTCCCATTTGGCCTTTATATATTACAATGCAATCCCCATAGGTAGACTCCATATAATATAATGCACTCCCCATAGGCAGACTGGATATAGTATAATGCACTCCCCATAGGTAGACTCTATAGTATAATGCAGCCCCCTTAGGCAGACTCTATATAGTATAATGTACCCCCATACACAGATTCTAAAGTATAATGCAACCCCCATAGGCAGACTCTATATATTATAATGCAGCCCCCCATAGACAGACACTATATATTATAATGCAGCCCCCCATAGACAGAGTCTATAGTATAATGCATCACCCCCATAGGCAGACTCTATAGTATAATGCAGCCCCCCCATAGGCAGACTCTAAGCACCTCCATAAAATAAATATATATACACAATACTCACCTCTCTTCCTCCTGGTTCCACCACTGCTCCGAGCTCCTGCACATCTCTGGAGCAGCGAATGCCAAGTATTGATGTCATCGCGACCCGTCAGTGTCTGCGTCAAGGACGTCAGACGTTGAGAGGGAGATGATGGGAGAGGGGGCGTAACACTCCCACTACCATCAATGCGGTCAGCTATATCGGCATCCAGCTGATACAGTTGAACTAGAGATGACGGGGGTAGGGGGACACTGCCGGCACCAGACCCTGCTCAGGGGCCCAATAGCAGCAGGGTGGCAGTGCAGGGAGATCGATTCTCTCTGCTCTGCCGCAGAATGTAACTGTATCGGCGTGCTGTGCAACTCCCTCTTCCCCCCTGTAGCTACGCTACTGCTTTACACGTTAGACTGGTGGCCAGACGCCTCGATAGCGGTGACTTCAGCCAACAGTAATGATTAAATATATTCCACAACCACACACATTGAGAAATTTGCAGGAAGTGTGTAGGACACACAGGAATCAATCAGAACAGAAAAACTGCAAAGCAGCAGAAAACGTGTACTAGTCCAACAATTATATATAAAAATACAAACTTTATTCATAATATTCATAGAAAAAGTATATCACACAAATATACAGAGGAACCGGTATCAAACATGGTATATATCATGTTGGAAAATCAATGGGAAAACATTGCAAAGGTAATATAGGCGTCCTCCTCCCCGAATAACCTCCCCATGTCCTAAATATATAGAGCCAAAAGAATAGATCAATGATGTCAATATATGTATATAAATAGTGCTGCCAAAGATAATGATCAAGCGCAGGTATTATAGCGCTATATCACTGAAATAATCAATGTCAGATGCACATAGTAAACAGCTATTATCAGATATTCAATGTAACCCCATATGCATCATGATATTTAGAAATAAGGTGTATGACCATATAGCAATATTTACCATGGGTCAAGGCAGCAAATGGCTCAAAGGTACAGAAGGGACAGCATCCAAGGGGGCAGGCTCGCCCTCCCCAACGCGCGTTTCGGCCTCAGCCTTCGTCAGTAATCTAATGTATATCATGGCCTTCACCGTTTCGACTTCACCGTACTATTGACCATGGTATCTGAGGGAATAAAGGGCTAGGATCAGAGTTCTCTCTGACCTTAGTTATTGTGGCAGAGTTTCAGCTGTAATATACAGTATGTATGGTACCCCTCATCCCTATCCTGTATACATGGTACCCCCTCATCCCTATCCTGGTATGCATGGCACCCTCTCATCCATATCCTGGTATGTATGGTCCCGTCACCCAATCCTGGTATGCATGGTACCCCCTCATGCCTATCCTGTATGCATGGTACCACTCATCCCCCAATCCTGGTATACATGGTCCCCCCTCATCCCTATCCTAGGATGTATGGTAACCCCTCACCCCCCAATCCTGGTATCCATGGTCTCCTCATCCCCAATCCTGGTATGCATGGCACCCCTTACCTCCCAATTCTGGTATGCATGGTCCTCTCACCCCCTATCCTGGTATGCGTGCTACCTCTCACTCCCCTATCCTGATATGCATGATCCCCTCACTCCCAATCCTGATATGCATGGTCCCCTCACCCCTCTATCCTGATATTCATGGTCCCCTAACCTCCCAGTCCTGATATGCATGGTCTATCACTCCCCAATCCTGGTATACATGGTCCCCTTACCCCCTATCCTGGTATGCATGGTCCTCTCACCCCCAATCCTGGTATGCATGGTCCTTTCACCCCCCTATCCTGGTATGCATGGTCCCCTCAGCCCCTATCCTGGTATGCATGGTCCCCCTTCATCTCTATCCTAGGATGTATGGTACCTCCTCACCCCCCAATCCTGGTATCCATGGTTCCCTCATCCCCAATCCTGGTATGCATGGCACCCCTTACCTCCCAATTCTTTTTTTTGTTGAATATGTATTTATTAACACAAATGTATAACACATATCAAGGGTATGAACAGTAACAAAACATGTCACATAATATAAGCCTAGCGTCATCATATCAAATCATGTTCAATAAAATAAAGCATCATATATCTGAATGAAACGGCGTGATCGAGGATCACTACTAGTATTGCGTGAGATTTGGCACACAAATTGGGTTCCCAAACCAACGAACCCCAATAACATTCTACAAGAACAAAAACTAAGAACAAAATATAACAAGAAGACATAGAAAATATAAGAGGAAATAAAGAAAAATAGGGGAAGGAAGAAGGAGAGGGGGGTCGCCCTTGGCCTCCGCCCACAGCACACCACGTGGCAGAGAATCTTACATACAAAAATAGTACTCCAATGAATCACTTACACTATGTAGGCGAAGGGGTACGAAAGGCAATCCACGGGGACCAGATGGTCTGGAATTTATCCCGGGTATGGTTGATCCATGCCGACAGGTCTTCCATGTCCCTGATATGGTCCACAGCAACAGTCCACTCCTCCAAAGAAGGCGCCACAGTAGACAGCCAATGCCTAGGCACTAGAAGTTTGGCAGCCGTCAACATAAAGGTCGCCAGTTTGTGCTTAATGGGGTTGTTGTAACCCGTCGTCGGCACCCAAAAAAGGACTGAATCCCTGGGTAAATCACAAGGCAGGAGGCAGATATCTTTGATTTTTTGTCGTATCGCCTTCCAGAAGGGCACAATGAGGGGACAATCCCACCAGATGTGAACATAAGTTCCTGAACCCGCCCCACATCTCCAGCAAGTGTCAGAGGTCTGCAAGCCATGGCGAAATAGGAAGGATGGGGTTCGATACCACCTGGCAATCAGTTTATAAGAATTCTCTTTGGTGCGAACGCATCTAGAAAATCCCAGTGCGTGTCTCTTAATACACCTGGCGACTCGTAGAGACAACGGGTGTCCCAGTTCCCGTTCCCAGGCAGCAAGGTAAGTAGGTTCAGTATCAGAGCGAAGAGACATAAGCCATTTGTAAATGGTGGAGATCACGCCTTTGACAGGACTCCGCGCCAGCAACAGCCGTTCCAAGTTGGAGGCAGCCCGTAAGGGACGATGTTGCTCCAAAAAGGACTGACAGACATGATGTACATGTGTTAGCGATAAAAAGTTGGCGCGTGTAGGTCCGAGGATGGATGACAGGCCCTCCATCGAAGGGACATTGCCTCCAGCAAAAAAGGAATTGAGGGGCGTTACCAGCTTGCTCCACAAACCCTGAAAAGTCCAAAAACCCTCATCCGAGCAAATCAACAAAGGGAGTAAGCGTACAGGCATGAGCGGAGAGGGGAACTTACTCATAGAATCATGATGTAGACAGTTCAGGCATGTGTGAAGTAAACCCTTCAGAAGAGGGGAGAAGCTGCGTGTACGAGGGATCTGAGTATGCACACCCCATAACTCAAGTGCCTCCTTAGGCGAAAGAAGAGCCGTTTCTAGGGAGGACAAGAAAGACCTTTTGTTCCAGCTGTTTATCTCCACCCAACGATGAAGATGGCAAGCGAAGTAATAGTTCTTCAGGTCGGGCATACCCACTCCACCTGCATCTGTGGCAGAGTCAAAGTCGAAAAAGCGATACGAGCCGGACGTTGGTTCCATAGGAACCGTGAGAACAGAACGTGTAAGGCACGAAAAAAGGAATTGGGAAGGAATATAGGAGCTGCCTGGAATAAGTAGAGGAATTTTGGAACTATATATGTGGACAGATAATTTTTTCGGCCCAACCAAGACATGAACGGTATTCGTAGACGTTGGAGCTGTGTCCTAACCGAGGAGAGTAAGCGTAGGTGGTTCAAAGCGTATAGGCGAGAAATATCCCTCGGAATAAGAATGCCTAAATATTTTACATGGTCTGTCTTCCAGGTGAACGGTGACATTCGTTGGAGGCGGGTTAGAGTGTCCCTGGAAAAGCCGATAGCAAACGCGACCGATTTATTATAATTGATTTTGAAGTTTGAAAGAGTACCAAAATGGTGAAAAAGATCCAGTACAGCGGGTATAGCGGTCTCCGGGTTAGTAATACTAAGCATGATGTCATCAGCGTATGCGGATACGAGGGCCTCGCCTTTAGGCGTGGACGTGCCTCGGATGTCTGGGTGTGTACGAAAAGCCTGTAACAAAGGCTCCAGGCACAGAGCGAACAGACTGGGAGACAAGGGGCAGCCCTGACGGGTTCCATTGGATATAGAGAATGGAGCCGAAAAAGAATTGTTCACCTTGACCCTGGCAGTGGGCGAAGTGTAAAGTGTAAAAATGGAGTCTATAAAACGATTGGGAAAGTTAAATAGGCATAGGACCGACTTCATGTAAGACCAATCTATGCAGTCAAACGCCTTTTCGGCATCAGTACTTAACAACAACAAAGGCGTTTTTCGGGAAACTGCCCCATGGACTAGGTGTAAGATCTTTGTGGAGTTTTCCCTCCCCTCCCTACCCAATACAAACCCAGCCTGATCGCTCTGCACCAGGAGGGGAACCAAGTGAGACACCCGGTTCGCCAGAACCTTTGCCCAGAGCTTCAAATCACAGTTAAGAAGAGAAATCGGCCGATAACTACTACACTGTGCTGGATCTTTGTCCTCCTTATGGATTAAAGCTATATCCGCAGAAAGGGATTGGGGAGGAAAGGAGGAGCCAGTCATTAAGGCGTTAAAAAGTCGGGTGAGGTGTGGGAGAAGGGTAGCTTTAAACTTTTTATAGTAAAGTATTGTCAGACCATCTGGGCCAGGAGATGTTCCCGATGGAGTAGACTTCAGAGCTTCCTCCACTTCCTCCACTGTAATTGGAGATAACAATTCCGCGTGATGGGAAGGTTTCAATTTAGGGAGGCTCAGGGAGGAGACAAAGTCCACAATAGCAGGATGGGGGTCTACAGTAGGGGCAGATTCATACATAGGGTTATGTAAGTTATATAAGGCGGCGTAATATTGATGAAAATCTTGCGCGATTTGCGTCGTCTCAGTGTGTGCGGCACCCGAGGGGCACCTCGTCTCAGCGATGAATGTACGCGGAGACGTTTCTTTGACATAAGCGGACATAAGTTTCCCACCTCTGTCACCTGAAGCATAGAGACGGTGTTTTGCGTGTAAGAAATTTTTCGCAATTTTTAGGTTTAGTAGGGATTTAAGGGCCATACGCAAGGACAGGAGATCGGAGAGGTGTTGCTGGCACAGAGATCGCTTGTGGAGCGACTCCAATTTGCAAATTTGAAGGAGCAAGGCATCGGTTTGTTTTTTAAGTCTAGAGGCCAGTGAGATGAATTCACCCCTGACAAAAGATTTGTGAGTTTCCCAGACGATGGGGATTGAAATGCCTGGAGTGTAATTTCTATGGAAGAAGTCCTGAAGGGGTATTTCAATGGCATTTATGTTTTCTTGAGCGTCCAACAGTGTCTCATTGAGTCGCCAGGTGTACCCGAGACCACCCACCCCAGGTAAGGCCAGTGTTAAGGATATAGGTGTATGGTCCGATACTGTCATGGATCCAATATCCGCCGTAGAATAACACCCCAGGTGGCGTCGGGATAGAAAGAGGTAATCAAGTCTTTGGTATGAGCGATGCGGCGTCGAATAAAACGTATAAACCCTAGAGTCAGGATGGAGGACTCTCCAGGCGTCCACCAAGGACAGCTCCGCCAATAGCAGTTTGTCGTCTGAGATTCTGAAAAGAAATGGCGGAGCGGCCCGTGGAGGAGTCCACCAGAGGCTCCATAGTGAGGTTAAAGTCTCCACCCAGTACCACTAGCCCCGACATAAATTGCTGTAAAAGACGTAGAGTAGATAATAGCCAGTCGACTGTGCGAACATTGGGCGCATAAATATTAGCAAAAGTCACTAAAGTGTTTCCCAGTTTACCCTTCAAGAAAAGGTATCGACCATCTGTATCTGCCAACTGCGCTTGCAACTGAAAGTGAAGATTGCGGCAAAAAGCTATACTCACCCCTCTCGACGCGTGGGAGTCGCTGCAACTGTGGAACCATACTGGGAATGAAGAGCGAGACAGTTGTGGAACATGATCGTGACGGAAATGTGTTTCCTGCATAAAAATAACAGAGATACCATCTTTTTTAAGGAGTCGCAAAACCTGAGCACGTTTCGCAGGCGCATTCATACCCTTAACGTTATAGGACTGAATAACAATATCACGTGGAGTCATCATGGAGGTGCATTGGGAGGATAGAGAAGCGATAAAGCGGTGTACCGTAGCAAGGACAGAGCGACCCCAAGGAAAGAGGAGTGTAACAGGAGGACACAAGAGGGAAAGAACACACAAAAAAACAAAACAAAATCAAAACAAAGACAAAAAATAAAGCACCATAGGTAGCGGTGCTTGTGAACATTTGGAGACATGTGAATTAGGCGGATCCACAAGGGGAGCCAGGAGACACTGCACCCCTCCTGAAGAAGGAGGAGGGGGCAGTGGAGGCGATGCAAGGTTCGCATAAGAGCCTACCTGCAATAACCTCCAGCCAGCTTGTGGGACCCAAGAAAACCTGGGTCATAGTGAAATGTACTTGTCCAAAAATGGGGAGGAGAGTGGGGAGAGAGAGACAAGGGAGAAAAATACGAGCCTGAGTGAACAGAATCATAAGTTGGATATAACCACAGTGAGTTAACAATTCAACAGGAAGGCTGCAAAGTGGAAAATGTAAACCTCAGGTTTCAGGTAGAAGGAGGGCATAAGACCTCCAGAACAAAGGCATTACATCGGGTCTACCATGTCCTGGTAAGAACAAGAGCAGCAAGCTAGTCCGGTAACAGCTCAGTCTCCAACTGGGTCATCGCGTGAAGGTAGAGAGCGACGATGCGACTTGTTCTTGGAGCAGGTGACTTGCCAATCGTCCGGGCGCGGCTGGATCGGTGGTATGGACGACTCCGGAACAGGTAGCCAGGACGGCACAGGCAGTGAAGGGATGGATAAGGCCTTCCACAAAGTAGGTAAGTCCTCTGGATGACGTATAGTAACTTTCTTGTCGTGGCGTGTGACAAAGAGCCCAAAGGGGAACAACCATCTGTACTGGGCGTCATGTTCCTTCAGGTGGGTCAGAAGAGGTTTTAACAAGCGGCGCTTCTGGAGGGTAGAACTGGCCAGATCTTGGTAGAAGGCCACTGGGGACCCGTCTAGCATCGGGGACCCCTGCTCCCTCGCGGCAGTGAGAAGCGCAGCAGTATGATTGTAGTCCAGTATACCACAAATAACGTCCCTAGGGGGATCAGTGTCCCTGGGGCGAGCTCTGAGGGCCCGGTGAATGCGCTCCACAACCACAGCTTCAGCAGGTTCTTCCCCCAGCAATGCAGAGAATAAAGTGCGTGCCACAGAGCGCAGGGCCTGGGAGCATGGGACTCAGGGATACCTTTCATACGCACATTGCGGCGGCGATTCCTGTTCTCAAGGTCTTCGGCAGCACCGAGGGCCGCATTAAGATGCTTGGAGTGTTCCTGGAGCGTAGTACAGATACCATCGCCGAATTCCACATAGGAAGTGTGTGCCTGCTCCAGCTCCTCCACACGGCGTCCCACGTGTGACACCTCCGCCTTAATGCTGGCCAGCTCCTGTAGCACTGGAGCAATGGTCCGGCGGATGAAAGAGCGGGTGACCTGGTTGGAACGTTCCGGCCTGTGGGGTGATTGCCCTGAACAAGCATCAGTGTCGATATCCGAGTCCTCTGCGTCAGACAGAGAGAGGGTTCCGGGCGCCATCTTAGGTGAAAGCACTGGTGCAGAAGCTGGCTTTCTCCGGAGATAATGATCCAAATCCCCTGTCTTTTTTGGGAGTTTTGGGGTGCCAGTGGAGTCTTTAGCCTTTTCTCTTCCTGATTTCCCCATTTTGGGCAAAGATACGCTATGACAATGCTAAAGCTGGCTGGGTTGAGGAAAGGAGCTCACAGGTTCAGTTCCTTCCTCATGTGCAGTTAGGCTCCGCCTCCTTACCTCCCAATTCTGCTATGCATGGTCCTCTCACCCCCCCTATCCTGGTATGCATGGTCCTCTCACCCCATATCCTGGCATGCATGATCCTCTCACCCCCCTATCCTGGTATACATGCTACCCCTCACCCCCTCACCTTGATATGAATGGTCCCCTCACCCCCTATCTTGATATTCATGGTCCCCTAACCTCCCAGTCCTGATTAGTGTTGAGCGATACGATAATGCAAATATCGACTATCGGCCGATATTAGCTCTATCAGCCTTTCGATAATTCGTTTCGATATTTTCGTCTTATCGAAAACCGGAATCGGAATTTCCCATAATTCTTTGCGAGGCAATGTGATTTTAGTCAGCCAATGAGGAATCCTAAGAAGTGTGGGCACATCCTGTACTGCTGCGGTCATGTTAACTAATGGCATGGCTGTGATTGGATGCTGAAATGATGTCAGAATGCACTATAAAAGGCGCCGCCGCCATTTTAGCGTCACTGTGCTGTGAATTCAGTAAGGGACAGAACGCTGCTGTGCTGACTCTGAGGGACAGTTAGAGATTGCGATTTAGTGTACTGTGCTGTAGGCAGGCTAGCACCAACCGCTGTGTAAAGCTTCCTTTTGCCTGCAGTGTTGTTTTAACAGCTCTGCAAGGTGTGTGTGAGTGCAGGTGACGCTGCAGTTTGCTCTGCATGCAACGCTGTCTGTAGGCATCTGCACATGTCACTCACAGACTATTTTTTTTTTCCTTCAGTGTAATTCTTGCAGCTCCATGCAATTTAACTATTAGTGTGACGCGCTTCCATCCGTATCCAATACATTGGTTGCAAACACTATAGAAGTAGACAAAGGAGTAGCCTTTCACAGATTGTGAACAGTTGTGTTTCAGTGTTCACTGCAGTCTGTGAGGTTTTGATTTTTTGAGTGCAGATCACGCTCCAGTTAGTTCTTCAACCACTGCTGGTTGTAGTCTGCTGAGCGTGTGTCACTGCCTCATCCTTCACATTTTTCTCTAATTGGTGCTGCTCCATTATATTTGAAAAAAATCTAATCCATTAGTGTGACGCGCTTCCATCCGTATACAATACATTGGTTGCAAACACTATAGAAGTAGACAAAGGAGTAGCCTTTCACAGATTGTGAACAGTTGTGTTTCAGTGTTCACTTCAGTCTCTGCGTAATAACCACACTTAGGCCTTATAACTTTTTTGACTTTCTTTATCAATCTACCAAGATGAAGAAGTCAGTGAGTAAGGCACGTGGTCGTGGCTGTGGAGTTTCAGCAGGGAGAGGACGTGGGGATTCTGTGTCTGCTGCCCCCTCAGTGACACAGCATCCACCATTTATCCCCGTGAGCGTTCCTTTATGCGCACTTTGGTAGGAGCTCGGCGTGCCCCCCTGCTGCGGGAAGAACAAATTGAAGCCGTTGTTGGTTGGATGGCAGCCAATGCATCGACTTCAATTCCTTCCACCTCCTCTCAGGAACACAACACTGTTGAGCAACCATCTGTCTGTTCACCGCCTGTCAAATTGCCAAGGCAGTCAGAGAGTTCTGTACAGGAGCCAGCTGAGTCTCTGCTTCTGTTCTCAGAATCTGTTGGCTCGCAAACACGGGCACAGGCAAGCAGCATTCTGCAATTTGAAGAAGAGGGAGTATGCAGTGATGCGCAACAGCTGTGTCTCTCTCAATCTGAAGAGGCGGGTGAGCCAGTGCCGATGGACAGCACACCGCAGAACGCATCTTATGATGATGATGAGACTCAGGTGCCAGGTTTTGTGGAGCATGGTGCTGCCCAGACCATCCAACAGCAGCAGGTGTTGGAAGAGGGTAGTGGAGATGATGAAGTCCGAGACCCAACATGGCGTGAGCAACAGGAAGGTGGTGGGAGCAGCTCTGAGGAAGAGATTGTCCCAACGGTACAAAGAGGAGGGAGAGGTAGGCTGCAGACTCGCTTGCCTGTAGCCTCCAGTTTGGCACCTGTTGGGAGCAGTTCTCTTAGAACTGTCAAAATTGGCGCTCCCATGACTTGCACTGTGTGGTCCTTTTTTGACAGACTTGTACATGATATTTGCTATGCTCAATGCAAGCTGTGTAAGCAAAAAGTTAAAAGAGGTAAAAATATCAGGAACCTGAATACCACAAATATGTGGACACATGTACGGACAAAGCACGTAGCTGAGTTCCAAAGACACACTGGAGATGTAGGCCAACCTACAGCAGCACCTACATCTTTAGGTCATGTTCGAGCCTCTACCTCCAGCTCTCACACACCTGTTTCGGCTTCCTCACAGGATCTCCATGGAAGAACCTCGGTCACTGTTGTCCATAGAGAAACTGTTATTCCACCCACTGCAGCAAGTTCACAGTCATCGTCACAATCCCAGTACAAAAAACAGCCATCGGTAACACAGGCATGGGATAAAAGACGGCCATACTCGGCAAACCATCCACGAGCACAGGCTCTGAATGCTGGCCTTGCAAAACTCCTGTCCCTTGAAATGCTGTCATTCAGGCTGGTGGAGACTGACAGTTTCAGGAACTTTATGGCATTGGCAGTCCCACAATATAATGTGCCAAGCCGATTTTATTTCAGCAGGCAAGCTGTCCCTGCTCTGCAAAAACATGTCGAGGGAAACATTAAACATGCGCTACTAAACGCCGTCAGTAGCAGGGTCCACCTGACCACCGATGCGTGGACCAGTACCCATGGCCAGGGACGATACCTTTCCCTCACTGCCCATTGGGTCAATGTTGTGGAGCCGGGTACAGATCTTGCCAGTGGCGCTGTACGTGTTCTGCCAACTCCAAGGATTGCAGGAATCCAGTCTGTGCACATTGATTCCTCCTCCTACTCCAGTTCCTCAGAATCATCGCTGCACGAGCCGTCACGGTATACCTCCACATGGACCCGTGAACGCTTACCTGTTGCGACCGATATGAGCACAGCCGTGGCCAAACGTCAACAGGCCGTTCTGAAATTAATTTCCATGGGGAATCGAAGCCACACAGCGCAGGAGCTCTGGGATGCCATCAAGCAGGAGAGCGATGTGTGGTTTTTGTCAGCTAATCTCCAGCCAGGCTTGGTAGTGTGTGACAATGGCCGAAATCTGGTGGCAGCTCTGGGCCTTGGCAACCTCACTCACATACCATGTCTGGCACATGTGCTCAACTTGGTCGTGCAGAGTTTTTTGAGGGACTATCCGGATCTTGATGCACTGCTGCACAAGGTCCGCCTAGAGTGCGCTCACTTGCGACGTTCCAGCATGGCCAGATCGCGCATTGCAGCTCTGCAAGTCAGATTTCGCCTTCCTGAACATCGCATCATATGTGACGTACCCACCAGGTGGAATTCCACGTTACATATGTTGGAGCGGTTGTGTGAGCAGCAGCCAGCAGTAATGGAGTATCAGCTGCAACAGGCGCAATCAACTCGCAATTTGCGCCGTTCACACTTCACCACTACTGAGTGGGCCTCTATGAAGGACATCTGCGACGTTTTGCGTGCGTTTGATGTCTCAACGCGGATGGCGAGTGCAGATGATGCACTAGTCAGCATGACTGTCCCCTTATCTGCCTGCTTCAGAAATCACTGAAAGCACTAAAGGAAGAGGTTTTGAAAGAGGTGGAGGATGAGGAGTCACAAATTAATTTTCCTTCAGGACAGTCAGCGCAACGTGGTTCCTCACAAAGGGCTGGGCAGGGCTCACTTTGTGAGGAGGATGAGGAGGAGGAGGATTCAATGGAGGAGGAAGAAATCCCTACAGAGGGAGGTACACAACGCTGTAGTCAGTATGTAGAGCGAGGGTGGGGTGATGCAGAGGAGACAGAGATGACGCCTCTTCCAGAGGACAGCCTTTGTTGGCCAGTTGGGAGTCTGCAGCACATGGTTGATTTCATGCTTCAGTGCCTGAGAAACGACCGCCGCATCGCCCACATTCTCAGCACATCAGATTATTGGGTGTACACCCTCCTAGACCCTCGCTACCGGGACAACTTACAAACCCTCATCACACCGGTGAACCGGGACCGTAAAATGCAGGAGTACCAAGACACACTGGTGCAATCCATACTGTTGTACATTCCAGCCGAGAGAGGTGCTGCTGCTGCTGCTACTGCTTTACAAAGCAGCTCTGTGCGTCGAGGCAGTGTAGACACCTCTACAACAAGAGGGATCAGAAGCAGCGCCTCTGCACAGGGCAAGAACTGTATGTTACAAATGTGGCAAAGTTTTGTGACAGCGCCAGCAAGGTCTACACCATCCGAGACGGCTCCAGTCACCAGGAAGAAACGTTTCCGTAAGATGGTGACAGACTACTTGGCTTTCCCTCTAAGTGTACTCCCAGATGCCTCTTCCCCTTTCAAATTTTGGGTCTCTAAGTTGGATACATGGCCAGAGCTTAGCCAGTATGCATTGGAGGTGCTGGCTTGCCCTGCTGCCAGTGTATTATCTGAGCGTGTCTTTAGTGCTGCAGGTGGTGTAGTAACAGACCGTCGCATGCGACTATCCTCAGAGAATGTAGACCGGCTTACTTTTCTGAAAATGAACAAGGCATGGATCTCACCTGAATTTGCCTGTCCGTTTTCAGATTAAATAACTGTTTGGCAACGTTTTCCATGTCTCCTGTTATGTTCATCTTTCTACCACCTGAACTCTACTCCCTGGGCTACAACACCGCCATTTGTTGCTCGTAAGTAATTGGCAGGGGTACTGACTCCTGGCCAGCCTGGTTACAGCACGACAGCTGTTTCCTGGCAGTGTGAACGTCAATTATCCTCCAATAAGTTGTGCTGTCGTGTTGCATTCGGGTTAGCCGACTCTATGGTGTCTGCAGTTTAGGTGATTCCTATGTGTGCTGTGGGATATGTAAATAAAGGCGGTTTCCATTGTGACAATAGGATAAGCACCCACTGTAGGACTGTGTGATTCGGTAACTGCGGACGGCTTGCGTCCTGTCAACTTACATTTTCATGGGTGCGTTCTTCTACCTGTCCGGGGTCCAGTACCGTCAAGTGGTTCTCCCCAGTGCCTTTGGCCTAGGTGCCTCCATCTCCGTATCCGAGTTCCAGCAACGTCTGCTGGTCCTTGGTAGTGCTTTGGAGCACAGGTACCTCCTGCTTAGTAACCGTGTCACAGTAACGTCAGCTGGTACTCGGTTGTGACATTGCCTCTTTTCCTTCTGCTACCCGTCCGGGGTCCAGTACCGTCAAGTGGTTCTCCCCAGTGCCTTTGGCCTAGGTGCCTCCATCTCCATATCCGAGTTCCAGCAACGTCTGCTGGTCCTTGGTAGTGCTTTGGAGCACAGGTACCTCCTGCTTAGTAACCGTGTCACAGTAACGTCAGCTGGTACTCGGTTGTGACATTGCCTCTTTTCCTTCTGCTACCCGTCCGGGGTCCAGTACCGTCAAGTGGTTCTCCCCAGTGCCTTTGGCCTAGGTGCCTCCATCTCCGTATCCGAGTTCCAGCAACGTCTGCTGGTCCTTGGTAGTGCTTTGGAGCACAGGTACCTCCTGCTTAGTAACCGTGTCACAGTAACGTCAGCTGGTACTCGGTTGTGACATTGCCTCTTTTCCTTCTGCTACCCGTCCGGGGTCCATTACCGTCAAGTGGTTCTCCCCAGTGCCTTTGGCCTAGGTGCCTCCATCTCCGTATCCGAGTTCCAGCAACGTCTGCTGGTCCTTGGTAGTGCTTTGGAGCACAGGTACCTCCTGCTTAGTAACCGTGTCACAGTAACGTCAGCTGGTACTCGGTTGTGACATTGCCTCTTTTCCTTCTGCTACCCGTCCGGGGTCCAGCACAGTCAGCTGGTCCTCGTTACTTCCATTGTCTCTTGCTCCATCTGATACCCGTCAGGGTTCCAGTAACGTCAGCTGTTTCTCGGAAATTAGACGACATTAAAGACCACCCAGAAGAAGATGACGACAACAAGGACGACGAGCATGAAGCCAACCAGCCTGAACACCATCACAAAGAAAAATAAAAGATTACCCAGAAGAAGATCACCAACAGGACAAAGAAGGTTAAGACAAACTACAAGATACAGAACAAGAGACAGAAGAGAAGAACAATAAGCAAAAGATCAAAAAGCAGAAGAACATGAAGTATAAGACCAAAATGAAGAGCAAAATATATGCTATAAATTCTAAGCAGAAGAAGACTAAGCAATTTTATGGGGGTGAGTCCGTTCCTCCTCGTGGTGCCCCTGGAAAATGCCTGCTGCTGCTGCAGGCTAAACTGAACACGGACAAATACTGTTGTAATTTAAATCTTTTGTGACAGCAAGAACGGAAGGATGAACAATTCATACTTTTACAGATTACAAGTACAGGAATCTCTGTCACAAATAAGAATATGATGAAGAAGATGAAGAGGAAGAAGATGAAGAATTTGAATATGAAGAAGATTAATTAGTTTAATAATAACAATATGAGTAATGTAAACAAAAACATGAATAGCAAGAAGTTTAAGAAGAAGATTAAGAAGGTGAAGATGAAGAATAATTTGATGAGAAAGATGATGCTGCTGCTGAAGATTATGAAGGAGAAAGTGTGGCACTGGCAAAAGTTAAAAAGGTGAAGAGCATGGAAGTTGTGAAACATACATATTTGCCAAAATAGAAAAAAGGTTAACAACATTGTCAATTTGTTAGTCAATCCAAACGTATTTCCAAAAAAATATATATTAATGCTATTCCAATGCATTGGGTTAAACATGTATGCCTTTATTGTCTCCTCAACCTCCCCCAATACATTCTACATTAGTCTTTGTTGTTTTCCTTCATGTACAATTAACCAACAAGGCAAGAATGGTTTTTTTTAATTTCGATATTTTGTTCCCATAGACTTACATGGGACTTCCGCTATCGAAATCGGATATCGACGATATTTAGTGCTATCGGCGATACAATTTCGATACGATATTTTTAGATATCGAGCACTATCGCTCAACACTAGTCCTGATATGCATGGTCTATCACTCCCCAATCCTGGTATACATGGTCCCCTTACCCCCTATCCTGGTATGCATGGTCCTCTCCACCCCCAATCCTGGTATGCATGGTCCTTTCACCCCCTATCCTGGTATGCATGGTCCCCTCACCCCCTATCCTGGTATGCATGGTCCCCCTTCATCCCTATCCTAGGATGCAAGTTACCCCCTCACCTCCAATCCTGGTATCCATGGTCCCCTCATCCCCAATCCTGGTATGCATGGCACCTCTTACCTCCCAATTCTGGTATGCATGGTCCCATCATCCCCAATCCTGGTATGCATGGTACCCCTCATCCCCAATCCTGGTATGCATGGCACTCTACTATACACCCTCCCAATCTGGTATGCATGGTACCCCTCATACCCAATCCTGGTATGCATGGTACCCCTCATCCCCCAATCCTGGTTTGCATGGTCCCCTCATCCCCAATCCTGGTATGCATGGCACCCCTTACCTCCCAATTCTGGTAAGCATGGTAACACTCACCCCCCAATCCTGGTATGCATGGCACCCCTTACCTCCCAATTCTGGTATGCATGGTAAACCTCATCCCCCAATCCTGGTATGCATGGGCCCCTCACCCTCCAATCCTGGTATGCATGGTCCTCCCACCCCCCTATCCTGGTATGCATGGTCCCCTCCTATCCTGGTATGCATGGTCCTCCCTCATCCCTATCCTCACCCTCCAATCTTGGTATCCATGGTCCCCCCATCCCAATCCTGGTATGCATGGCACCCCCTACCTCCCAATTCTGATATGCATGGTCCTCTCACCCCAACTATCCTGGTATGCATGGTCCTCTCACCCCCTATCCTGATATGCATGGTCCCCTCACACACAAAAAAAAAAAAAAAATGTATTCATTTATTACATTTATACCTTTCTTCCCTGTGCTCGAGCGCCGTTCTGCCGGAGGCCAGGGGAGGAGAGCGGCGCTGGAGTATGCGCATGCCCATACCGCGCTGTCCAGCGCCATATTGATGAAGACACACTGCAAATATGTCTTCAGTAAAATGGCGCCGGATAGCGGTATGAGCATGTGCGATTCCGACGACGCACTCCTGCCCTGGTCTCCGACAAGAAGAGAAGTGCCGTGGCAACGCTCCTCCCGGTCAGTTAAGTATGTAAGCATGGTGCCGGAGATTGCGGTATGCATTCAGTGTCTACGCATACCGCGATCTTCGGTGCCATACCCACTCCTCTTACCGGTAACTGCTGGAAGCATTCTTCTGTCTGGAGCCAGACTGCGCAGGCGCGTCGTGCTTGCGCAGTCTATAAAGGCTTCAGACAGAGTGACGCTCCTAGCGTTATATTATAGATGGGCAATTAAACTGGGTGTAATTTTCTATTTACTGGTGTGCTGCCTCCAATTTTTTGGATTTATTTACAAGGTTTGGTATGTACCTGGGAGGCTCTTGCACCCTACAATGTTTTTGTGGCAACTGTGTAATATATCTTATCAAAGAAATCTGCTTCTTTCTCCACTTATGATCCACTCCTTTCCTTTTCATCCACAGCAGCAGCACCAATGGGGAATTTATCCTCCTGGAACAAAGGACAGGTGATAGCAATTAGTATAAATTGTCTTCCCTCTATAAATACCTTCAATTGTGTTTTTTTATTCTGTCTTCCTGAAGGAACAGGTGGTAATGTTGGGAAGGATCTCTCTTTTTTCATTTTATTTGATATAAATACTTCCTCTGGGGCACTCTTGTCTATGTAGGTCCACACGGCTGGGAGTGCTGATCATTGTCTTTTGTTTATACTAAGTATCTATCCCTCAAGACAGGTTTTCTTGTAGGTATCACATCTGCAAGGAGTGAGATTCAGGCACTGGTTTTCAGAGAGCCTTATTCTGTAGACTGTGAGCCCTCACGGGCAGGGTCTCCTCTCCTTCTGTACTTGTGTGTGCCTTGTATTGCTCATGTTTATTGTACTTGTCAATGTATGCCCCTTTTTCACATGTAAAGTGCCATGGAATAAATGGCGATATAATAATCAATAATAATAATCTTATATTTCTACAGGATCGAGTCCTGTTAAGAACACTACCTTCTTTTAGCCCTTAAGTGGACTCACTGATGTAGCGGTATCAAAACACGTGTTGGAGTGGTGAGGGGGGTTGGGATGTGTCCTCCATGGTAAGTACCATATACGTACCTTGACACTTTCATTTTATGGGTCCTTTTACATTTGGCTTTGTGCAATGTACTATTGGAGAATATTTCTATCACAATATGTATGTGTGTTTGTTAGCAGACTCCCTATTTATTAACCCCTTTACCCTCGAGGGTGGTTTGCACGTTAATGACCGGACCAATTTTTATAATTCTGACCACAGTCCCTTTATAAGGTAATAAATCTAGAGCGCTTCCATGGATCCCGCTGATTCTGAGATTGTTTGTTTTCGTGACATATTGTACTTCATGATAGTGGTAAAATTTCTTTGATATAACTTGCGTTTATTTGTGAAAAAAACGGAAATTTGGCGAAAATGTTTAAAATTTCGAAATTTTACAACTATGAATTTTCATGCCCTTAAATCACAGAGATATGTCACAGAAAATACTTAATAATTAACATTTCCCACATGTCTACTTTACATCAGCACAATTTTGGAACCAATTTTTTTGTTTGTTTGGAAGTTATAAGGCTATGTGCACACGTTGCGGATTGTTAGCGTTTTTGCCGCGTTTTTTTGTGGCGAAAACGCGGAAAAAAACACTTACACAACGCAACCCATTATATTCTATGGGATTCCGCAATGCTGTGCTAATGCTGCGTATTTTTCCATGGAGGAATAGCATCGCGGAAAAATACGCAGCATGCTCATTCTTTTTGCGGAATCGCGGCGATTCCCTGCCATAGGAATGCATTGAACCGCTTACTTTCCGCATGTGGCTATGCCCACCATGCACAAAGTAAGCGGTTCAAGTGCGGATGGTACCCAGGGTCTGGAGGAGAGGAGACTCTCCTCCAGGCCCTGGGTACCATATCCCTGGTAAAACAATAATTAAAATAAAAAGCAGCTTTCCCGCCTCTCAGCGACGCTCCCGGCAACTCCCGGCAACTCCAATTCCCAGGGATGCCTTGCGACAATGACCCCAGATGACGTAGTGGTCTCGCGTGATGCTACATCATCTGGGGTCATTGTCGCCAGGCATCACTGGGAACGGGAGTTGCCAGGAGCATCGCGAGGACCAGGAAGGCTGCCGGAAGGTGAGAATATCACGATTTTTTATGTGTTTCATTATTTTTAACATTATATCTTTTTACTATTGATGCAGCATAGGCAGCATCTATAGTAAAATGTTGGTCACACTTGTTAAACACTATGTTTGACTAGTGTGACCAACCTGCCAATTAGTTTTCCAAGCGATGCTATAGATCGCTTGGAAAACGCTAGCATTCTGCAAGCTAATTACGCTTGAAAAACGCTAGTTTTCTCTAGTTACCTTCCACGATAGCATAGGGAGGTTGCCTCTTAGCCCTGAGGTGGAACAGGAAACACAGAGAGGTTAAAAGGCCCTCCCACCTCCCATTTGCCAGTGTCTTTCCTGTTCCCCATGGGACAGGGAGAGGTTCTTCTCTGTGCTGCGGTGGCCGGCAACCGTAGTACCTGATTTTGCAGGCAGCGCCTGTACTGCTGGGCAGCGGTGGTCGCCTCCAGCCTCCTCCATGCTGCTCCCATCGTCCCTCCTGCAGGTGACCTCAGGACCCCTTCCAGCCTTTCCATGCCCCCACGAGGGCAAAACAGGCCAGGGACCCCGATCGGGGGCCTCCCGCAGCTCCCCGGTCTTCTCCCCCATCCTCGGCGTGTTCCTCGGCATTCCGGAAGTGACATTGTCATGATGCGCGCATCACTTCCGGTTCTTGCGTTCCACAGTCTTCACCCCTCCACCCCTCCTCACCCTTCTCCAGGGAAAAAGAAGAAAATTCAGATTGAGGATTCAGAGTCCGACTCAGACTTCTCCTACGGATCATCTTCTAATAAATGGGAGGTACCTGTGTCACCTAAGGACACTGAGCCCCGGATATATCTATTTTCCTCCGATCATGTTGAGGAATTAGTGGTGGCTGTACACAGCATGATGGGGTTGGAGGAGGAGTCGGAGCCTCAAACTATCCAAGACCAAATGTTTGGCGGTATTAAAAAAGGGAAAAATGTAGGGTTGCCGGTCCACACCAATATATTAGATATGATTGCTCAGGAATGGGAACTGCCTGAGAAGAGCCTCAGCACCCCTTCGGAGATGAAGCATAAATTCCCCCTGGAGGGCAATGCCATCAAGTGGGATATTCCCAGGGTGGACGTTCAGGTGGCAAGAGTTGCCAAAAGGACCACACTTCCATTTGAGGACTCTTCACAGTTGAAAGACCCACTGGACAGGAAAATTGAGAGCCTCCTGAAAAAAATCTTGGGAGACGTCCACCGCCTCCTTAAAATCTAACATAGCTTCCACGTGTGTAGCTAGAGCCCTCTCTCGATGGTTGGAAGAACTAGAAGCTCATATCTCCCAGGGGACCTCTAGAGCCGATCTACTAGACTCCCTACACCATACTTCGTAGAGCTACGGGTTTTTTAGCTGACGCATCTATGGAGTCTGTAAGAATTGTTGCCAGATCCTTGGTTCAGTCGAATTCAGCCAGAAGAGCCCTCTGGTTGAAAATGTGGAGTGGAGATATTACTTCAAGAACTAAATTATGTGCAATACCCTTTAAAGGCGAATATGTCTTTGGGCGCGCTCTAGAAGAAATTCTGGAAAAGGCAACGGACAAGAGAAAAGCTCTCCCAGAACAAAGGTCCAGCAAGAGGAGTTTTTTTCGTGCCTCACAACCCCAGACTTCCCAACCAGGGGGTAAGGGTAAGACCGGGAGGTGGAGGTATGCCAAGGGTAGGGGGAAGAACATTTTTGTTCCCCAGCAGCAACACCAAAATAAACAATGACCACGACCCGGTAGGGGGGAGACTTTCGAATTACATCCATCAGTGGCGTACCATCACAGTTGTCACTGGGTCCTGAACGTCATCAGGGACAGTCTGATGATAGAATTCAACTCCTCCCCTCCGAAAGGTGTAAGAATCACCTCCCTTCCATCTCTAAAAGATCAGAGATTATTATTAGCGGTACTGGAAAACCTATTAAATTCAAGGGCGATCTCCCCGGTGCCAAAAGCAGAACAAGGCCTAGGCCACTACTCCAGATTGTTCCTAGTAGAAAAATCGCCGGGTGGAGCCCATATCATTATTAATTTGAAAGGGTTAAATCGACATGTGAAGTATCGCAAATTCATAATGGCGTCGATAAAGTTAGCTATCCCCTTGATTGGGCCCCGCTATGTTAAGGCAAACGTCGACTTAAAAGACGCCTATTTTCATGTGCCAATCTGTTGTGAATGTTTTGGAAATGAATTCTGAGCAGAAGCTCCCGCTGGTGGTTACAAACAGTACTGAGGATTGGCAATCAATGAGGATTGGCAATCAGGATTCACAGACTGGCTTGATATAAGGGAGGTTCCCTCCCATCATGGTTGCCGGTGATCAATTGTTCTTGTCTCAACTGTGGTTCCTGGTTCACTTGGAAGCGTGCTGAGTCTTGCCTCTTCTTCTGCATTCAGATAAGATATTTTCTGTTTTTGTTTTTATGCTTACCATTTGCATATTTCTCTGCATTTCTGTGAGGTTAGCCAGGTTTCCCCCCCGGGGGGCTTGGGCTCCTCTCAGTTCCGCTGGAGCCATTGTTATTTGTTCATTTGCCTTTTCCAGTTTTTTCAGTGGCTGCGGCTTAGTTTTGTTACACCAGAGAACTGATTTAGGTGGTAGAGGTCGTGTGATCTCAGGTGTTTTTGCAATTAGTAGCGTTGGCATTTTTTAGGGTTTTTTTTGGATTGCAGTGAGTACCCTTTCTATCCTTTTCTGTCTAGGCAGATTGGGCCCCAGCGTTTGCTCATACTATTTTCTGTCTGTGTCTGTATTTCCTCTTGTCTAACCGCGATTACATGTTTGGGGGCTTCCTATGTTCTTTGGGGATCTGCTCCGGGGCAGATAGCTTTCCTCTTTCTATCTTTAGGTGTAGTTAATCTCTCAGGCTGTGACGAGGCGTCTAGGACCAACGTAGGAACGCTCCACGGCTGCCTTTAGTTGTGGTGGTTAGTCAGGGTACTGCAATCCAATAGATTCCAACCTCTCTGGTGTATTGCCGTTTTTTGCCT
Organism: Oophaga sylvatica; assembly: GCA_033576555.1. Classification (NCBI taxonomy): domain Eukaryota; kingdom Metazoa; phylum Chordata; class Amphibia; order Anura; family Dendrobatidae; genus Oophaga; species Oophaga sylvatica. Next base: position 343,221,760 of record JARQOD010000001.1, read on the forward strand.
GCTCTCCTCAGCTACTGAAACATAACAGTATCACCGGCCTAACTGAAAATTGTATGGTACTCACAGAAGGGAAAAATAGTGTGGAAAGTTGCCAGAGTTGTCAGAGATTTTTTTTTTTTTTCTTCTGTTTCTTGCATTTTTTCCCTCTTTTTCTCTGGGTGCTGAAGATGATTTTTTTTTCTCTCAATGGAGCTTGCACAGCTGTCTGGCCATGTGGATCAGCTTGCCACTGAGGTTCGGAGTATTGCTGTCTATCTTGCTGGGTTGCCGGTTGTGGAACCTAGGATTCCCATGCCAGATTTGTTTTTGGGATCGGGCCAAATTTCTGAATTTCAAAAATAACTGTAAGTTGTTTTTTGCCTTAAAACCTAAGTCCTCAGGGAACGCAGCACAGCAGGTTCAAATTGTCATCTCTCTCCTGCGCGGCGATCCTCAGGATTGGGCTTTTTCCCTGACACCTGGGGACCCTGTTTTGAGTGATGTTGATGCATTTTTTCTGGCTCTGGGGTTATTGTACGATGAGCCTAATGTCACTGATCAAGCTGAAAGAACCTTGTTGGCATTAAATCAGGGGCTTGAGGACGCTGAGTTGTACTGTCAGAAATTCCGAAAATGGGCAGTCCTAACCAAATGGAATGATGATGCTTTGGCAGCCCTTTTTCAGAAGGGGCTGTTAGAGAATGTAAAAGATGTTATGGTGGGTTTCCCTGCTCCCTCTGGTCTCAATGATTCTATGTCATTAGCGATTCAAATTGACAGACGTTTGCGTGAGCGTAGAGGTATGCGTGGAATAGTGCTGCCTTGTGAGCCAGCTTCTGAACCCATGCAGTGTGATAGAGTGGCTTCTGGGGCACAGCGTCATGAGTTTCGAAAACGCAATGGGTTATGTTTCTATTGTGGTGACGCCTCTCATGCTATTTCAGTCTGCCCTAAGCGGGGAAGACGTTTTGCACGCTCAGTTGTCTTGGGTAGTGTTCAGACTAAATTTCTGTTGACTGTTACCCTGATTTGCTCCCTGTCCACATTTTCTGCTCAGGCTTTTGTTGATTCAGGAGCAGCTATTAACCTGATGGATTTTGATTTTGCCAAACGTTGTGGGTTTCCCTTGATACCCCTACGGAAGTCTATTCCCCTACTGGTGTTTGATTCTACCCCTTTGGCTGAGAATAAACCCCAGTTTTCTACTCAGGTGATAATGAGGGTTGAACCTGATCATCAGGAGAGTTGCAAATTTTTGGTACTGTATAATCTGCATGACATTATTGTACTAGGTTTCCCTTGGTTGCAGTCTCATGATCCTGTTTTAGATTGGAAATCTGTGTCTGTAACCAGTTGGGGCTGCCAATGTGTTAATGCCAACACTCCTGTTTTTTCTGCCTCTCCCCTGTCTCAGGATGTTCCTGACTTTTTGACTGATTTTTCTGATGTGTTTAGCGAAAGTAAATCTGCATCCTTGTCCCCCCATAGGAGCTATGACTGCGCTATTGAATTAGTGCCTGGTAGTAAATTCCCTAAAGGTCACCTTTTTAACTTGTCTGTACCTGAACATGACGCTATGCGATCTTATATCAAGGAGTCATTGGAGAAGGGTCATATCAGACCATCCTCTTCACCCTTGGGTGCCGGTTTTTTCTTTGTGGCCAAAAAGGATGGTTCATTAAGGCCGTGTATTGATTATCGTCTCTTGAACAAGATCACTGTGAAATATCAATATCCGTTACCCTTGATTTCTGACCTGTTTTCCAGGGTGAAAAGTGCTACTTGGTTTACCAAACTTGACCTTAGGGGGGCGTATAACCTTATTCGCATTAAGCACGGGGATGAATGGAAGACGGCGTTTAATACCCCAGAGGGGCATTTTGAGTACCTAGTGATGCCCTTTGGGCTCACTAATGCTCCTTCCGTCTTCCAATCCTTCATGAATTACATTTTCAGGGATTTTGTGGATAAATTTCTGATTGTTTATTTGGATGATATCTTGATTTTTTCCAATGACTGGGACTCTCATGTGAAACATGTTTGGACTGTGTTCCAGATTTTGAGAGAGAATGCTCTGTATGTGAAGGGATCAAAGTGTCTTTTTGGCGTACAGAGGATCTCATTTCTGGGATTCATTTTGTCCCCATCTGTTATTGAAATGGACCCGGTCAAGGTTCAGGCCATCTGTGATTGGGTCCAACCTACTTCATTAAAGGCTCTTCAGTAGTGTTGAGCGATACTGCTCGATATCTAAAAATATCGTATCGAAATGGTATCGCCGATATCACTAAATATCGTCAATATCCGATTCTGATACCGGAAGTCCCATGTAAGTCTATGGGAACAAAATATCGCAACAAAAAAAAACCCTTTCTTTCCTTGTAAACACAAAATATACACACATAGAATACATATATATATATATATACATGTCATTGTGACATATATATATACATATATTTATAGTTTATACACTTCTACATAGTAAAATAGACTCTGATTCAATTGCCGGGTAAAGCCGTGACATACCCCATAGAAGTCGACGGGCTCGGTGCCGAGTACCCCCAAAACCTCTGGCTCTGTGCGACTCAACTTGGGCGTCACGAACAGGATTCTGTAGCTCGCTATAAGCGAGTCCTGTGTGCCTGAATTGAACTGGTTTTGTGCTTGAGAATTGCTAAAATCATCAGAGAATGTATTTGCCATTTTTCAGCCATATCTGCGTCACGACGAGGCACTGGTGAAGAAGAAGGGCGTGCTCTTCGTGGGTGTACACTCACTCAGTGGTGCGAAAACGATGGCCGACCACTGTAAATGGTACTGCAATGTAACATCGTGCCCCACAGCTCTTCAGTTCCGCCTCCTCATCCTCCTCAGTGTGCGGAAACTAACACGAAGGTCCCGCCTCCCTACAAAAGAGGGGCCCTCTCCAGATGCTAATGACACATGTGACTTGGCAGAGATGGCTAATGGACACGAGCAGAAGTGTGAAGGGATGGAGCAGTCAGAGCTCTCCCCCCACGGAAGCGACCCGATCGCCACGGAACCACCATTGGGCACCCGGCCTGGAAACCCTCCTACGCTGCAAGAAGCGGAGGATACCCTAAGAGGCCTGGCCCGGCACCGGGAGGAGGTCGCCAGGATGGAAGCCAGCTGGTGTGCCCTAAAACTAAACTTGGAGCGGCGCCAATCCCTCTTACCTGAAGTGTCTGTACCGGAAGGTGAGGCACCCGTTCTAGTAGAGGAGCCCTTGCAATGTGATCCGGTTGACGTTGTCGCAGTGGAGGCACCCGTTCCTGGAAAAAACTCTGCACCGGCAGCACCCCAGATCCCGCTGTCTGCCCCCGTCGCTGAGACAGAAGAAGCGACACCCGTCCTCATGGAGGAGGCCGCGCAGGCACCAGAGGTCTACCTGCCTGTACCGGAGCCCCGACTGTCATCTGTTCCAGAGCCGGCTGCTTCCTCCGCAGGTGAGCGCCGCCAGGACTGGGGGGCGCCAGGAGAGCTGCCGCAAACCGGACACTGTAAGCTGCAGTTTGATGGTGGAGACATGGAGCTGCTGGTGGAGGAGAATTTCAACCGGCGTCAGGAGGAAGAGTGGAGACGTTGGGAGCGGGAAGCAGAGCGACAAAGGGAGCAGCGAGAAACCCAAAAGCTTCGCCAACGTCAGCTGGAGAAGGACCGGGCAGATAAGGACCGGATGAGAAAAGATAATGGAACCCTGTGGGAGCCGCGGCGTAAGGGTGCAGTACGGAGCTTTAAATTGAAAGGTGGTTGGGGCTTCATCCAGGAGCCTGGACTTTATTTAGAAGTCTTTGTGACCCGGCGGGACGTGGAGACTCACCTCCCAGAAGGACCCCGGGGAGGGACCTGTTGCCAGGAGACTTGGTGACTTACACCCGACACTGGGGTTACAATGGATGGTACGCCCTAAATGTTACCAGGTGCGACCCATACTCCCCAGAGTGTCAGGAACCTGTGAGACCCTCGGAGCCTTCAGCCTCCCACATCCAGGCCTCTGCAAAAGTGCCCACCCCACGCCGTAAATCTCCCCAGCCTCCCTCAGTGGTCTCCTCAGCAGCCCCAGCTATGGACATGATAAGTATAGCTGGCCCGTACCCGGCGCCTGTTAGGCCCCCTGGGGTTCGTTCAGTCCGGGACATAGGGTTCCAGACCCGGAGGGAGATGAAAGAGGTGGCCACACAGACCCAGATAGCGGGTCACGACTTGACTGTACAGGCCACACGACGTCATCAGGTCCTGGTGGTCCTTGGTGCCTCGGATGTTTGGCAAGCATCAGAAGAGTACCAGGTGGTACCTGGAACACCCCTGCCAAAGAATTATAAATAACCCGGACAGGGTCCCTGTGTGTAAATAGTTAAATTGTTGATGTACCCGGACGGGTGAATGTTCATAAAAAAGTTTTTTAATTTAATAAAAAAAAAAAAACAGTTTTCATTACTTTTATTACAGTCTCATCCTGCGACGCCATCGATCTCCTGTAAAAAAATGAAAAAAAAAAAAAAAAGTATACCACCTGACCGACGCAGTCCATAGTAACGAGTGTCCCACGACGATCCAGCTCTGCTACATCAGAATGACAGGCAGAGCCTGTCATCCCGGCGCAGCACAGCTGATTACCTGCTTCCCCGGCGGTGACGTCATCGGACTGGTTTACGGCCGGGATTACCCTGCAGTCACTGCAGTTATCGCGAAAAAACTGCATGTGACCGCCAGGGAGAAGATAATGGCGGCCATCAAGCAGTCCAGGACGTGACCGCCGGAGATCTTCTGCCAGGTAAGTGCCGCTGACTCCTGACAGACCCGACCGACGGACACTCACAGTGACAGTGACAAATCCGATTCCGGTATTCGATATGACGAAAATATCGGTATTCGGAATCGAAAGGCCGATACAGCTAATATCGGCTGATACCCGATATTTGCAGTATCGTATCGCTCAACACTACTCTTCAGAGATTCTTGGGTTTTGCCAATTTTTATCGTAAATTTATTGGTAATTTCTCTGTTATTGTTAAACCATTGACTGATTTGACCAAAAAGGGTTCTGATGTGGTGAATTGGCCTCCTGAGGCAGTCTCTGCGTTTCAGGAACTTAAGCAGAGATTCACTTCTGCTCCTGTTCTACGGCAGCCTGATGTTTCTCTGCCATTTAAGGTGGAGGTTGATGCCTCTGAAATTGGGGCAGGTGCCGTTTTGTCCCAAAGAGATCCTGAGACCTCTAAAAGTAACCCTTGTGCCTTTTTCTCTCGAAAATTTTCTCCAACTGAATGTAATTATGACGTGGGTAATCGGGAGTTATTGGCCATGAAGTGGGCTTTTGAAGAGTGGAGACATTGGCTGGAGGAGCCAAACATCAGGTGGTGGTCCTCACGGACCATAAGAATCTGGTTTATCTGGAATCAGCCAAGCGACTTAATCCTAGACAGGCCAGGTGGGCCTTGTTTTTCACATGTTTTAATTTTGTGGTTTCCTTTCTTCTTGGCACTAAGAATGTTAAGGCGGATGCCCTCTCGAGGAGTTTCCTTGCGGACTCTCCTGAATTATCTGATCCTGCTGTTATTTTGAAAGAGGGTGTAGTTCTTTCCGCCATCTCGCCCAATTTGAGACTGGCTCTGGAAGGGTGTCAGGAGGATAAACCTGAGCGCTGCCCTATTGGGAAATTGTTTGTCCCAGACCGGTGGAAAAAGAGTGTGATGTCTGAGATTCATTGTTCCGCGTTGGCCGGTCATCCCGGAATTTTTGGTACCAGAGACTTGGTGAGTCGGTACTTTTGGTGGCCTACTTTGTCTCGTGACGTCAGGGAGTTTGTGCAGTCCTGTGGGACTTGCTCTCGCTCCAAGCCTTGCTCTCGCTCTAGTGGTTTGTTGATGCCATTGCCTGTGCCCAAGAGACCATGGACCCATATCTCTATGGATTTTATTTCCGACCTCCCTGTTTCTCAGAGAATGACCTTTATCTGGGTGATTTGTGATAGGTTTTCCAAGATGATACTTCTTGTGCCATTACCTAAGTTGCCTTCCTCCTCCGAATTGGTGCCTTTGTTCCTTCAGCACGTGGTTCGGTTACACGGCATTCCTGAGAACATTGTGTCTGACAGAGGAGTCCAGTTTGTTTCCAGATTTTGGAGGACTTTTTGTTCTAAACTGGGTGTTCAATTGTCTTTCTCCTCTGCTTTTCATCCTCAGACCAATGTACAAACTGAGAGAACAAACCAGACATTGGAGACTTATCTGAGATGCTTTGTGTCTGCTGATCAAGATGACTGGGTCTCTTTTTTGCCTTTGGCTGAGTTTGCTCTTAATAATAGGGCTAGCTCTGCCACTTTGATGTCTCCATTTTTCTGCAATTTTGGGTTTCACCCTCGATTTTCTTCGGGACAGACAGAGGCTTCTGTCTGTCCGGGTGTTGACTCTGTTGTGGAGCGTATGCAGCAGATTTGGGACCAGGTAGTGGAGAGGTTGTCCCTCTCTCAGGAGAAGGCCCAGCGGTTTGCCAACCGGCATAGGACTGATGGTCCTAGGTTTAAAGTGGGGGACTTGATCTGGTTGTCCTCAAGAAATATCCCTATGAGAGTTGCATCTCCTAAGTTTAAGCCTAGGTTCATTGGACCTTATAAGATCATGGAGATTCTTAATCCTGTTTCCTTTCGTTTACTTCTTCCAGGGACATTTAAGATCCATAACGTGTTCCACAAGTCCTTATTGAAGAGGTTTGTCGAGCCAGTGGTTCCTATGGCTGTGCCTCCTGACCCTGTTTTGGTTGAGGGCAATCTGGAGTATGTGGTTGAGAAAATATTGGATTCTCGCTTTTCTAGACGGAAACTCCAGTATTTGGTTAAGTGGAGAGGTTATGGTCAGGAGGACAATTCTTGGGTGTTTGCTTCGGACATCCATGCTAGGAGACTGATCTGTGCGTATCACAGAGCTCATCCTGACCGACCTGGTTGCACAAATGAGGGTTCGGTGACCCCTCCTCAAGGGGGGGTACTGTTGTGAATGTTTTGGAAACGAATTCTGAGCAGAAGCTCCCTCTGGTGGTTACAAACAGTACTGAACCATTCAATGAGGATTGGCAATCAGGATTCACAGACTGGCTTGATATAAGGGAGGTTCCCTCCCATCATGGTTGCCGGTGATCAATTGTTCTTGTCTCAACTGTGGTTCCTGGTTCACTTGGAAGCTTGCTGAGTCTTGCCTCTTCTTCTGCATTCAGATAAGATATTTTCTGTTTTTGTGCTTACCATTTGCATATTTCTCTGCATTTCTGTGAGGTTAGCCAGGTTTCCCCCCCCCCCCCCCGGGGGGCTTGTGCTCCTCTCAGTTCCTCTGGAGCCATTGTTATTTGTTCATTTGCCTTTTCCAGTTTTTTCAGTGGCTGCGGCTTAGTTTTGTTACACCAGAGAACTGATTTAGGTGGTAAAGGTCATGTGATCTCAGGTGTTTTTGCAATTAGTAGCATTGGCATTTTTTAGGTTTTTTTTGGATTGCAGTGAGTATCCATTCTATCCTTTTCTGTCTAGGGAGATTGGGCCCCAGCGTTTGCTCATACTATTTTCTGTCTGTGTCTGTATTTCCTCTTGTCTAACCGCCATTACATGTTTGGGGGCTTCCTATGTTGTTTGGGGATCTGCTCCGGGGCAGATAGCTTTCCTCTTTCTATCTTTAGGTGTAGTTAATCTCTCAGGCTGTGACGAGGCGTCTAGGACCAACGTAGGAACGCTCCACGGCTGCCTTTAGTTGTGGTGGTTAGTCAGGGTACTGCAATCCAATAGATTCCAACCTCTCTGGTGTATTGCCGTTTTTGCCTACTCTCCTCAGCTACCGAAACATAACACCAATCCATCCGAGGCACAAAAAAGTACCTCAGATTCGCGGTTCAAAGGGGCCGACAGGTAGAACACTATCAGTTCGATGTCCTTCCGTTCAGTATCTCGTCAGCTCTGAGAGTCTTCTCCAAAATAATGGGGGAAGCTGTAGCTTTCATAAGGAGTCAAGGCGTCTGCATAGTGCCCTACCTGGACGATTTGCTGATAGTGGCCTCTGTTATGTTTTGGTAGCTGAGGAGAGTAAGCAAAAACGGCAATACACCAGACAGGCTGGAACCTATTGGATTGCAGTAACCTGAACTAACCACACAACTAGAGGTAGCCGTGGAGCGTTCTTACGTTGATCCTAGATGCCTCGTCACAGCCTGAGAGATAACTACACCTAAAGGCAGAAAGATGAAAGCCTTCTGCCCCGGAGCAGATCCCCAAAGAAAATAGGAAGCCCCCAAACATATAATGGCAGTTAGACAAGAAGAAGCACGGACACAGACAGAAAATAGAATGAGCAAACGCTGGGGCCCAATCTGTCTAGACAGAAAAGTACAGGAAAGGATACTCACTGCAATCCAAAAAAACCCTAAAAAATACCAACTCTACTGATTGCAAAACACCTGAGATCACACGACCTCTACCACCTAAATCAGTTCTCTGGTGTAACAAAACTAAGCCGCAGTCACTGATAAAACAGGAAAAAGCAAATGAACAAACAACAGTGGCTCCAGAAAAACTGAGAGGAGCACAAGCCCCCCGGAGGGGACCTGGCTGACCTCCACAGAAGTGCAGGGAACAATGCAAAAAGCAAGCACAAAAATAAAAGCAGAAAATATCTTATCTGATAGCAGAAGATGCAGGCAAGACTCAGCAAGCTTCCAAATGAACCAGGAACCACAATTGAGACAAGAACAATTGATCACCGGCAACCATCATGGGAGGGAACCTCCCTTATATCAGACCAGTCCGTGATCCCAGATTGCCATTCCTCGCTGAAAGGTTCAGTACTGTCAGTAACCACCAGAGGGAGCCTCTGCTCAGAAACCATTTTTAGCACATTCACAACAGCACCCCCCTTGAGGAAGGGTTACCGAACCCTCACTTGTGCAACCAGGACGATCAGGATGAGCTCGGTGACAGGCACGGATCAGTCTCCTAGCATGGATGTCCGAAGCAAACACCCAAGAATTGTCCTCCTGACCATAACCTCTCCACTTAACCAAATACTGGAGTTTCCGTCTAGAAAAACGAGAATCCAATATTTTCTCAACCACATACTCCAGATTGCCCTCAACCAAAACAGGGTCAGGAGGCGCAGCCACAGGAACCACTGGCTCGACAAACCTCTTCAATAAGGACTTGTGGAACACGTTATGGATCTTAAATGTCCCTGGAAGAAGCAAACGGAAGGAAACAGGATTAAGAATCTCCATGATCTTAAGGTCCAATGAACCTAGGCTTAAACTTTGGAGATGCAACCCTCATAGGGATATTTCTTGAGGACAACAAAACCAAGTCCCCCACTTTAAACCTAGGACCATCAGTCCTATGCCGGTTGGCAAACCGTTGGGCCTTCTCCTGAGAGAGAGACAACCTCTCCACTACCTGGTCCCAAATCTGCTGCATACGCTCCACAACAGAGTCAACACCCGGACAGACAGAAGCCTCCGCCTGTCCTGAAGAAAATCGAGGGTGAAACCCAAAATTATATGTAATAAGGATCTACCAATCAAAAAATGAGGTGTATACAGCAAGGTAGAAGTGCAGGCTTAACCCCTTACTGCCATCGGACGTACTATCCCGTCCATGGTACCTGGGCCCGTATGACCGGGGACGGGATAGTACATCTCGTGCGATCGGACGCGCTCCCGGGGGGAGCGCAGCCGATCGCGGCCGGGTGTCAGCTGATTATCACAGCTGACACCCATGACTGTGTGTCAGGAGCGTATCAAAAAACTGACCGGCACATCCAAACTTAGATTCAGTGTGAACAGGTGCTAAACCTAGAGTCACCAACTCATATACATACAAGAAGAAAAGGTAGCACACTGCAGCGCTATAGCTTGCAAACACGAAATATGAAAAATATGAAAATGAATTACATCATTACCTTAGAAATATGAAAAATGAGAAGTCTTAGCGCATAAGATGGCCAAATTATGTGAGCCTGATAGCCACGTCAAGGCTCTTCTCGTATATCAGGTCCCTAACTAATGCCTATCCTCGCTTTAGAAAAGTCTGTCTGCATGGGAACCTATGAATCCTCTTTTCAGACTAAAATCTACATCTCTGTGGAGGGGTGATGAACCTGCTGTAATTAAAAGGCCTGTGACCACCAGGTGGAGTGCTCAGGCAGAAAGTAAATGAATACATATCAAAAAACTGACCGGCACATCCAAACTTAGATTCAGTGTGAACAGGTGCTAAACCTAGAGTCACCAACTCATATACATACAAGAAGAAAAGGTAGCACACTGCAGCGCTATAGCTTGCAAACACGAAATATGAAAAATATGAAAAATGAATTACATCATTACCTTAGAAATATGAAAAATGAGAAGTCTTAGCGCATAAGATGGCCAAATTATGTGAGCCTGATAGCCACGTCAAGGCTCTTCTCGTATATCAGGTCCCTAACTAATGCCTATCCTCGCTTTAGAAAAGTCTGTCTGCATGGGAACCTATGAATCCTCTTTTCAGACTAAAATCTACATCTCTGTGGAGGGGTGATGAACCTGCTGTAATTAAAAGGCCTGTGACCACCAGGTGGAGTGCTCAGGCAGAAGGTAAATGAATACATATCAAAAAACTGACCGGCACATCCAAACTTAGATTCAGTGTGAACAGGTGCTAAACCTAGAGTCACCAACTCATATACATACAAGAAGAAAAGGTAGCACACTGCAGCGCTATAGCTTGCAAACACGAAATATGAAAAATATGAAAAATGAATTACATCATTACCTTAGAAATATGAAAAATGAGAAGTCTTAGCGCATAAGATGGCCAAATTATGTGAGCCTGATAGCCACGTCAAGGCTCTTCTCGTATATCAGGTCCCTAACTAATGCCTATCCTCGCTTTAGAAAAGTCTGTCTGCATGGGAACCTATGAATCCTCTTTTCAGACTAAAATCTACATCTCTGTGGAGGGGTGATGAACCTGCTGTAATTAAAAGGCCTGTGACCACCAGGTGGAGTGCTCAGGCAGAAGTAAATGAATACATATCAAAAAACTGACCGGCACATCCAAACTTAGATTCAGTGTGAACAGGTGCTAAACCTAGAGTCACAACTCATATACATACAAGAAGAAAAGGTAGCACACTGCAGCGCTATAGCTTGCAAACACGAAATATGAAAAATATGAAAAATGAATTACATCATTACCTAGAAATATGAAAAATGAGAAGTCTTAGCGCATAAGATGGCCAAATTATGTGAGCCTGATAGCCACGTCAAGGCTCTTCTGTATATCTAGGTCCCTAACTAATGCCTATCCTCGCTTTAGAAAAGTCTGTCTGCATGGGAACCTATGAATCCTCTTTTCAGACTAAAATCTACATCTCTGTGGAGGGGTGATGAACCTGCTGTAATTAAAAGGCCTGTGACCACCAGTGGAGTGCTCAGGCAGAAGTAATGAATACATATCAAAAAACTGACCGGCACATCCAAACTTAGATTCAGTGTGAACAGGTGCTAAACCTAGAGTCACCAACTCATATACATACAAGAAGAAAAGGTAGCACACTGCAGCGCTATAGCTTGCAAACACGAAATATGAAAAATATGAAAAATGAATTACATCATTACCTTAGAAATATGAAAAATGAGAAGTCTTAGCGCATAAGATGGCCAAATTATGTGAGCCTGATAGCCACGTCAAGCTCTTCTCGTATATCAGGTCCCTAACTATGCTATCCTCGCTTTAGAAAAGTCTGTCTGCATTGGAACCTATGAATTCTCTTTTCAGACTAAAATCTACATCTCTGTGGAGGGGTGATGAACCTGCTGTAATTAAAGGCCTGTGACCAACAGTTGGAGTGCTCAGGCAGAAAGTAAATGAATACATATCAAAAACTGACCGGCACATCCAAACTTAGATTCAGTGTGAACAGGTGCTAAACTAGAGTTCACACCACCACTATATACATACAAGAAAAAGGTAGCCACTGCAGCGCTATAGCTTGCAAACACGAATATGAAAATATGAAAAATGAATTACATCATTACCATAGAATATGAAAATGAGAAGTCATTAGCGACATAAGATGGCCAAATTATGTGAGCCTGATAGCCACGTCAAGGCTCTTCTCGTATTTCAGGTCCCTAACTAATGCCTATCCTCGCTTTAGAAAAGTCTGTCTGCATGGAACCTATGAACTTCTTTTCAGACTAAATCTACATCTCGTGAGGGTGATGAACCTGCTGTAATTAAAAGGCCGTGACCACCAGGTGGAGTGCTCAGGCAGAAGTAAATGAATACATATCAAATAACTGACCGGCACATCCAAACTAGATTCAGTGGAACAGGTGCTAAACCAGAGTCACAACTCATATACATACAAGAAGAAAAGGTAGCCACTGCAGCGTATAGCTTGCAAACAGAAATATGAAATTATGAAAAATGAATTACATCATTACCTAGAAATATGAAAAATGAGAAGTCTTAGCGCATAAGATGGCCAAATTATGTGAGCTGATAGCCACGTCAAGGCTCTTCTCGTATATCAGGTCCCTAACTAATGTAATTCATTTTAATAATTTTCATATTTCGTTTTGCAAGCAAAATTAGCCTTGCGGGTGTGCTACCTTCTCTGTATTAATATTTGGGTGACCTAGGTTTAGACCTGTCTCACGAATAAGTTTGGATGTCTATCATTTTATAGTATCATTTACCTTCTGCGACCCACTCACTGTGTGACACAGGCCTTTAATACAGCAGTATCACCCTCCACATAAGAAGAATAGTCTGAAAGAGATCATAGGTTCCCAATCAGACAACATTTCTGAAGCGAGATAGATTACGTTGGACCTGATATACGAGAATGAGCCTTAGGGCTATCATGGCTACATAATTATGTGAGTCTGATAGCCACGTCAAGGCTCTTCTCGTATATCAGGTCCCAACTAATGTAATTCATTTTTCATATTTTTCATATTTCGTGTTTGCAAGCTATAGCGCTCAGTGTGCTACCTTTTCTTCTTGTATGTATATGAGTTGGTGACTCTAGGTTAGCACCTGTTCACACTGAATCTAAGTTTGATGTGCCGGTCAGTTTTTTGATATGTATTCATTTACCTTCTGCCTGAGCACTCCACCTGGTGGTCACAGGCCTTTTAATTACAGCAGGTTCATCACCCCTCCACAGAGATGTAGATTTAGTCTGAAAAGAGGATTCATAGGTTCCCATGCAGACAGACTTTTCTAAAGCGAGGATAGGCATTAGTTAGGGACCTGAATACGAGAAGAGCCTTGACGTGGCTATCAGGCTCACATAATTTGGCCATCTTATGCGCTAAGACTTCTCATTTTTCATATTTCTAAGGTAATGATGTAATTCATTTTTCATATTTTTCATATTTCGTGTTTGCAAGCTATAGCGCTGCAGTGTGCTACCTTTTCTTCTTGTATGTATATGAGTTGGTGACTCTAGGTTTAGCACCTGTTCACACTGAATCTAAGTTTGGATGTGCCGGTCAGTTTTTTTTATATGTATTCATTTACCTTCTGCCTGAGCACTCCACCTGGTGGTCACAGGCCTTTTAATTACAGCAGGTTCATCACCCCTCCACAGAGATGTAGATTTTAGTCTGAAAAGAGGATTCATAGGTTCCCATGCAGACAGACTTTTCTAAAGCGAGGATAGGCATTAGTTAGGGACCTGATATACGAGAAGAGCCTTGACGTGGCTATCAGGCTCACATAATTTGGCCATCTTATGCGCTAAGACTTCTCATTTTTCATATTTCTAAGGTAATGATGTAATTCATTTTTCATATTTTTCATATTTCGTGTTTGCAAGCTATAGCGCTGCAGTGTGCTACCTTTTCTTCTTGTGTGTGTCAGGAGCGGTCACGGACCGCTCCCGGCACATTAACCCCTTGCACACCGCGATCAAACATGATCGCGGTGTACTGGGGGCACAGGGGAGGATCGCGCAGGGTGGGGGCTCCCTGCGCGCCCCCCTGAGAACCTCAGAGCAGCGCGATGTGATCGCGCTGTTCTGAGGGCTTCCTCCCTCCCAGGACCCGGATCCAAGATGGCGCCGGGGTCCTGGAGGGAGGCGGCTACCTCAGTGCTGCCGAGAGCAGGCACTGAGAAGCCTGCTGCACTGCCTGAGCGATCGCTGGTGTGACAGAGTGCTGTGCACACTGTCACACCAGCGATCTCATAAAATACAGTGATGTCCCACCCTGGGACAAAGTAAAAAAGTTAAAAAAATAAAAATAAACATGTTTTTAAAAAAAATCCAAAATAAATAAAAAAAAATATATATATTCCCAATAAATTCACTTCTTCCTGTAAATAAAAAAAACAAAGCAATAAAAGTACACATATTTGGTATCGCCGCGTCCGTAACGACCCCCCCCTATAAAATTGTCCCACTAGTTAACCCCTTTAGTGAACCCCTTAAAAAAAAAAAAAAAACGAAGCAAAAAATCAATACTTTATCATCATACCGCCGAACAAAAGTGGAATAACACGCGATCAAAAAGACCGATATAAATAACCATGGTACCGCTGAAAACGTCATCTTGTCCCGCAAAAAATGAGCTGCCATACAGCATCATCAGCAAAAAAATAAAAAAGTTATAGCTCGCAGAATAAAGCGATGCAAAAATAATTATTTTTTATATAAAATTGTTTTTTATTCTATAAAAGCGCCAAAACATGAAAAAATGATATAAATGAGGTATCGCCATAATCGTACTGACTCGAAGAATAAAACTGCTTTATCAATTTTACCAAACGCGGAACGGTATAAACGCCTCCCCAAAAGAAATTCATGAATTGCTGATTTTTGTTCATTCTAACCTCCCAAAAATCAAAATAAAAAGCGATCAAAAAACGTCACGTGCTCAAAAATGGTACCAATAAAAACGTCAACTCGTCCCGCAAAAAATAAGACCTCACATGCTCTGTGGGCCAAAATATGCAAAAATTATAGCTCTCAAAATGTGATGATGCAAAAACTATTTTTGCAATAAAAAGCGTCTTTTAGCGTGACAGCTGCCAATCATAAAAACCCGCTATAAATAGTAAATCAAAACCCCCCTTTATCACCCCCTTAGTAACGGAAAAATAATAAAATTAAAAAAAAGTATTTATTTCCATTTTCCCATTAGGGTTAGGGTTAGGGTTGCGGCTAAAGTTAGGGTTAGGGTTGGCGCTAAAGTTAGGATTAGGGTTAGGGTTGGGATTAGGGGTGTGTTAGGGTTAGGTTTGTGGTTAGGGTTGGGACTAGGGTTAGGGTTAGGGTTGGAGTTAGAATTGTGGGGTTTCCGCTGTTTAGGCACATCAGGGGCTCTCCAAATGTGACATGGCGTCTGATCTCAATTCCAGCCAATTCTGCGTTGAAAAAGTCAAACTTCTCAGCTCTGCCATGCGTCCAAACAGTAGTTTATCCCCACATATGGGGTATCAGCGTACTCTGGACCCCAGAGGTTATTGTGCAATTTGTCCTATTTCTTCTGTTACCCTTGGGAAAATAAAAAACTGGGGGCGAAAATATCATTTTTGTACAAAAAAAAATATTTTTTTTGTTTTTACGGCTGTACATTATAAACTTCTGTGAAGCACTTGGGGCTTCATAGCACTCACCACACATCTAGATAAGTTCCTTGTGGGGTCTATTTTCCAAAATGGGGTCACTTGTTGGGGATTTCCACTGTTTAGGCGCATCAGGGGCTCTCCAAATGCGACATGACGCCCCAGACCATTCATCAAAGTCTGCAATCCAAAACGTCACTACTTCCCTTCCGAGCCCCAACGTGTACCCATACAGTAGTTTTTCTCCCACATATTGGGTATCAGCGTACTCAGGAAAAATTGGACAACAACTTTTGGGGACCAATTTCTCCTGTTACCCTTGTGAAAATAAAATATTGGGGGCGAAAAAATCATTTTTGTAAAAAAAAAAAAAAAAAAGATTTTTTATTTTACGGCTGTACGTTATAAACTTCTGTGAAGCACTTGGGGTTAAAAGTTCTCACCACACATCTAGATAAGTTCCTTGAGGGGTCTAGTTTCCAAAATGGTGTCATTTATGGGGGTTTCCACTGTTTAGGCAGATCAGGAGCTCTCCAAACACGACATGGCGTCCAGCCAATTCTGCGTTGAAAAAGTCAGACGGCGCTCCTTCCCTTCCAAACTCTGCCATGCACCCAAACAGTGGTTTACCCCCCCATATGGGGTATCAGCGCACTCAGGACAAATTGCACAATAACTTTTGGAGTCTTGTTACCCTTGGAAAAATAAAATTGGGGTTAAAAGATCATTTTTGTGGAAAAAATATGATTTTTAAATTTTACGGCTCTACGTTATAAACTTGTGTGAAGCACTTGGGGTTCAAATTGCTCACCAAAGATCTAGAAAAGTTCCTTAGGGGGTCTAGTTTCCCAAATGGGGTCATTTGTGGGGGGTTTCCACTGTTTAGGCACATCAGGGGCTCTCCAAATGCAACATGGCATCCAATCTCAATTCCAGCCAATTTTGGTTGGAAAAAGTCAAATGGTGCTCCTTCAATTCCGAGCTCTGCCGTGCGCCCAAACAGTGGTTCCCCCCACATATGGGGTATCAGCGTACTCAGGACAAATTGGACAACAACTTATGTGGTCCAATTTCTCCTGTTACCCTTGGGAAAATAAAAAATTAGTGACTAAAAGATAATTTTTGTGGGAAAAAAATAGGATTTTTTATTTTCATGCCCGGGCATTATAAACTTGTGTGAAGCACTTGGGGGTTCAAAGTGCTCACCAAAGATCTAGATAAGTTCCTTAGGGGGTCTAGTTTCCAAAATGGGGTCACTTGTGGGGGGTTTCCACTGTTTAGGCTCATCTGGGGCACTGCAAACGGAACATGACCCCCATCAACGTCTGCATTCCAAAACGTTACTACTTCCTTTCCAAGCCCTGCCGTGCACCCAAACAGTTCCCCCCCCCCACATATGGGGTATCAGCGTACTCAGGACAAGTTGGACAACAACTTTTGGGGTCCAATTTCCTTGGGAAAATTCAAAAATTTGGGACTAAAAAAATCATTTTTGTGGAAAATTGTTTTTTTTTTTCACACCAGGCATTATAAGCTTTTGTGAAGCACTTGGGGGTTCAAAGTGCTCACAACAGATCTAGATAAGTACCTTAGGGGGTCTAGTTTCCAAAATGGTGTCACTTGTGGGGGTTTCCACTGTTTAGGCGCATCAGGGGCTCTCCAAACACGACATGGCGTCCAATCTCAATTCCCGCCAATTTTAGTTTGAAAAAGTCAAACGGCGCTCCTTCCCTTACGAGCTCTGCCGTGTGCCCAAACAGTGGTTTTCCCCCACATATTGGGTATTGGTGTACTCAGGAGAAATTGCATAACAACCTTATCTGTCCATTTTCTCTTTTACCCTTGTGAAAATAAAAAAAAGTTTGTAAAAGATCATTTTTGTGGCTAAAAAGTTAAATATTCATTTTTCCTTCCACGTTGCTTTAGTTCTGTGAAGCACCTGAAGGGTTAATAATCTTCTTGAATGTGGTTTTGAGTACCTTGAGGGGTGCAGTTTTTAGAATGGTGTCACTTTTGGGTATTTTCTGCCATATAGACCCCTCAAAGTGACTTCAAATGAGAGGTGGTCCCTAAAAAAAATGGCTTTGTAAATTTTGTTGTAAAAATGAGAAATCGCTGGTCAACTTTTAACCCTTATAACTTCCTAACAAAAAAAAATTTTGGTTCCAAAATTGTGCTGATGTAAAGTAGACATGTGGGAAATGTTATTTATTAACTATTTTGTGTGATATACTTCTCTGTTTTAAGGGAATAAAAATTCAAAGTTTGAAAATTGCAAAATTTTAAAAATTTTCGCCATATTTGCGTTGTTTTCAAAAATAAACGCAAGTTATATCGAAGAAATTTTACTTCTAACGTGAAGTACAATATGTCACGAGAAAACAGTCTCCGAATCGCGAAGATCCGTTGAAGCGTTCCAGAGTTATAACCTCATAAAGAGACAGTGGTCAGAATTGTAAAAATTGGCCCGTCATTAACGTGCAAACCACCCTTGGGGGTGAAGGGGTTAAAATATAACTTTTAATAATTGCCCTTAAAAAACGAAATTTTTTGTTCAATAATAACAAAAAGCATAAAGTGTATCCTAACCACCAATAACTTGTGAGAAAACAAAATATAATTAAAACCGTCAGTAAACCAGACTGACTTAATCATAGGTTAAATAGGGATAGATCTATCTGGACACTATCCACAAAATATCAATGACTGTATGTGCTTATTTCCTCTCATAAATTGCACATCAAAAATATGGAACAGTCTTACCACATGTTGATATCCACCGTATACTTGTAGATGGGGGAGGCCTTTTTAAGCATAATGCCATACATTACCCCAAACCAGGTGGATACATGTGAACCAAGGACTGACAGTCTCCCAACGCGTTTCTCTGGCTAGATCATCAGGGGAGAGTTATGCCATTTTTGTCAGCTGTTATGGTGTCTGTCACCCGCAGCGCCTGTATGGACTGTTAAACGGGTGCGCGTGTCTGAACCACGTGCGCTCTTAAATAGGACGCTAAAACGGTCATATAGTGACGTCAGATCCTGTGCGTTCTCGTTCACGATGCAATATCCTGTGCATTCTCATTCGCGACGTAATATCCTGTGCGTTCTCATTTGTGACGTAATATCCTAAGCGCTCGTCATCTGGAACGCAAATTTGGAACGCAAACTATCATGCAGGTGCACGTTAACCCCTTCCTGACCTTTGACACAGCGTATGCGTCATGAAAGTCGGTGAAAATCCGACCTATGACGCATACCCTGTGTCATGAAAGGATC
>JARQOD010000001.1:343240732-343276540 GCA_033576555.1 Oophaga sylvatica
GGGGTCATGTGGGGATTTCCACCATTTAGGCACGTCAGGGGTTCTCCAAATTTGACATGACACCCACAGACTATTCTATCAAAGTCTGCATTCCAAAACATCATTCCTTCCTTTCTGAGCACTGCGGTGCACCCAAACAGTAGTTGTACCCCAAATATGGGGTATCATCGTACTTCGTAGAAATTGCAAAACAAATTGTATGGTGCAATTTCTCCTGTTACCCGTTCGAAAAAAAAAAAAAAAATTGGTGCTAAAATAACTTTGTGGGAAAAACATCTAGATACATTTCTTTGGGAGTCTAGTTTCCAAAATGGGGTCACTGGTGGGGGTTTCCACTTTTTAGGCATATCACAGGCTCTCGAATCCAGACAATTTTGCATTCAAAACGTTGAATGGTGCTCCTTCCCATCAGAGCCCTGCTGTGCTTTTCCCCCCACATATGGGGTATTATCGAGCTCAGGAGAAATTGCACAATAAATTTTGGGGTCTATTTTCTCCTGTTATTTTTGTGAAAATAAAGAAAATTTCTTATGGAATTATAATTATTACCGTTTGAACAAAATTACCAAGAAATTTCTGGTTGAAAACGCGACTCCGTTTTGCCATTCAGCACTAACCAGATATTGGGTAACAGTACCAAGGTAAAATTAAAACAGCAGATTTGTAGAAGAAGCGTAAATCATCTGAATGGGGCTCTCCGATGACGACATTGTTGCCGAAATATCAGCTACTGAAAGCTCGATCCAAATCTCTGTTTAGGATTTTTTTTTTTGGCAACAAGTGTGCGCTAGAATTAACCCTTTCAATGGCCATAATACACTCAACTTAAAATTCATTTGGGACTTACCCCTTGCACCCACGGATGCTGTAAAACCTGTGCTGCGCTTAGTCTCTTTTTGGCATCTCGTAGCAGCAACTTTGAGATAAGATCTTTGGCTCCAGATGATATGTGAGCCCAGTCTTTATCTGGAAACTCGTATTTTCCTTCTTGAATACTTACAAATAGCATTTTGTTGATGGCATAAAAACAGCAATATCAAAATTTGTGAAAGTAAAAGGAAAAAAATAAATGAAAGGGGTTGGCCACTTTATGATTATTCTAACAATTATGTGACCGTGTGGGACCTACAGTAATGGTTCTCCTCCTGCCCTTCGTGCAGCTTTCCTCAGACTGCACGCCTCTACTGCCCAAAAAATGGCAGCTGATGGAGGAACATGTAACCACACCATGTACAGCCACTTCCTCAAAGAGATAAACCATTTTCCCTTTGATTAATGTTTTTAATTGGACGGAGCTGCTGGATTGGCATCAACATTTTATGGCCAGGAGAGAAGCTCCAACTTTCTATCGCCACTTAAGGCAGTGTCACACTTAGCGATCGCACTAGCGATCACGACAACGACACGACCTGGCGAGATCGCTGGTGCAATCGCTATGTGATCGCTAGTTAGATTCCAAACACAACTCATCAGCGATCTGTGATTCCAAACACAACTCATCAGCGATCTGTATAACGACCTCTGCGGTCGTTGGGAAAACCTAGTCCCACCTGCGACGCTGGTGAAGTCGTTCATAAAGGGTGTCACACTCAGCGATTCAGGCTCATCAGCGGGACACCAACGACCAAAAAAACTGCTCAGAACGTTCATAAGCGATCAGCGACATCGCAGCAGGGGCCACATCGCTGCTACATGTCACACACAGCGTCGTCGCTAACGAGATCGCTGCTGCGTCATAAATGGTGACTCATTAGCGATTTCGTTAGCGATCTCGCTTAGTGTGACAGTACCTTTAGAAGCGCAGGAGGATAACCTGTATAAGAACGTGAAAAAAAAAATATTGGGGACATGCCAATTCTAAAGAAAAAAAAAAAAAAAAAGTAGGCTACTCATTTAAGCAGCCAAGATGTAAGCCCCTATTAAGAATACCTGGCAAGCGGGACAAGCCTCTCCTCTGTCCCAGCCACAAGCACTTCCACAGTGCCCAACGAATGGTGGATAGCCACTCAACATGATGTACAAGATCACTCCAAGGCTCCACAGATCGCAGCGCTTGTCATATATTGACGCTTCCTCATTAAATGCCTCAACCACTTCAGGAGCCATATATTCTGCGGACCCACACTGTAGACACAAAAGGTTAAACATATAACCCAGATTTGGCAACGCAGCAGGAAGAAAGGCAGTTTTTATTCAGAATAAAAGTTTAAAATTACACAAAAAAAAAAAAGTTGCCCTAGTAGAGACTCCGATTTCTTTGTAGAAGTGAGAGATCAACTAATCCAGTGCGGCCCCCCCAGCCGACTTCTCTATGTCCAGCTCCAGTAGACTGACAGGTCTCTGTGTGTGTGTACATAGGGAAACTATACCTAGAAACTAGTTCAATGATGATAATCTAGAATTGGCATCTTTGCCCACTCTTCCTTGTAGGAGCACTTCATATCTGTCAGATCATCTCCTGTCTCCTCTTCAGGTCACCCACAGACTTTCAATAGGATTCACATCTGGGCTTTGGGTGGGCCATGCTTCTTTTCCTGGCTAAGGCCTCTTTCACACATCTGTTTTTTTGTGTCAGGCATGATCCGTCGAACACCTGCGCCGCTTCAGGCACTATCAGGCGGCTCCGGTAAACAAAAAAAAACGTTACATGCACCATTTTGTCCGGCCGCCGGAATGTACATTTCCGCCGGATCCGGACAAAAATGGATACAACGCAATGACATCAGGCACGATCCGGCGCTAATGAAAGTCAATGGTAAAAAAAACGCATCCGGTACCCGATCCGTTTTTTTTAGCAACACGCCGGATCAAGCCTGAAGTCAAAAAACGGATGTGTGAAAGCAGCCTAAGCCATTCTTTTTTGCTGTGAAAGTATTTTTGGATGTATTTTGATTTTAAGTTATTAGGATTTCTATCATGCTGAAAGGTGAAATTCATTTTCAGCTTCTGTTGAAGAGGCCTAAAGATTTTCTTGCAAAATTGACTGATATTTGGAACGGTTCATAATTCACTCCATCCTGGCTAAAGTTCCAGCTGACGAAAAACATACCCAAAATATAATACTGCTTCCATCATGCTTCACTGTGGGTATGGTGTTATTTTGATGATGCTAGTGTTGCTTTGCACCAAACATACCTTTTGGAATTATGGTCAAAAAGTTCACTCTTTTGTCACATCAGACCATAACATGTTTTCCCACATGCTTTTGGCAGACTGTGCAGATTTTGGTAACACATAGCTGGGATTGGATGTTTTGTTTGCAAGAAAAGGCTTCCATCTTGCTTGCCACACAAGCCAAACATATGAAGAATATAGAAGATTGTTGTTGCATGCAGCACACAACTAGTACTTGCCAGAAATTTCTACAGCTCCTTCAATATTGCTGTAAGCCTCTTTGTTGCCTCATATCAATTTTCATTAATTTTTGAGGGATGATCAGTTCTAAGTAATGTTATTGTTGTACAAATTTTAAGCCACTTCTTGATGACTGTCTTTACACTTTTCCATGATACATCTAATGCCTTGGATAACATTTTTTATACCTTCTCCTGACCGATAACAATGAGATGCCTTTGATATTATAAGCCGTTTGCAGACAATGGCTTTTGCCATAAAATGCAACTAGGAAAATGTCAGGAAAATCCTACCTGAACAGCTAAACTTTATATGGGATTAATCAAAATCACTGTAAATGATGTCATCTGTGTAGTCCTATGCAAAAGGAATCTGTCAGCAGGTTTTTGCCATGTAATCTGACAGCAGCATGATTTAGGGACAGAAATCCTGATTCCAGTGATGTACAAGTTTACTGGCTGCAGCAGTTATGATAGTCACAGTTTTTTCTCTTGTAGATCTAGCAGAGCTCAGTTGTTGATCTGCGTATAACTTGCCCACACAGGGCTGACTCCAGGTTTTCGTGGGCCCCGGGTGAAAGTCTCAGTGGGCCCCTTTAACACATACCCCAATTCATGATGCTCCGATACGGCAGAGAAATATAGGTATAGTACAATGCCAAATACTTCACTTCTTACATTACATGAGTGATATCAATAGATCAGAAACCGGACAGTATAGTCCTCCAGTCAGTATATGATGGGCCCATTACAATCCTCCAGTTAGTGTATGCTGGGCTTAATGCGATGCTAAGAAAAAAAAAAAAAAAAACACTACCTCTCCTCGCTGGCCTGCTCCCGATTTCTTAATCTCTGCACTGACAGTTCAGGCAGAGGGCGTACAGATGTGACGTCATCGCGCCCTCTGACCTGAAATGTCGGAGTAAAAAGACGTGGAAGACGCCGCAGGAACGGGGAGAGGCAAATATTGCAAGTGCAGGGGCCCTGAGCAAGTGGCATTGGGGCCCACTTGCGGGCGCTGGCACTTGGCCCCCATAGCGTGTCTGTGTCCCGATGGCGAGTGGGCCCCCCGCACGTGCTCAGGTGTGCTGGGTGACAACGCCGGTCCTGTGCACACACACCACAGTTTTAGGTGTGCATTGTAAAGTGACAGATGCTAATCAAGTTGTCCTATAAGGATAATCTCCTTCTGCTAAATCAAAGATTTTATTGAAACAGCAAAACACAGCTTAGTAAGTGACAACACTGGAATCAGGGTCTCTGCTCCTACATCATGGTACTCTCAGATTACTTAGCAAAAACCTGCTGACAGATTCCCTTTAACAAGAGTTTAAATTTGATTGTCTAATTCTGAACATAACCACATCCTCAATTATAAAAGAGGGTGTTCACACTTATGCAACCACATTATTTTAATTTTGTGACCGTTTTCCCCTCAAAATGATTTCAGTTTGTTTTGCAGTGGATTTGTACAGCTTATGGGTAACAATAAGGTAGAAAATGTTTTGAAATGATTCTTCTTGACTTGATTTCTTGACATTTTACCAGGGGCGTGTAGCCTTTATATACACTGTGGAGGAAATCTCTTTATACCCACTGATCATTTGTTTAGTAAAAGTATAAAGTAATGATAAAGTGTTTATTTTACCGGAGTTAAAAGTTCAGGGGTAGATATTGGCGAACAATCACTATTCAACTTGATCCCACTGCCAAGGTCAAAGTCACAAATCTTCACTGGGACACCTGGCATAGAGAAGACGGATCTACATTAACAACAGGTATTTCACAGCAAAGAACAGATTTTATAAACTTGTTTCCTTTTTGGGAAGAGGAAGCATAGAAGAATTAATGGCTTGTTCACATAGGTCAGATATGCTGTGGACTGTCTGAACTTCCAGAAATCTTAACCATGAGCGGTGAAGATCTGCAGTGTATATTGACCAGCACCGTGAATTTGACATCCACACCACATAATGTCAATTTAAGCTCAATTTGCTGCAGAAAATAAGACCGTGCACCAAGCTAAACACAAATCCTCTTTAGCCCACAACTGTTTAACAGTCTCTCAACGTTGTCGGCGCAATATTAAGCCCTTCACGACATATGATGTATATTTACGTCATATATCCTGCCCCCCAACTTTGATGCGGGCTCCGGTGCTGAGCCTGCATCTTTCCTCGCACAAGACAGTTGATTTAATCAGCCATCAGGTGCCTTTAACAGACGCGGGTGGAGCGGCTGGTTAACAGCTGTTAACCAGTTAAATCCCGCTGTCAATCCCAGGCAGGGAGCTTTAGCAAGCGCCAGCTGGAAGTGTATCACAAATCCCACTGATCGGTGCCCGTCATGTGATTGTGGATTGCCCATGGGTGGTCATGACAGTCGAGGGTCTGCAGAAGACCCTTGTGCCCGTCATTACGATACTCCTGTGAACGCAGACTCATGGCCAGCGTTCATAGGAGATGGCGATTTCTGCTATACATACCAGAGCTGAAGCCCTGCTACGTACAGCACAGGCAAGCTTCAAGTCTCCTAAGGGCACTAACCACTCTACTAGAAAGTGTGTGTGGTGTGTGTGTGAGGGGGGGGGGGTGGGGTAGGGGTAGTTTTTAAAAAGATATATCCCCCCCCCCACAAAACTTCAAACCACCCCCCTTCTGCCCCATTGAAAAAAAACAAAAAAAGTTTGGTATTGCTGAATTCAGGAATGTTCCATCTATCAAAATATAAAATAAGTTAATCAGATCTGTAAACTGTAGGACAAGGAAAGAAAGAAAAAAAAAAAAAAAAAACACATCGAAACACCAGAATTACATTTTTTTTTGGCCGCCACATCACTACAATAAAATGCAATAAGAGGCGATCAAAGCATCGTATCTACCCCAAAATGGCATCCTGAAAAATGTCAGCTCATGGTTCAAAGACTAAGCCCTCACACAGCCCCATATCCTGAAAAACTGCGACAAACTTTCATACACATTCAGGAATTTTTTTTCACCACTTAGACTATACGTTTGCCATCTGTGTACTCGTACTGACATGGGGAATCATATTGCAAGGTTAGTTTTACCATAGAGTGAATATGGTAAAAAAAAAAAAAAAAACAAAAAAAACAACAAACAATTGTGGCAATGCATTTTTTCGCAATTTCACCACACTTGAAATTATTTTCCAGATCACCTATTGATAATATACATATATAAACTCCACAGATCTGCTCTGTGTGGATGAACCCTGAAGGAGATATTTGTTCTCATTCTTTGGGCGGTCAGATAACCGGTGGGACATAATGCAATACTCACATTCGCCTCCTCCAGAGTGTTTGTCTGTCAGCTCCTTTGTGATGCCGATGTGTACTGCTAGTGATGGGTGAACGTGCTGGGATAAGGTGTTATCTGAGCATGCTCCAGTGCCAACAGAGTGTCTTTGGCGTGCTCGGATAATAAGCATGTCTCGCGGTTGATTGACAGTCAACACATGCAGGGACTGCCCAACAAACAGAGTAAAGCATGGGAGCGCCATCGTGTCACCTGTTCTACAAACCGCTTTCTTGGAGCACTCCGGGATAAACTTTCGGGCTAGGTCCAGACTGCATGTGTGAACACTGTCGGGGGCATACAGCTCAGGTGGACCCATTATAATGAAATTACACTGCACCATGTAGCTTTCTTTGCAGTGGCTCTCTTTATAGGACAGCGCAGTCTACTGCACTTTCCTAAACTGTAAAACAAATGGTATCCAGATAAATTCGGGCAATAAGGCCAAAAGGACACGCTTTCAGCCTCTGTCTGGTCGCACTATAGTGTACGTTGGGAAAAGCTCCGGAAAGAGCTCGCTCACACTGGTGTATATTACAGAGGAGGTGCAATGCAAGAAAATCTCACATTGCACTCTGCCCAATGTTCTTCAAATGAGGCAGAGCCAATCTACGAGTTTTTTTTCTCATGCCGATCTGTGATTGGAAGTATCTCGCACCCATTCAAGTCAATGGGTGCGTGTAAATCATCGGACTGCACTCTGATGACATCCAAGTGCTGTCAGATATACGCCAACACAGGCAATTGAGAAGATGGAGAGATTAATCTCTCCTTCTTATCACCTGTGGTCATATTCTCGCATGCGAGAGGATCGGAGCACAGTAGCCTGACACTCAGCTCACGCTCACAGCAGAGTTTGAGAGTCATGACTCATTAGCTAATCGCATCAGCTGCTCTCACGTTGGATGCTATACGCTAATGTGACCCTTAGCCTGATAGATACTTCAAGACGACTGGTCAACCCTAAGGGCTCCTTCACAGTCACTTTTCTTGTACGCAAAAAGCGGTCCTTGTTTCAGCAATATTTGTGATCAGAGCGTCAGTTTCATCAGGTTTCTACCCGCTGAAAAAGAAAAAATAACTGAAGGAGGTTTCTCAAGCTTCTATCAAGCAGCCTGAAAAAGAACATGGATGGCATCAGAGTGCAGTCCGATTTTTTCACAGATCCATAAACCTGCATTGGCGAATTTGATACGACACTTGAACATTGGACAAGTGGTCAGAGGAAAAACATTGGACACGTGACCTACCCAAAAGGCTATCACAGGTACAAGTGCTATGCGTGAAAAAAAACATGACGCCTGAAAGAGCCCTAATTAGCGGTCTACAGTGCGCTCATTTTGGGGTTTAGTGATTAAAAGGTTATGAATATCGGTTGTGCAATTTCATAGACATGACATAATTCTTAATTAGGGCCACTTTTTATCAACTTTTGTTTTCTGCTGCAGATAAAGTCAGGCTAGGATGTGTAAAGGGTCGGGCACAGTCTATGAATAAAGCGGAGATGCAGTGCCACTAAATGTAAAAAAGCAGACAGAGCAAAAAATGTGAAAGACACTGGAGGCAAATCAGGGTATAGAAAAAATGAGAACTTTTTTGTTTTTTAAAAAAGGAGATAGATCACCCCTCCTCAGAGTTAAGCAACTTCCTATGGATTCATCATCATAAGCCATCAAGCAGAACAGGGTAGTCAGGAACACGTCCAGCGAGCGGTATGGCCATACAGGATCAGCCAGAACAGCCTTTTCTAATGCGCTTTCTCCATTCCCATACATACCTGATGGAGGCTTTCACAGAGGATATTTTCAGGTTTCAAATCTCGATGTGCTATACCTGTGAAAAGACCAATCACTTTAATTTCTAGAAAATTATTTATTTTAAGCAGTGTCAAATAAAAATAGGACTACAATGAAAACCGGCAAGCACTGATTTCTTGGTCTCCTGCAAGTAGGTGGAGGTGTCATGTATTAACCCGTGACCTTTAAATTTAGGTATGGCGCATCTAAACAACTTCTTTAAGACAGATTGGGCCACAAAACTTTTAAAAGGGGTTTTCACCCCTCGACAAGCTAGCCAAATTCCGACAGTGTGCAATCTCACTGTTCGGACAGAGACAGACTGCCGTATAACTCGTGTGATGATCGCATCGCAGTGCACAGACTGGCCAGGCCTGGCCTCTCTCCTGACCGGAGCATGACATATTTCTATGCAGCTGACACTCAGGTCAGGAGAGCACACCGGCAGTACGAGGTTTACCATGCGATCCTCGCAGGAGAAATACAGCAGTCCGTCTCTGCCCTTAGGATTCGGCTCTGCTTCCTGCTTCAAGCGGCCATCGATTGACCAGCCGCTGGATGTCATACATTTGTGGCGGAGGCGAAAACTGGGTATCAGCTGCACCTGATTCATTATGCAGCGCACGCCGCTTAATGAACAGTGTCAGTGTACTACAGCGAGTGCTTCTTTAACCCCTTAGTCCCAGAGCCAACTCTGATCTTAATGACGAGGCCAAATTTTAGAAATTTGACAGGTGTCACTTTCTGGTAATAACTCTGGAACGCATCAATGGATCCCCATGATTAGGAGAATATTTTTTTCGTGACATGTTGCACCTCATGTCTGTGCTAAATTATTATGATTCGCAAATATTTATGAAAATATCAAAAAACTGGACAAAAAAAAAAAAAGGGAAAATTTAGCAGTTTTCAAACTTTAAATTTTTATGCCCTTAAATCAGGTAGCTATACCACGCAAAATAATAAATAACATTTCCCATATGTCTACTTTACGTCTGCATCGTTTTTGAAACACTATTTTGCTAGGATGTTCGAAGGGTTAAAACTTGAAAAAAATTTACAAAACCTGTTTTTTCGGGATCTATTCAGATTTTAATGGACTTTAACTGTATATTGTAAATTTCCCAAAAGTGATGCCATTTTAAAAACAACACCCCTCAAATACTTCAATACTGTTCTCGGGTTGTTGTTTTTAACCCTTCACACGCCACACAGGAATTAATGAAAAGTGGAATAAAAAAAATTACATTTTACCTCTAAAATGTTGCTTTAGCCCCAAGTATTTCATTTGCGCAAGAGCTAACACCAAAAAATGAACTCGACAGTTTGATATCCACTTTCATCCGAAAGCGGTGACACCCCTCCTGTAGTGAAAAAGTTCTTGGAAGGAAAGGAGCAATAATTGAATATGGAACACAGAGACTGCCTCCTGTGCCATTGAGTCAAATAGGAGACACTCAATGCTCCAAAACTGTTATAGGTAGCAATTTGGATGAAGTATATTGCTACCTTTTCATACCAGGCCCTGGTTTTTCGCTTCACCAGATAAGGTTGAATCCCCAGGTCTGACAGGTCAATGTCACCCATTCAGTAGCATGTAAAAGTTTGGGCACCCCTGATCAAAATGACTTATTGTAAACAGTTAAGGAAGTTGAGGATGAAATAATCTCTGAAAGGGATAAAGTTATATAGATGACACATTTCCTTTGCATTTTAAGCAAAAAAATATCAAATAAATTCTCACATTTTAAAAATTAGAAAAAAAGTGGGCCAATGCAAAAGTTTGGGCGCCCTGCATAGTTAGTACCTAGCAGCACCCCCTTTTGCAAGTATCACAACTTGTAAACGCTTTTTGAAGCCAGCAAAGAGTCTTTCAATTCTTGATCGGGAGATTTTCATATCTGTTAAACTACGTCGCTCACGTGATTAGGGACTGTAAAAACCAGCCCTGAGTGTTCTTCAGGGTCTCGGCTTCTATCGATAGGTGAAAACATGGAGATTTTCTGACATTGCGGGGACGCCGTTACCTTATTTCTCAGCGGCGTTAAAAAGTGGCGCTGAATAAGGCCCCTTAACTGCAGCTGTGTATCGGCGGTCGTAAGGAGGACACATGGATAGGGGATTGGCAGCAGCTCATATGTCAAGAGAAATAAATCTTTCCTTTTAACTTCCGATACCTTTGTTGTGCAAGTAGTTTAGAGCACCAGCAATATCTTTTACTACAAAACTGGCTTCTCTCTCATTGAAATACTTCCGCCGATGAATGTGGTTTAGTATGGAACCTAGGATAGCAAGGAGAGATGGTGAGGAACAAAAAAAACAATATGCAGCAAGGTAACAAAATAAATGACAAATAAGAGCAACAAGATAACCTAGGGGAAAACAATGGCCAAAACAGACATGGAAGGAATTGGGGTAGAAAGAAATTTTCAACAGTTGACAGTGTTCGAGCAATCCTAAAAATCAATATAGACTAATGAGCCGTGCCACATGACTTGGGATAAAAGCCAAATCAGAATCTTAATTGGCAGACACGGTGTTTTGGGTATTGCCCCTCATCAGGGCAAAGTATGAGATCTGATTTGGCTAGGTAAGAGGCTCAGGACTGGGGTCTAAGGGGTAACCTTTCTCCTTGTGGAAAGTGACAAGCCAAGCCTGGCATGTCAGACTGAGGAGACTTATAAGCCATGCATGCTCCTCTGGGAAATTATACAAATTGTCTCTTCAGAGAGGAAGAAGACTAGAACTATTGTGCCGCCTGTTGGAAGCAGCAAGTTTTGTTCCGTTCTTGACTCTCCATGATCACCATAGCTGTAATGGTATGAGCAGCTAGGAAGTGTTCACGGGTGGGAAGAAATGTTTACCTCCAATCCCCCATCTGAAGAGGAGCAAAAACCTGAGATTAACTGTTCTTCCAAGATGTTAAAATTCTCCTCCGAGCTAGATAGGTCAGAGTAAATGGGGTTCCTAGAAGAAGCATCTTTCTTTAGGGAGTGTTTAGACTACTAACACTGATGCCTGTTCTCTCTGATCAGCCACTTTAGACGTTTCATGAAAGACATTTGGGTGGAATGGGATATTACGGATGTGGGGTATACATTTTGTTATACTCCTGTGAAGGCCAGCCACAAGCAAAGCTTCATAGTAGACATCAATTTTCACTTTATACACAAATACTGTAATATTAGCGATTGACAATTGCAGGTTGCAGTCTTTAAAGGAGATCAAAACAGTAAAAGTAAAAAAAAAAAAAACAACATGATAAAAGGAGGTTATTTGAATTTTTATATATATTTTTTTAATTTCCCTAATAAAAATAAAGGAAAAGAATAAAAACATATTTGGCATTGGCTCACCTGTAAAAGGTCTGAGCAAAATATGAAACTTGTATACCCATACAAAAACGCCAACAAGAAAAATAAATCAGAACATTAGAATAGAGTTTTTTCAATCACTATAACTACTAAAAGGGATAACAAAAAACTGATCAAAACGTCAAATGGACTCCATATTGACATCATTAAAACCATCAGCTCAAGACACAAAACAATCAAGCCCAAAGGCAGCTTTACTAATGGAAAAATAAAAATGTTATGGATATAAAAAAAAAATTTCAAACTCCTGATTTTTTTTTTTTTTCATAAATTTGGTATCACCATAATTGCACTAAGCATCATTTTACCTGGTCACTTTTACCAGAAAGTCATTACTGTAAAGACACAACCCCACAAATAAAGGCAAACTGCAATGTTTCAAGCCACTTGAAGTTTTTTTTCATGTTTTTCAGTACATAGTGTGGCAAAAAAAAAAAATCAATGGAGTCAGCCAAAACTACAACACATCCTGCAAATAAAGAAACAAGCACTCATATGCCTATGGAAAAAAAAATCTATAGCAAAAGCAAGTAGAGGAGGAAAGCAAAATTGGGGGTGGGAAGGAAGAGAGGGAAGCAAAATTGGGGGTGGGAAGGAAGAGAGGGAAGCAAAATTGGGGGTGGAAGGGAGGAAAGCTTACATATTTGTAATAGCACTCGTGAGGTTTTCCATAATTGCAAAGCACCGTGACATTGTGCGAATTAACGTTATTAATAGGTATGTTTCGGCATAACAGCAAGGTCATTAAATTACACATCTTTATCACATTACTTACCACCAGACATCTTCTCAAATACGAGGTAAAATTTATCCTCCTCTTCAAAAAATTCTATTAATTCAAGGACATTGCTGGGACAGAGAAGCAACAAGTTTTAATAACCGGTAAGTAGTCAACATTTCAGGCGAGTCCTCGCATTTCAGTCACATGGTTTTTGCTGCAATTTGCATGATGACATGGACAATTTTGCTGAGATTTTGTGGTAATTACAGAAAAACTTGAATTTCATTGATGCATGGACTCGCCCTTTATAGGTTATCTGTAGTGATGAGTGAACGTGCTCACAACATGTTAATCGAGCACGCTCAGGTGCTATCCGAGTATCTTGGGCGTGCTCGAATGATATCTTCAAATCCCTGCAGCTGCATGTTTCGCTGTTGTTAGGCAATCCCCACATGTGTTCAGACTGTCTAACAGCAGCAAAACATGCAGCTGCAGGGACTCGGACATAATATACGAGCACGCACAAGATACTCTCATAACACCTGAGCGTGCTCGATTAACACGTTATGTGAGCACGTTCGCTCATCACTAGTTATCGGTCACCAAGTTTTTAATACCCCATCTGACAGCACCATGATGTAGGGGCAGAGGCCCCAATTCTGGAGATGTATCACTTACTGGGCTGCTTGCTGCAGTTTTGAGCAAATCACTTAACTGCTGCAGATCTACCAGTTCTATGACTCCTGAGCTCTGTATAAACCCAACCCCAACATCAACTGGTAGTTTTCTGCCTTTGCACAGTGTTCACATAGCTGTCAATCTATGGTAAGGCAGTGTTCTACAGAGCTCATTAATAAAACTGCTGATAAAATGGATTTTATAGAAACTTCAGCATGCAGCCCAGTAAGTGAGATATTGCTGGAATCAGGGACTCTGCCCCTACACCATGCTGCTCTCAGTTTTGGTGACAAATTCTTTTTAATAACTTATTCTAATCATTAATGCAAAATTGCAATAGATGCACTCACCTGTGGCCCTGACACTGATATAACATTTCCACTTCTCTAAACACTCTACTTCGGCTGTGACCAGGTCGTTTCTCTATAATCTGATAGGAAAACAGAAGTTGTATCAATTTTCTTTAGCAGATATGTATTGATCAACATGTATTGTAATGGACACGGACTATTTAGGTGCTCGTACACAATAGAGAAATTATCTGTTGATTTCGGACTGATGAGGCAAAGCCTGAGACTGTTCTCAGGAATGATAATCTGCTGTCAGAGATCCTTTACATCTCTAAAAGTACTGCAGTGGACCTCTCTGATCTTTCCCTCTACTTTGCTCTTCCCTCAACAGAGCAGATCAGTATGCGTGCGCAGGAGCCGCTGCAGAAGCAAGGAGGAGGAAGTCATCGCATGAAGATGGGAGGCACCGGACCCAGACCTGCGACGCCCATCAGACCGGACCGCCCCCGGGTGAGTATAATCTAACTTGTTTTTCTTCTCTTTCAGGTTACATCAGGGGCTTATCTACAGCATTACAGAATGTTGCAGATAAGCCCGTAATGGCGGTGTCCGCATCTTATATGCGAAAAATAAGCTGACAGGTTCCCTTTAACCTAGAACAGTCATGGCCAAAAGTTTTGAGAATGACACAAATATTATATTTTCACATGATCTGCTGCCCTCTGGTTTTTGTGTGTGTTTGACAGATGTTTTTATCACAGACAGAAATATAATTACAAACATATGAGTAACAAAAGCTTATATTGACAGAATGAGTTAATGCAGCAAGTCAATATTTGCAGTGTTGACCCTTCTTCTTCAGGACCTCTGCAATTCTCCCTGCCATGCTCTCAATCAACTTCTGGACCAAATCCTGACTGATAGCAGTCCATTCTTGCACAATCAATGCTTTCATTTTGTCAGAATTTTTTGGTTTTTGTTTGTCCACCCATCTCTTGATGATTGACCACAAGTTCTCAATGGGATTAAGATCTGGGGAGTTTCCAGGCCATGGACCCAAAATCTCTATGTTTTGTTCCCTGAGCCATTTAGTTATCACCTTTGCTTTATGGCAAGGTGCTCCATCATGCTGGAAAAGGCATTGTTGATTGCCAAACTGCTCTTGGAGGGTTGGGAGAAGTTGCTCTTGGAGGACATTCTGGTACCATTCTTTATTCATGGCTGTGTTTTTAGGCAAGACTGTGAGAGCCGATTCCCTTGGCTGAGAAGCAACCCCACACATGAATGGTTTCAGGATGCTTAACAGTTGGCATGAGACAAGACTGGTGGTAGCGCTCACCTTGTCTTCTCCAAATGAGGCGTTTTCCTGATGTCCCAAACAATCGAAAAGGGGATTCATCAGAGAAAATAACTTTACCCCAGTCCTCAGCAGTCCACTGCCTGTACCTTTTGCAGAATATCAGTCTGTCCATGATGTTTTTTCTGGAGAGAAGTGGCTTCTTTGCTGCCCTCCTTGAGACCAGGCCTTGCTCCAAGAGTCTCCGCCTCACAGTGCGTGCAGATGCACTCACACCTGCCTGCTGCCATTCCTGAGCAAGCTCTGCACTGCTGGTAGCCCGATCCCGCAGCTGAAACACTTTTAAGAGACGGTCCTGGCGCTTGCTGGTCTTTCTTGGGCGCCCTGAAGCCTTTTTGGCAACAATGGAACCTCTCTCCTTGAAGTTCTTGATGATGCGATAGATTGTTGACTGAGATGCAATCTTTCTAGCTGCGATACTCTTTCCTGTTAGGCCATTTTTGTGCATTGCAATGATGAGTGCACGTGTTTCTTTAGAGATAACCATGGTTAACAGAAGAGAAACAATGATGCCCAGCACAAGCCTCCTTTTAAAGTGTCCAGTGGTGTCATTCTTACTTAATCATGACAGATTGATCTCCAGCCATGTCCTCATCAACACCCACACCTGTGTTAATGGAGCAATCACTGAAAAGAGGTTAGCTGGTCCTTTTAAGGCAGGGCTGCAATGATGTTGAAATGTGTTTTGGGGATAAAGTTCATTTTCTAGCCAAATATTGACTTTGCAAGTAATTGCTGTTAAGCTGATCACTCTTTATAACATTCTGGAGTATATGCAAATTGCCATTAGAAAAAGTGAAGCAGTAGACTTTGTAGAAATTAATATTTGTGTCATTCTCAAAACTTTTGGCCATGACTGTACAAAATGTATTCGAGTAAGGGTAGGAAGAATAGTTGTTCATCCACAGCCACTGAAGGAGTACATTTTCCAAACACATTTACGATTTTTGTGGCAAAGATACTGAAGTGGGGGATGGAGAGGGTAGGTGGGTCATTTAAGACAATTAACAAAATGCAAAGGGAATGAGCAAGAGACAAATCTAAATCAAAATATTTGGTGTGACCCACCTTTGCCTTCAAAACGGCATGACTTCTTCGCGAAACACTTGTACATAATTTTGTAAGAAACTTGGCAGGAAGGTTGTTCCAAACATCTTTTGAGAACTAACCACAGATCTTCTCTGGATGTCGGCTTGTGCAAATAAGTCTGCCTCTTCATGTGATTCAACTATGCACAAAAACATAGTAACTGGGGAGCAGAAAAATGTCGACAGGTACTCTGGATTGAGAAGTCAAAATCTGAAACATTTAGCTGTAACAGAAGACCGTTTGTTGGCCAAAGTGCTGCAGAGTTGTCTGATAATGAGTGTCTGCAGTCAACAGTGAAGCATGGTGGAGGCTCCCTACGAGTTTGGGACTATATTTCAGCAAATGGACTAGGGGATTTGGTCAAGATTAATGGTGTTCTCTATAATGAGAAATAAAGGCAGATAATTAACTATCATTCAATATCATCAGGGATGAGTT
The DNA here is from genome assembly GCA_033576555.1 of Oophaga sylvatica. NCBI lineage: Eukaryota > Metazoa > Chordata > Amphibia > Anura > Dendrobatidae > Oophaga > Oophaga sylvatica. Next base: position 343,257,146 of record JARQOD010000001.1, read on the forward strand.
TGGCTCCAAATTTATTTTGCAGCATAATAACCATTTAACATACAGCCAATGCAATTAAGAACCATAGTCAGCATAAAGAACAAGGAACCCAGTAAATGATGATATGGCTCTGACTGAGTCGGTGTTGGATTACATGAAAAAACAGATTTGCACAAGTCTACATCCACAGAAGACCTATGGTTAATTCAAGATGTTTGGAACAACCTCCCTTTTGAGTTCTTTCAAAAATTAAGTGCAAGAGCCCCTAAAGAATTGATGCTTTGATGCTGTTTTGAAGGTAAAGAGTCACAGAAAATATTTATTTGATTTAGATTTCTCTTTCGCTCATTTACTTTATTTTTATCAATTAACAAATTGAAAACTTTTAACTTTTTTTTAAAGAAACATCCACTTTGCAGAGAGGCATTGGAAGCAGAGCCTGGACCAGGTAGTTCAAGGAGAGATGTAGCAATGTTCTTGGGCTACTTCACATTCCCAGGAGAAGTTCTATAGTGATGAATGGGGCTTGAGAGCTAGCAGGGATCAGGAGCTACAGTGCAAAATGTGAGCTTCCAAGATCCCAGGTGGTCTCAATGTTTAAATGAAGTGTTGCTATAACACATGTGCGCTCAAAGGGTGCAGCAGTGGCTGGTCTCCAAGCCAACGAGTAGTAAACAATAAAAGTGAACAGTGCAACATAATAAAATAAGCCAAGTATACAGCTAACTTAGTATGTCTATCTGCAAAAGGACAAAATTGTTGGTACCCTTCTGTTGAATAAAAACCCACAATGAAGTTACTGTATACTGACAAAAGTAATTTTGAATTTATATTTACTGACTATAAACTAATGAAAATCAGATATTGCTTTTGAATTGTTGTTCAATATAAGTATTTAACAAAAACAAACTAATGAAAATGGTCTGGACAAAAATGATGGCACCCTCAACCAAGTATTTTGTTGCACAACCTTTTGAGGCAATCACTGCAAACAAATGATTTCTGCAACTGTCAATGAGACTTCTGCACCTCTCGACAGGTATCCTGGCCCACTACTCCTCGTGAGCAAACTGCTCCAGGTGTCTCCGGTGTGAAAGTGCCTTTCTCCAGACTGTTTCATCTCCTCCCACAGATGGTCAATAGCATTTAGATCAAGGCTCACAGAAGGAAACTTTAGAATATTCCAGTGCTTTGCTCTAAGCCATTCTTAGATGGTTTTTATCTCAGTTTTGGATCATTATCCTGTTGGAGGAAACATGACCTGCAACTCAGATCAAGTTTTCTGACATTGGCAGCAGAATTTGAACAAGAAGTCTTGAGATTTCATTGTACCCTGCACGGATCCAAGATGCAGCCCCAAAACAGAACCGAGCCTCCTCCATGTGTCACAATAGGTACCCATGTTCTTTTCTTTGTATGCTTCGTTTTTGTTTCTGACCATAGAATCGATAGAGTGACTTGCCCAGAAGCTCCAATTTGGTCTCATCTGTCAAAAGGACATTCTTTCAATCTTTGTGGCTTGCCAATATTCATTTTAACAAATCCCAGTCTCACTTTTATATGATTTGCTTTCAGCAATGGTTTCCTCCTCGGTCATCTTACTTGGGAGTTCATCTCTAATCTCTTTGGAAGTTGTTTTTGGACTCTTTGGCTACCGTTTGTATCAACAGTCTCTACAATTTGCCGTCAGTTTTTCTTTGTGGCCATGTCCAGGGAGGTTTTCTGAATATTTGCAAATGTATTTAACAGAAACATCAAGTTGTTTAAAGATGGTCTTTTAGCCTTTTCCTTTCTAATCTCCTGCAACAACACTTTCCTTAGCTTTCTTTGATCCATGTTCAGTGTGGTACACACCACGATACCAAACAGTACAGTGACTACTTTGTAAATAGGTAGAGTGAGTACAAGTTTGTAGACAACTGTGATGCCAATTACAGGACACCCTCGTTTAACATGGTACCATCATTTTTGTCCATGCCATTTTCACTACATTTGTTTTTTTTTTTTCTGAACCATAATTAAAAAAACAATATCAATTTCATTAGTTGATATTTAGTAAATTTAAAATTACCTTTGTCAGCTTCGATTTAGTTCAGTGACCATTTTAGGTTTTTATTATTTTAACAGACGGGTACTAACAGTTTTGGCCATGTGTGTATTACCTTAAGAACATGAAAATAACTATTTAAAATAATAAAAAAAGTTACATTCTGTCACAGGGAAATCAGGCTCATAATACAATTAACAAAGTTCTGCCAGAAACAGATACCATAAAAAAATAAAAATAAAAAAAGAGAAGACAGAAGAACTTACTTTCACTGCATACTCCCTATTAGTGACTACATTAATGCAGCTTTGGACCTTGGCATGTGATCCTTCACCAAGCACCTCATCCTGAAGCTGATACATGTCTATAAAGATAAATTCAAAGGAATCAATACCTGTAGACAATGTAGCATATTTTTTGCACCCCAAATTTTCAGGAGGAAAATAGGGAAAAAAATGTAATGCGTCAAATGGGGAGGGGTTCATCTTACAGTACTAATTCAACTTTCTGAAAGCAGGGGGGGGAGGTGGGAAGGGTTTGCCGCGACGGTGGTGGTGGAGCAGGACCACAGGTGGTGTTCGGAGGTGCGAAGCTGCGAGTCCCATCCCAGGCTGGTAGGAGACATTTTGTGAAAGACCAGAACCCCCTGCACTTCCATTGTTTCAATGTGGTGGATTCCAGGAAAATGGCCGCCGGAGGCTGCACATGCGCACATTTTGATCTCTGGAGACAAGATCTCAATCAGCTCATGCGCTGTCTCCAGCGGCCATTTTCCTCAAAGTCCACCACATTAAAACCATGGAAGTGCGGGGGCTCAGGGCTTTCATAAAATGTCGGAGGAGCCCCCGCACCACCAAGCACCCCCTCTTTCTAGGCTGGGACTCGCATCATCGCACCTCCGAACACCACCAGGGCCCTCAGAATCTCCCAACTCCTGCCGGCTTTACTTGGACCAGACAGTAATCAGCATCATCACAATCAGAAGAATTTAAAAAATTAACTGAAAAAAGACAGCAGTCATACAGAACCTAATAGACAAAACCCAACAGCTCACACCGTGCCATTTGCTGTCCCTCCAGCATAGCTGCAGCTGTTGATATAACTCCAAAATTCCTCCTTAATATCTAAGGCGTGTTCAGCTATGACCAGCTTCTTTACCAGTCCAGAATGTCTTTCTGCAGTCATAGCATGGCTTTGTAAGAATATCCATTAGTCATATTCTCAACTAGCCTGCACGTTAAAGCTAACTTCCCACTTCCAAAAATGCCATCTACTTGCAGAAATAGCAGAAATCTGCAGGTAAATAGCATGTACTTCACACTTGGCAGGCCTACTGGAGCAGTGGCTACAGGGAGAAAACTTATACTATCCCTGAAGCTGCCTGCAAAAGAAAAAAATATTCATAAAACTATATATATCACCATAACTGTACTGACTCATAAAATAAAGTTAAACATTTGTGTCGCACATGACTAGACTAAATTTAAAATAAAAAAGTTAACTTTTTTCTAGTTCTCCAAAGAAAAAGTGCTATTAACGCTATTAAGGGCTATTTTTCCATTTTTGTTTTTCTTCCCTCTTCTTCCAAGAACCATAACTTTATTTTTCAGTCCACATAGCCGTATAGGGGCTTGTTTTATGCGGGACAAGTTGTACTTTTGAATGACAAAAAAGATTCCAAGTGTGGATGTGTGTGATGGGAGACAAGTCTGGAGATGCTGCAGACCACACTAACATGAGCAATATGCAACCTGGAGTGGTGTTGAAAAACAGCTACTGGGACTAGTGTTGAGCGATACGATACTGCAAATATCGGGTATCGGCCGATATTGGCTGTATCGGACTTTCGATTCAGAGTTCCGATATTGTTGTCTTATCGGATACCGGAATCGGAATTGTCATTGTCACTGTCAGTGTCCGTCGGTCGGGTCTGTCAGGAGTCAGCGGCACTTACCTGGCAGAAGATCTCCGGCGGTCACGGGCTGGACTGCTTGATGGCCGCCATCATCTTTCCCCGGCGGTCACATGCAGTTTCTCGCGATAACTGCAGTGACTGCTGGGTAATCCCGGCCGTAAAGCAGTCAGTCCGATGACGTCACCGCCGGGGAAGCAGGTAATCAGCTGTGCTGCGTCGCGATGACAGGCTCTGCCTGTCATTCCGATGTAGCAGAGCTGGATCGTCGTGGGACCCTCGTTACTATGGACTGCGTCGGACAGGTGGTATACTGTTGGTTTGTTTTTTTCCTTTTTTTACAGGAGATCGATGGCGTCGCAGGAATGAGAGTATAATAAAAGAAATGAAAACTGTGTTGTCTCTTATTTCATTAAAAGACTTTTTTCTTGCTTTGTCTTTTTTTTATACATTTAAAAACTTTGGGATTAATAATGGATCGGTGTCTTATTGACACCTCTCCATTATTAACCGGGCTTATTGTCACCGTGCAATCAACGGTGACATTAACCCCTTATTACCCCACTTGCCACCGCTACAGGGCAGTGGGAAGAGCCGGGTAAAGTGCCACAATTGGCACATCTTTTGATGCGCCAAATGTGGGGCTGCTGTAGCCTGGTATTATCAGGCTGTTGAGGGACAAAATCCATGGGCCTTGACAGTCTTTTAATACCAGGCCGCAGCAGTCTGCATTTTACTTGGCTGGTTAACAAAAATAGGGGGACCCCTACACCGTTTTTTTTTTTCGAGGGATCCCCTATTTTTGTTAACCAGCCAAGCTAAGCAGACTGCTGTGGCCTGGTATTATCAGGCTGGCAAGGTCCATGGATATTGGATCCTTACCAGCCTGAAAAACCAGGCCTCAGCAGTCTGCTTCATCTGGCTGGTTAACAAAAATAGGGGGGTCCCCACGCCAAATTTTTTTTGAGGGGATCCCCTATTTTTGTTAACCAGCAAAGATAAGCAGACTGCTGTGGCCTGGTATTATCAGGCTGGCAAGCAGGGTCGGACTGAGCCACCGGAGAAACCTCTGGTGGGCCCCAGCTCCTGCGTGGTGGGCCCTGATTTGAAAGGATAGGTCGCGGGGCAGAGGGGGCGGTGGCCCCGGGCCCCGCGCTCTGAAGGGGCCCACCCGGAGCTACGATACAGTTACATTCTGCGGCAGAGCAGGGAGAATCGATCTTCCTGCTCTGCCGCCCAGAAGCTATGGGGCCTGAACAGGCGTTGGGGGGGCCCGGTGCCAGCAGTGGGCCCCCCACCCGTCATCGGAGGGTCAGCTGTATCGGCATCCAGCCGATACAGCTGACCGCATAGAGAGAAGGAGCGAGCGCTCCTTCTCTCCCATAATCCCCCTCTCAGCGTCTGACAGCGGGCGCGATGACATCACCTGCCGGCGCCCGCTGTCAGACGCTGAGAGGGAGAACAGCGAGCAGCACAGGAGCCGGGAGGTGAGTATTGTTTTTTTTTTTAATGGGGGTGCATTATACTACAGAGGCTGTATATGGGGCTGCATTATACTACAGAGGCTCCATATTGGGGTGCATTATACTACAGAGACTCCCTATGGGGATGCATTATACTACAGAGGCTGCCTATGGGGGTGCATTATAATATAGCGGCTGCCTATGGTGGTGCATTATATTATAGACTCTGCCTATGGGGGTTTATTATAATATAGAGGCTGCCTATGGGGGTGCATTATACTATATTGAGGACTATCTGGTGTATTATGCTGTATGGATGCTATCTAGGGGCCATCATACAGTGTTGGACCCATTAAATAGTTTGGGGACATTAAGGGGTCAGTATATATCCAGTGAGGGGCATTATTCTGTGTATAGGGGAGATGTACAGGGGGAGACTTGGGACATTATTAAATGTAAAGTGGACACTTATTGTTATAGGGGAACTCGGGTTACTGAGACTGTCAAAGGGGCACACAGGGCATTATTACAGTCTAGGGGACAAAATGTGGTCACTGTTTTCTAGGGCACTTGCACCCGGCATTACTATATTCTAGAGGGGTGCTTTAAAATTTAGAGGTCACACAGAACCACACAGCAGGTGCAGTAATAGGGACACATACGGCAGCAGCAGCAGCTCAGTATTGGGGTATCACGTGCAGTAATAGGGACACATACGGCAGCAGCGGCTCAGTATTGGGGTATCAGGTGCAGTAATAGGGACACATACGGCAGCAGCGGCTCAGTATTGGGGCATCAGGTGCAGTAATAGGGACACATATGGCAGCAGCGGCTCAATATTGGGGTATCAGGTGCAGAAATAGGGACACATATGGCAGCAGCGGCTCAGTATTGGGGTATCAGCAGGATAAGGAGTTTGTGCAGGTTGAGAATAGTCCAATTGGTGACCAAGACAGTGCTAAAAATATTGAGAAGTGAAATGTGTCTTTGTTGTAATCTCTGCAGTCGAGTCTCGGCTGGAGAAGTCGTCATGTCGGTCTGGGCCAGATGGAAAAGAAATGAAAAGTGAACAATTCCATTAGAAAGAACATCAGCGGTAAGTCATTATCTGTACCTGTGCTGTAATCTATTATATGTTCTGTAGGACTGGTATTATTTACCACAGACCATATGGCGGTAATATCAATATTGGTCTTTTTATATATAGATTATTTTTGGCAACAGCGCGGTCATTTGCTGAGTTCTCTGATTAGGGGCCCACTCAGAAGTTTCGCCCCCACTAAACCAAAACCCTAGCTACGCCTCTGGCTCTCTCTCTAGTCTTTCTCGTTCTCTGTTCTTTCCTTCTCGCTCTTTGTTCTTTTTTCTCTCTGTTCTTTCTTTCTCTCTCTCTTTTCTTTCTTTCCTCTCTTTCTTTCTCTGTTTGTTCTTTCTCTCTCGCTGCTCTTTCTTTTCCTCAGTACCAGCCACTGTGCCCTCATTACCAGTCAGTGTGATCAGCAGTTCCAAATGGGTACGCTTGGGGCCAGGATATTGGTGTTATTAGCTGTCAAATGGGTGTGGTCGGGGCGTGGCCTAAAATTTGCAGCGACGCCCTACGCGCGCCGTAGCCTTTAACCCTCTTTCCTGTCTTCAAAATTTGGGAGGTATGCTGTATGACCTCCCTACAACTTCTGGCCATGCTCCTGATGAGCGCGACGGATGGTCTCCTGAGGGATCTCCTCCCACACCTGGACTAAAGCATCCACCAACTCCTGGACAGTCTGTGGTGCAACGTGGCATGGCCTAAAATTTGCTGCAGCAGGCACAGCGTGCCACAGCCTTTGTCCCTCTTTCCCTTCTTCAAAGGTTGGGAAGTATGATGGTGGGCCCCAAGAACATTTTTTCTCTGGTGGGCCCAAGGTACTCCAGTCCGACGCTGCTGGCAAGGTCCATGGATATTGGCTCCTTAACAGCCTTAAATACCATGCCTCAGCAGCAGGGGCGTACATAGAAATCATGGGGCCCCATAGCAAAAGTCTGAATGGGCCCCCCCCCAAAAAAAAAACCCCAGAGCCATTGTAAATGTAAAGTGCCAGCACAGTGAGGGGACATATTAAACAAAAAAATGTATTATGCCCCCATAGATTGTGCCCCCATAGATGCTCCATAGTATAGGCCCTTATGCTGCCGCAGCAACCAAAAAGAAAAAAAAAAGACATACTCACCTTTCGTCGCTGGGGGCCAGGTGCCGGTGTCCTGAGCAGGGGGTGACACCAGGTGCCAATGTCACCGCTCGCTCAGGGCCCCGGCACCTGAGATATTTACCTGTCTTCTCTCCACTGCTGAGTGCCGCTGTCTTCGGGGTCCTCCAGCAGTGAATGATCAGGCAGAGGGCGCGGCGCGCACTAACGACGTCATCGCGCCCTCTGACCTGAACATTGCAGCAAGAGGACGAGAGCAACGGTGGAACGGGACAGGTAAATATCCCTTATACTCACCCTTCCGCCAGCGCGGTCTGTGCAGCCCCTGCTCTTCTCCCACGGTCTCCGCCGCCAGTGTTCAGCGGTCACGCGGGACAGCTCATTAAAGTCATGAATATGTGCGTATTCATGACTGTAATGAGCGGTACCAGCTGACCGCTGAACACAGGCGTCGGAGACCGTGGGAGAAGAGCAGGGGCTGCAGAGACCGCACCAGGAGGGGTGAGTATATAGAAGAGCTGCGCTCCCCCTCCCCCGCCGACCCCCTGGTAGTACTGTGTCAGCACAGCTACCCGACCGTCGAGGGCCCCCTCACCTGTCCGGGCCCCATAGCAGCTGCTTGGTCTGCTTCATTCACGGTACGCCACTGCTCAGCAGTCTGCTTCATCAGGCTGGTTAACAAAAATAGGGGGACCCGACGCCATTTTTTTTTCGAAGGGAACCCCTATTTTTGTTAATCAGTTCCCTCTGACGTCACTGATTGTGTCCCTGGCTGACCTGAAGTGAAAGTGGAAAGCAATCAATTAAGCTTTCCACTTCCTCTCCTGTCAGCCAGGAGAGGAACTCATTCATTTGGGGGTTTACTGTGAGGCTGCAGCATTAGCTGCGGTCCCTGCAGTAAACATTAACCCTTTCTGAAGGATTACACCGTGGGACCTGACTGTGCATGGGATAGGTAAGAATAATTTTGCTTTTTTATTTTATTTTTATTACAGGAAATGGTTTTTGCAGTCAAATAAAAGATGGTCAAAAACATGTGTCTTTATTTCATTAAAATGATTTTTAATTAAAGTGTGTGTGTTTTATTTTTATTTCATGCAATAGGATTAATAATTGATAGTTGTCTAATTGACAGCTCTCAATTATTAACCTGGCTTAAGGTCACCTTTCAATTGCAAGGTGGCTTTAACCCCATATTAACCCATTCGCCACCGCTACAGGGCAATGGGAATAGACGGGTAAAGTGCCAGAAAGGGCGAATCTAATTATAGATTTGTCTTTTCTGGGGTGTCTGGGGGCAGATGTTAGTAGCCAGGGAGGGGCCAAAAATAATGGTCCCTCTCTGGGCTATTATTATCTGCCCCCATTCGCTGGCTTTGTCTGTCTGGTTGCGAAAATAGGGCGGGAGCCCACGCATTAAACAATTTTACACTATATATATATATATATATATATATATATATATATATATATATATATATATATATATTATACATATATACACACACACGTCATTGAATTTGTGACATATATATATATATATATATATATATATTTCATACACTTCTACATAGTATAATAGCCGCTAATTCAATTGCCGGCTTTTGTGAAAATGCAGAACCCGACATGAAATGACACTTGGTGTACATAGGGTTAACCATGTCCTTTGCTATCTGATTTGCACAAACAATTACATCAGTCTATGTGTGCAAAATTTCACACCTGTAGGGGTTAATTAAAGGTGTAAATTCGTAGCAAAAAAGTCCGTTTTTTTTTTACAACGAATTTACAACTTTAATTAACTCCTACAGGTGTGAAATTTTGCACACAGACTGATGTAATTGTTTGTGCAAATCAGATAGCAAACGACATGAAAAGACATGGTTAACCCTATGTACACCAAGTGTCATTTCATGTCGGGTGCTTCTGTCTTTTCACAAAAGCCGGCTTTACCCGGCAATTGAATCAGAGTCTATTTTACTATGTAGAAGTGTATAAACTATACATATATGTATATATATATGTCACAATGACATGTATATATATATATATGTGTATTCTATGAGTGTATATTTAGTGTTTACAAGGAAAGAAAGGGTTTTTTTTAGTTGCGATATTTTGTTCCCATAGACTTACATGGGACTTCCGGTATCGGGTATCGCCGATATTTTAGTGATATCGGCGATACCATTCCGATCCGATATTTTTGGATATCGGAAAGTATCGCTCAACACTAACTGGGACACTTCAGAAACAAAAAAAACAAAATACAAATCTGAAATACTAAAATACAGACCTTCAAACTTTCCAGTGAAACTATCTGTTGCCCTGCAACGTTTTTTCTTCTTTGTTCTTTTCTTGGCATCAGGAATATCTATGGGAGCACTTGAAGGCATGTCTGAGAAAAATAAAGGTGTAATAAAATAGGTTATTAGATCTGACTAAAGTGCCATCATTAAATGGTCAGAAAATACTAGATAAAGAAGCAGTTTGTAACTGTAATCTTTACTACAGAAGGGCTGGATGATTTTGTAATATCCACTGTATACACACAGGGATGTGTTCAGAGTAGGCCTGGCGGCATGGCCACAACAATCAGCAGAACTTACCCTAGCCTTGTACAGTTGATGACATGAACATAATTCATCCAATTAACCTGTTCACGTACTTCTGCACTATATATTTTCATGTATGCTTACACCCATAACATTGGCAAATAGTGTAATGTCAAATACATGTATGTCCTTGTAAGGCCGGGATCACACATGCGAGTAAGTCGTCCGGCACTCGCATGTGAAATCCCAGCTCTGGCGCCGGCACTCAGGAGTGGAGCGCGCGGCTGCATGTAGTTATATGCAGCCGCTCGCTCCACTCCCGAGTGCCGGGATTTCACATGCGAGTGTCGGACGACTTACTCGCATGTGTGATCCCGGCCTAAGACCGAAAACTGCCGGAAGAGCACTAGTGTGAACAATGGAACCTAGGTCTTCTAGTTTATACGACATTAGTAGGAATTAAAGTGTCTCCAGGAATCTGTTACACCCATTACTCACAGATGTCTGCATCACTGAATCTGATGAGTAAGGATAGTTTGGTCGATTGTGCTACGCTCCTTAGTTAAGCACCAGAAACTATAGGGCTAAAGCTATAGAGGAACACCAACATTCCATCTATTATCTCCCTATTCTAGCCCAGTGCACTACAATTAGATGTACTGACCCCTCAATGTTACACTGCCAGGAAAGCTTTATTCATCAGGAAAATTATTTTTTCATGTAATGTTGTCTACCCCTGGGGTGAGTCTTATAGTAAGGTGCGTCCTATGGTCCGAAAAATACGTTACATTCCTGTACATCCACAAAAGCCACCAAGGAGACTACTTAGCAAGGAGGGATAGAATATCTAAAACCTCTTAAAAAGACGCAAAACCTTTGCAGGACAAAGTTACAATCTAAAAGCTCATTTACCTGGGCGTGAGGGGCAGTCAAAGTTGAACACAGATTCCATGTTTCTGGACTCCGCTTCATAACTGACGTCAAATGGGTTTTGACCCTTAAACAAAAACAGAATTATCATTTTCTTTACTTTGTTGGTTTAAAACTTAAGAAAAAAAAAAAAAGAAAAAAAAAAAAACACATGAAAAGCATATTTATTTATTCTGCAAAATGTGACCACATCGAGGGGGAAAGCGGATGGGTGCTTAAAACGACGCTCCCCTGAGCCCCACGCTGTAAATGCCGCTGTCAGAGATTGACAGCAGCATTTGTTAGGCCAACTCTGCTTATCCAGCAGCTGTTCGAGAAAGATGATGGGTGAATAACCATCTGCCGGGAATGGGGAGGACTCAAGCTTGCTCCATACACCTGTTCCCGACCTTCACTCGTCATTAAGGGGTTAAAGAGTATCCATTCAGCAATCTGGGGCTACCCTTTTTATTAAACAAAAGGGTGACAGATATTCTTTAAGGCCTTAAGGGGTTAATCAAACAAATGTCCAAAAGTAGGATGCATCTGGTGTCACCACATCTGTAATGACCAGAATAATTAAATGATATTTATTCTGCATGATGAAAAAGGCAAAAAATAAAAAACTAAACCAGAACAGCCTTTGTTGTTCCTCGCAACTCCCATAACATGAAGCGACCAGGAACCCATTATCCTCCAGTGCAGTCATACTCCAGAACTGCAACCTCCTTAGCCAGAAGTACAAGGCGCTCAGTGATATGGCCAAGGTAAGGAGGGTGAAAACCGACAAGACACAGAAGTGGAAGTATCAAAACACAATGTGTGAACAAGCCCTTACGCTGTTTAAAGGGTGATACAAGTGTCAGCACTTTATCTTTTGGGTCATTACGATTGCAGGAATTTATTTAGGATGCTTTGTTTTCCCCAAAAAGAAGAGGAAAAAAAAAAAAAAAAGTGTGTGTGTGTATATTCATTTTCTTCACGGTGCTCTTACATATTTATTTTCTTTTCAACTATTTTTTAGTTAGATTCCCCCTCACACGCCCATGAGAATGCAAATTGATCATTCTGATAAGCTCTGTATAACCACGCCCCCACCAGTGATTGGAAGCTTTCTGCCTATGCACAGCATAGGCAGAAAGTTGTTGACAGGATAACACGCAGTCCAGCAGAGAACTACTAGATATGCAGCAGATAAAACAGTAATTTTTTTTATCAAAGTGATACCACTGGAATATGGGAATCTGCCCATACATCATACTGCTCTCAGATGAGATGGCAAAAAGCCGGTGAGAGCTTCCCTTTAAACATCCAGAAAAGTGCTGCCAATGGCCCGGACTGTTGTGGCAGGAACTCTTCTATCCACTAAGCCCATGCAAATATAAAGCTGGTACATAAGACTTTAGGAGTTAAAGGGATTTTCCTAAAATAGTAAGGAGTCATAAGACATGCATGGAGGCCCACTATGTGTTACTGTCATATGCTCCAGTAGAATAAATGAGAGTAGTATTGAATTGAGGATGGGCATGCTTGGCCTTCACTCCATTAATGGTCAATAGGGCTGTCAGAAACGGCAACGCTGTGTACTACGGCTATGGGACAGCCGGAGAAAGGAATGAATGGAGCAGAGGCAGAACATTCAGGACCTATTCTATTCATGCTGGTGATAGGTGGAACCCCGGTCTCTTTGATCCAGAGCTCAAATCTCAGGATTGATGAGGTCTCAGCAGCAGGACCATCAGCGATCAGCAAGTTATCCTCCATCCAATCAATAGGAAACTTACGATTTTGGGAAAATCCCTTTAAAATTTTACTTTGATTATTTTTCATTTAACTTCCTTCAAAACATTTGTCTGCATTTTCCATTTTATTCTACTGGGACATAGGGAAGTAACATTTGGTTTGTGCGTTCCTTCTTCATCCCCATATACAGAGCACTAACACTAAAACCTATGGGATGTGACGGGCCCTGAATTATAAGGGCAGAGAACAGCTCTAAATTGAAAGTAATCCATTAATGGGGCAGAATAAATTCAATTCAAGGATAAAATTCCACTCACCTTAAAGGAACGATGAAAACCTTTCATCTCGGGGCTTTTTTTCTGTACCATATTTGCAAAAATAAACACTTCCAAATTTAAAATCGCAGGACCGTTTTCTTAAACCTCAAAAAAGTTGAATACTGCCGGAATTTGCAGTTGAAAATCTGGAATGAAGGATGAAAAAAATTGGGGACTGGCGCTCTCCGATGGCTGGAAGAGACCCTGAGAAAACAAACAAACAAAACATGTAAACGTGTTGTCAACTAATGGACAACCCTTACTTGATTTATTCAGGACCCCAAAATCACGTGAACAGTGCTGCTGTAGGAGAGGATACATTGTTTTTCTCTTATTTGTGGACCTGAATTGATTAAGGAGAGGACATCCTGTAATGGACAATTCCTTTAAATCAAAAAAATTATGTTCACACAAGAATGATAGCTGCAGGAACCATGCAAGACGTTCTTCCTGGAGGAAAAAAAAGCAAAGCATGCTGCCACAACCTGCCTGTCAGTGAGCAGAAGTAACTAGACCAGGGATGTCAAACTCAGATACACAGAGGGTCAAAATTAAAAACTTGGCCAAAGTGGTGGGCCAACTTGAGTGTTTCTGCAGCATCTCCAGTCCTCAGAGCTAATCCTAAATCAAGTCAGTGATAGCTGTGTTATCAATAGGTGAAAGTGCCTTTCGGTTAGAACGGAGAAAGCCCAATTCAAATTAAAAGGAATGAGAACGTAGCAAGGCTGTGCTACAATTTTGCGACTCACACCATTTTAGCCCAGCTCAGACAAAGTCGGTAGAGCAGGGGCAGGATAGGGCCGTCACAGCCTCAATTTCCTTATGCAACAAGTTTTCCTCCAGTCCTCGACTGAAGTAAGATTTGCGGCGAGACGCACACAGACACGCCGGAGTAATTAAGACTCCAGCATGCCCCGTCATCAAACCAGGTGTGAAAAAATGATAGACTTCATGCATCAAGGCCATAGTTTTCAGAAGACAATCTTCTTTAGGCCAGTATGGTGCAATGAAAATCAACGTGAAAGTTTTTTTTTTCACAATGTTTTTAAGAGAGACTTTAGGATTAAGGAAAGTAGGAAAAGCACTCAAATTTGACAATCTAAATTTAGGCTAAGGAGTCCACTGTATGCAGTTTGTCACTTGTGCTTGGGATGGCCTGAACCCCACAGACATGCTAGTCTATCACTACCACAAACAGCGGGCACACCAATCTCGCTTCTGGATTATGGGGACACAAACATCATACTTGCAGTCTCCAGCACCTAACGGCCCTTAATCCCAAGTTACCAGCACCTGACAAGCTGCTTCATGATGGAGACAACCACAGCAGGAGAGAAACGGGAGGGAGAACATTGTTGCCCACCCTACCATCTGGAATAACCAAGGAGTACTGCGCCTTTGATCCACTATCTGTGCACACCAGAAGATACTGAGGAGCAGACCTAGAACAGGCAATGTGGCGCTACCTGGCATCCTCAAACTGGCATTTGCGCTGCACGGTGCATCACTCCTACATTAAAGGCAGCAAAACAGGGATCGATAGAAAGCAGGAAGAGCAATAATCCTAAACCTTGCACTTTGCCACTGCCTGGGGGACTGGATGCCTAGTCCTCACCCTGAATCTTCAGCACTGGTGCAGTGGATCCCAAATCCCTATCAAGGAGCAAGATAAAATATTAGAGATTTGACTTCTACTTTCAGTCTCTGTGGGTCTTGACAGTATCAACTAGTTGGCTTGTTTTTTTACCTATTTTGTTACATTAGAACGGTGTTTAAATATTTTTGAAAACCGATTTGTATGTGATGTAAAGTGAGAAATATATAGGCAAATTAAATTTATGGCATCACAGAACTAAAAATTAGCATGTGCATATGTATTCACCCCTTTAGCAATGAATCCCCTAAAAATTTCTGGTGCAAGAAATTACCTTCGTAAGTCACATGATTAACCCCTTTGCGAAGGAGCCAATTTTGACCTTCATAACCAAGCAACATTTTTGAAATCGGACCAAGGTCACTTAATGAGGTAATAACTCTGGAACGCTTCAACGGATCCCAGTGATTCGGAGACTGTTTTTTCGTGACATTGTACTTCAAGTTAGTGGAAAATTTTTGTTGATACAATTTGCGTATATTTATGAAAATATTGAAAATTTAACAAAAAATGTGAAAATTTTGCAATTTTCAAACATTACATTTTTATGCCCTTAAATCAAGATAGTTATACCTTTGACACAAAATAATTATTAAATAACAATCACCACATGTCTACTTTACATCAACAGAATTTTTTAAAAAAATCTTTATTTAGGAATTTATAAGGGTTAAAAGTTGATCAAATTCTCAATTTTCCAACAAATGTTACAAAACCATTTTTTAGTGACCACATCACATTTGAAGTGACTTTGAGGGGTCTATATGACAGAAAATACCTAAAAGTGACACCATTCTAAAAACAACACGCTCTCAAACTCCTCAAAATCAGATTCAAGAAGTTTATTAACCCTTCAGGTTCTTCACAGGAATTAATGGAGTGTGTAAAGAAAAAAATTAACATTTAACTTTTTTTCACAAAAATTTTACTTTAGCCCCAAATTTTTTATTTTCACAAAGGGAACAAAAGAAATATTGCACGACAAATTTTGGGGTGCATTTTCTCCTGAGTATGCAGATACTCCATAACTGGGAGAAAACTATTGTTTGGGCACACGGCAGGGCTCAGAAGGAAGAAACACCTTTTGATTTTTTGTACGCAAAAATAGCTGGAGTCTGGAGCAGACGCCATGTTGCGTTTGTAGAGCCCCAGATGTACCTAAACAGTGGAAAACCCCACAAGTGACCCCATTTTGGAAACTACACCCCTTGAGGATTTTATCCAGGGGTATAGTGGGCGTTTTGAACACACAGGTATGACACCCAATTTGTATACATTAGGTCGTCAAATTGAAAGTTTATTTTTTCACAAAACTTCTCATTTTTGCAAGAGGTAACACCAAAAAGTGGACCCGGCGGTTTGTTACCCACTTTCTTAGGAGTCCGGCAAAACCCCACATGTAGTCAAAAAGTTCTGTTTGGACAAACAGCAGGGCTCTGAATGGAAGGAGCAATATTTAAATTTTGGAACATAAATTGGCTGAAATAGATTGTGGGCAACATGTCACATTTACAGGACCCCAAAGTCGCCCAAACAGCATAAACTCCCCATAACTGACCCCATTTTGGAAACTACACCCTTCAAGGATTTTATCCAGGGGTATAATAAGGATTTTGAACTCAAAGGTACTACACAGAATTTGATCATATTAGGTCGTCATACTGAATAGGTAGTCATTAAGGTTGAGTACAATTGCTTGCTACTCGCGTTTGCATCTTGTGCTCGGGTATGCACCAAGTATCGCGGGTGCTCGAGACACACCAAAAAAAAAAAGTAGGGATTGCCCGTGTAAGGCAGGCAATCACTAGGTTTTCTTGGGTGTCCAACAGCTGCGAAACATGCAGGGTGGAGACTCGAGTATGTCACTCGAGCACTCGCAATACTGGGTGCATATCTGAGCACCCGATGCAAACTCAACTAGCAAGACCTTGCACTCAACACTAGTCATATCGTCATCATTTTTTTTTTTCACTTTTGAAAAAACCCTGACGCTAAGCCCAACCCCAACCCTAGGCCCAACCCCAACAGTAACCCCAAGTCTAACAACAAAAATGTAAAAAAAAAAAAAAAATGAATCTGACCAAGATGATGACACGGGGGGATGAAAATAGAATTACACTTACTGGTAATTGGGTTTCTAAGACCCTCAACGACAGCACACAGGAGGTTGCATCCCCATCCCAATTAGGGACAGGAAACAAGAGGTTTCAAAAGCCCTCCCCTTCCCTCAATCCTGTGTTTTCCAAGGACAACATAGAATGAATGCTTGAGTTTTTTATTTACACTAAGGAATCAGATGAACATAACTCAATAGGGGGGGGGGAAATTACCCGTGCTGTCGTGGAGGGTCTTAGAAACCCAATTACCAGTAAGTGTAATTCTATTTTCTCTAATCCCCTCCACGGCAGCACACAGGAGAAATACCAAAGAATAATGGCTAGGGAAGGACAACATTCCTGCCAAAAGCTACATCTTTTACAGATATTAGATCTAATCTGTAGTGTCTAGTGAAGGTATGAACAGAGGACCAGGTAGCAGCTCTGCAAATCTGCTCGATGGACGCATTGGCCCTTTCCGCCCAGAAGACGGCGACAGCTCTAGTGGAATGGGCTTTAAGCGATTCAAGAGGAGAAAGATCCTGATTCCTATAAGTGTCCATGATTGCTTTTTTGATCCAATTCGCCAGAGAGCTCTTGGAGACTTTCTTCCCCTTGTTTGGTCCACCATACTGAATAAAAAGATTCTGATCTTTCCTCCAAGGTTTTGTTTGGTTCAAGTAGCAGAGAACAGACCATCTACCATTCAGGGAGTGGAATCCCGCTTCTCTTTCGTCTTTTGGTTTGTCACAGAAGGAGGGTAGAATTATTTCCTGGGACCTGTGGAAGTCAGACGACACTTGTCAAAAAAGATGGGTCTAGGCGGAATATTATTCTGTCGTCCAGAATTTTTAGATAAGGCTCCCTGATGGATAGGGCCTGAATCTCGCCCACCCTTCTCGCCGTTGAAATGGCTACAAGTAGCGCCGTTTTCCAGGATAGTTTGTCTATCTGGATCTGGTCTATAGGTTCAGTGGGATAGTCAGACCTTTCAGTACTAAATTCAAATCCCTAGAGGGAACTAGATTAGATTTCCTTGGACGGATTCTGGAGGCAGCTGACATGAACCTCCTTATCCATCGATGGTCTGCCAGGTTCTGATTGAAGTAGGAGCTCAGGGCTGACACCTGGACCTTCAAAGTACTTTGTTTCAGTCCTTTAGATAAGCAGTCTTGTAGAACATCTAGGATTTTCACTATGTCAGGGTGAAAGGGATCGATGGGAGTGGATCCATACCACCTCAAGAAGGTCTTCTATACTTTGGAATAGATAGCATTCGTGACCGGTTTTCTATTTCTTTGTAAAGCGGATATGACGGCATCTGAGAGGCCTCTGGCTCTCAGGATTGTGGTTTCAGAAGCCAGGCTGCCAAGCGTAGGCTGTGGGGAGCCAGGTGAAAAATGGGACCTTGACGTAGAAGGTCGTGGCCCAGTGGCAGGGTCAGAGGTTCTCTGAGCTCATGAGTTTCAGAGCTCCGAACCAGCTCCTCTTTGGCCAGAGAGGGATAATCAGGATGGTCTTGACCCTGTCTGTTCTGACCTTTTGCAGTCTTTGGCAACAGAGGGATTGGAGGAAATGCGTAGGCTAGTTCGAAGCTCCACGGTGAGCGAAGGCATCCACCCTTTATTGGACTTCGCTTGAACCTTTGGAGAAATAATGTTCTGTTTTGGCATTTTCTCGGTTTGCAAATGAGTCCACCTCCATGAGACCCCCGTTTTTCTGGTTATACCCTGGAATACTCTCATATATAGGCTCCATTCCCCCGGGTCTACATCTGTTCTGCTCAGAAAGTCTGCTTCGATGTTGTCGGATCTCTTTAGGTGGAGAGCCGATAGAGAGGAGGTGATATTCTTCCCAACAAAAAATTCTTGACGAGGCCTGCTGCAGACTTTCGAATTTCGTGCTGCCCTGATGACGTAGATGGCCTACAGTAGTCATGTTGTCGGCGTAAACTCGAACATGAGTTTCCTGGATTATTGGTTTTGCTGCCCTCAGGGCCTCCTCTACCACCCTCAATTCTCTGAAGTTGGCGGACTGGTCGTTCATCTTTTGGCCCAGATTCCCTGAAAGACTCACTGAGATGTCACTGCTCCCCAACCGCGTTTGCTGGCATCTGTTGTAATTGACAACATTGGATATTGGATCCAAGATATTCCCTTTGTCAGATTCTCTTGGCTGAGCCACCAGTTGAGGGACAGTTTTACCTGTTGAGGAAGGGAGACTCTTGTACCGAGTGTCTCTGGGTTCTGTTCCAGCGGGAGAGGATAAACCTCTGGAGTATCCTTGAGTGAGCTTGAGCCCAGGGAATTGCCTGAATACATGATGTCATTGATCCCAGTACCAACATTGCGAATCTTAAGGTCACCCTTTTCTGGGTTTTTAGAGTCCTGAACCCTTGATCCTACGCATCCTTGCTTGGTGGCCGGAAGAAAGAATTTCTGGTTTTGGGAATCTAGAAGGATTCCTAAAGATTTTCTTGGTTGATAGGATCAGGTCTGATTTTTCCTGATTTACAATCCAGCCTAAAGATTTAGGGT
>JARQOD010000001.1:343276640-343343623 GCA_033576555.1 Oophaga sylvatica
GTGTCAGTTACTGCTCGCTGGTCAGCGGGTCTAACAGCCGGGTCCGGTGACGGAGCGGAAACACGCTGTCGTCTAGCTCCAAAAGGTGACTCACTCAAAGTCTGACGGGCCTGATCTACCCGGGTTCTTTGTCTCTTCTGTCAGACCCTCACACGTCTCTCTCCACAGCACCCCTGACACCCATCTCTCTGTCTTCCTGCGTGCAGGTCACTATGGCTCCGCCCCAACCGACCTCACGAGACCCTGGTCCTTTGCTAAACAGCTTCCTCCCTGCAACATAGGTGACAGTCCCAATGGTTCCAGACCCGAAGCAGGGAAGGCATCCCCGCGTATATTCATCCTCTTACATTATATAGCTGGCAACTGTGTCTAACAACCACGGCTGGAGCTGAGCTGTGGGTGCAGCTCTCCATTTCAGTGCATCTGCCAGTCTAGAAAACAACTCGTGTCAGTGCAGTACTGCTACAATACCGTGGTATTGCAGTATATAGTGCAAACAATCAGACGATCGAATTACAGTATTACAAAAATAAAAGTTAAAAAAAATTTAAATCACCCTTATTTTCCCCAGTTAAAAATCAAGAAATTAAAAAAATACTCATCTGTTATCGTTATGCCTATAACAAATCGATCGATCAAAATCCATCAAGACAGAAATGCATATTCTCAGTCTTCACATCTCCTTAAAAAAATAAAAAGTAAAATCAATCAAAACTTCTTATGGACGTTAAAATTAATATGAATGCAGATGTCGGATCAATGGCAAAAAAAGAACCCCCCACACGGCTCCATTGATGGAAATATAAAAGTGTTACATTTCCTGGAACATGGCAACATGATTCAAATTTTTTTTTTTCTTTTTTACAAAATTCTGAATTTATTTTTCACCCCAAATAAAAAAAAGCAAAAAACTGTAAGTTTGATATCAACACAATTGTACTGACGTGAATGATGTTCATGTATGCCTATGAGGCTGTGCAGTTCTTAGATCGTGAATGTAGTGCATGAGTATTGTCCTCAGTCTGGCTGGTTTCTTGTCTGTTATTAATGGCTCGTGTGTGGCCCTCACTGTCCGGACCTGAACACAACAGTCTATGCCTATGAGGTCAGAAGCCTGCCCGGACCCTGTGGTCTGAATGTAGGACATCTGAATCTGGCCTAAAAGTTACACAAAAATATAAATAACTCGCCTCCTGGTGATAACCCGACCTTGACTACGTGGCCCTGGAGTCATGAGAAGACATATCTCCCTGTTCAATATAATGGGCAGCAGCACAATTCACAGTCTGAGCTTGTGACATGTGGCCGCGTCTAATGAAGGGAATGGGCTTACCCATCCTATACTGCCAGCCACCACAATATTCCTACCATTACAGATGTGCGTGTTAGGCACATACGCACATATGACTCTGGGTAACTGATGTGGAGATGATCCCTTCCCATCAGTGCTCTGAAGACTATATGACAATGGTTTCATAGTCTGGGGCAGCTAATCGCCCTGCCGAGATCGTTCAAATTCATGTTGCAGATTGCTGTATACTTTGCATATAATGTGAACAGCGTGGCGATAACAAGTTGTCCTCTGTCCCCCTGTGCAGTTTAGTACAACAAAAAAACTTCTGTACTCACCTTCTCTGGGTCCAGTGATGAATTTCTACCGTTGATGCGTTGTCTAACATTGATTGGAACGCTTACATCACGTCGACACCGCAGCAGCCGATCTGTGAGCTCGGACAGAATGCTCCATTCAGAGCTCATTGACTGGCTGCCGTGCTTTCGACGTGATGTCAGTACCATAGACAGACACCCGAACACCAATGGAAACTCAGTGACAGACTCTGGGACAGTGAGTGGAGTGTGTGTGTGTGTGTGTGTGTGTGTGTGTGTGTGTGTGTGTGTGTGTGTGTGTGTTGGTGTATATATCTACTGCAACCAGGGACGAAGATTAAAGAAGCTTCCCCTCGTCCTATCAGAGTTTTTATCCTCTTAATATACTGCTGTCACTATATTATATGTGTACTTACAATTGCTCATTTTGCCTTTCTACCCATAAAATTTGTCTCTCTTCTCTGTGTAGAAACAGGAGGTCTCTTGTCCTGTGTCCAGGCATTTATCATTCCCCTCTTCAACCTCGGCCCAGTTGCTCTGCTTCTTCCTCCCCCACTAGGGACTTTTGCAATGACTTATGAGTCATATTGGGAACATTGACCTAGAAGGATTCAGTAAGTCAGTATTTCACCTGATGGCATAGATAGACCATATGGATAAGAGAAGAATTAGCTGGGTAGAAAGGCAAAATGAGCAATTGTAAATGCACAGTGCCATATAATATGCAAGGTAGAAGGTCACAGGACATAATTCTAATTTACATGATTTTTTTCCCATAGGCCCCATCTAATAAAATAATATAACTGCCATATATCCAAGTATATTTTTACCGACCTAATCATAGCAAAACGTATATATCAGTAATAGTTTAGCTGTTGTAAGCTTTTCAGGGGATATAGCTCTGGGATCGCCGTCCGGGTAGACGGAGTGGCACGGAAACAGTTCATTGACAGACAGCAGTTCTGGTAAAAACTGGCCGCAACCAGTTTTATTAAAGTCTACAGCAAACAGAACATAATCAAAACCAAATCATAAACATAAGACCTGGGCTTGTCCAGCCACTTACTACACTTAGATAGATTTCCTGGGACCAGACTCTAACAGCCTGGGCCAAAACAACACATATGTTCAGCATTTACCAGCATAGAGTTTCACAGAGTCTCCTCCTTGAGTCTGAAGGCACCTTCAACGTTCAGACTTGAGAGAGCTCCCCTCCTATTCAGCAGCTATCCGCATGGATTCTCACAGAGACTACTCCTGTGTCCGGGGTACATCGAGCACCCAGACTGAGACAGCTCATACTCCTGGAGACTCCTTCTTGTGCCTGGACTCCTTGTCCAGACTAAGCGAGCTCTCTGTCTGTGTTCGCAGACACCTACTTCTGGTCTCCTAATTAACAGCTGAGTGGTTTCAGGCCTGAGCTGCAAGTGTGTACTGAATGTAAGGTGTAGTGACCTTTCTCTACCACTAGGTTTACAAAGCCATACATTTCCCTTATACCAGTCAGCAAAGTATCTAGGTGAAATGTACACCCCATTCAACACACATACTCTCACTGTCTCACACTGTATATTACGTTACTTAGGTTTCCTACTGCCAAAAAGCTTGAAACCAGAGAAACGGTTGAGTTTCCTAATCACAAAGACATCAGTGGATTGTTTAAAACATGGATTATGGTAGAGATCACATTGAAACGTTATATGGCCATTTTTGTGAAACATGGAGTGGGCTCGAAACGGGCATCTGTCTACATCAGGGGCTTCACATTTACCTTTTGGTTAACAGGACATTTGAGGTTCCTGTAGACCGGCAGAGACACAGTGCCAAATGCTTAAGAGTGGTACAAGGCAGCACAGTGGCTCAGTGATAAGCACTAGTTGTGGTCTTGGGTTCAAATCCCACCAAGGACAACATCTACAAGGAGTTTGTGTGTTCTACCCGTGTTTGCGTGGGTTTCCTCTGGCATTATTTACATCAAGTCTGTATTAGACCTTATTGTATCATATGCCATCTTATTATTGTACTGTACAGAGGAGGTGGGTGTTTTTGCTTATTAGGGGCACTCTGTGGAGAATATTTGAAGCTTTCAGACTTTTTAATGTGTTTTTATTCTTCCCGGTGTTGTTTGTGCTGTATATGGTGTGTTGCTCATTATAGTGGTGCCCTCTCTTCTTTCGTTTCTCTACTCTGTGTTGCAGGAGGTTGTAGTGTGACACTACAGGAACTTAGTATTATGTTGTCTTGTAGCCCTGGCTTTTAATGTGCCTTAAATAAAAGAAAAAAAAAGACTATTTCCCTTAACTCAGGATCAATCCTGGCTTTGGTAAAAGCCATTGACCGAGCTGACAGCCATGTAAACAACACTTTGTTATCTTGCACATGAGGCGATGGTGTGTGGGATTGGCTGTGGACTATGTTCCACCCACTCCAACTCTTGTGTGCTGTGGTAGAACAACAACTTGTGCTGTATCATCAGAAACCGCCATGCGTGTGACGTGAGGCCTGCCGAGCCTCCCACAATGGGCCTAGCATGTTTGTGGGAGAAGCTGCACCCTCCCTCTCTGGACTGAACATAATGTTCTCGCTGAAAGGCGGGAAGCCTACGTCACAGCTTGTTGTTTTTTACTTTCTTTTTCGTGTGAGCCTCTGGCATTTCTACCACATTCCTCTAGATTTACAGCCATGATTTTGAAGGGACATCTGTTGCTGTTTGAATACCTGAGTTAATTCTCCACACATAATTTTTGCAGCATTTTAAAACCATGGCAAGAATCCCCATAGCATTTTTAACAGCATTTTGTTATTTTATAACATTCAGAACTTAATGGGGCACACTGGTGATTATTTTTTTTACTTCTCCCTGTCAATAAAGTGTGTGTGTGTAATGCATGCCGTAATATACTCCCCAGTCGCTGTTTACAGCGGTGCTTCGGTCCACTCCAGCATATCTGTTTGTTTTTTTACCACATGCATAGTTAGCATGCATTAGCTGTTCTGCTACCCTGATTTACATATATCTTTGGCATAGCTAGAGTCCTATGGGCCTCAATGCAAAATTTGGACTGAACCTCCACCACAATGTTGGTCAGAATTACAGGATCCTGTAATGTCCCACCCTGTCCTGGCATCCATCCTGTAGTAATGTTCACATCCTGTAGTAATATCACCTATCCTGTAATAATGTCCCTCATCCAGTAATACTGTCTCATCTATTTATATAATCGTGTCTGTCTGTCAAGGAAATCCCACGTCGCTGATTGGTCCGGCCGCCACCAATCAGCGATGCAGGGCTAACTCTGCCCATGTGGTCATGTGACTCACCAACTGCCCATGATGTACTGAACATGTTTTGTCAGTTACAGTGTCTGATGTACTTCTGTCACGTTTACTGAACACGGGTAATACACAGTGACATGAGGTAATACACAGGTGACATGAGGTAATACATAAGTAAAATGAGGTAATATACAGTAACATGAGGTAATACACAGTAATATGAGGTAATACACAGGTAACATGAGGTAATACACAGGTAACATGAGGTAATATGAGGTAATATACGGTAACATGAGGTAATACACAGTTATATGAGGTAATACACAGTGATATGAGGTAATACACAGTGACATGGGGTAATACACAGTAACATCAGCGACGCAGGGCTAACTCTGCCCATGTGGTCATGTGACTCACCAACTGCCCATGATGTACTGAACATGTTTTGTCAGTTACAGTGTCTGATGTACTTCTGTCACGTTTACTGAACACTGGTAATACACAGTGACATGAGGTAATGCACAGGTGACATGAGGTAATACATAAGTAACATGAGGTAATACACAGTAATATGAGGTAATACACAGTAATATGAGGTAATACACAGGTAACATGAGATAATATGAGGTAATATACGGTAACATGAGGTAATACACAGTGATATGAGGTAATACACAGTGACATGAGGTAATACACAGTAACATCTATCTAATATATATAATCGTCTTATCCCGTCTGTCTGTCTTTCTGTCCAGGAAATCCCGCGTCGCTGATTGGTCCGGCTGCGGCCAATCAGCGATGCGGGATTTCAGAAAAAATATGGCGGCCGTTAGCAGCTTATCTGCCACACGGAGGTCAGCGGCGATGCAGCCCGGAGATGACCGGGGCTAGCCGGTCATCTCCCGGCTGCTCGCAACAGAAGTACCCTGACCGACGGAGCCGCTGACCTCCATGCGGCTACCGTCGGCAGGGCCGCTGATCTCCCGACGGCAAGTGTGAACGGAGGACCGGGGAGCGGCGCCGCCAGTCGGGATACTTCTGGTGCGAGCAGCCGGTCATCTCCCGGAGAGAGTGTATCATCTCCCGGAGAGCGTGTTTAAATTTGGCGCCAAAATAGCTGATTGGTCGCGGGCAGCAGAGTGGTTTTAAATTTGGCGCCATTTAAGCTTCGGCGTTGACAGTTTACAATAAAACCAGCATTTGCCATGACAATAAACAAGTCACAAGGTCAAGCTCTACACCGTGTTGGCATATATTTACCGGAGCCCGTTTTTGGTTATGGACAACTCTATGTTGCATTTTCAAGAGTTAAAATGAGATCCAACGTCAAGGTGCAAGTCTTGGATACCCATTTACAAGGAAAGTTGCTTAGAGATAGTCAAAAAGTATTCACAAAAAATGTAGTGTACAAAAATATTTTGGGTTGATATTGTTAACAAATATATTATAGTGTCGATGTACTTCTTTTGTCCGATTATTTATTTAAATACAGTTAGATATTCATGTAATAGTTTATATATTTTGATGATCTGTTTAATAATTTTGTTCAGTTGTATTAAGTTCTATGAGCAATAACATTTAATGATAATGTATATATTTTACCCGAAAAATCCTGTGTATTCATTGCATTATTCTTAAATCTTCATAAATAAACAACATACATATTCTAGAATACCCGATGCGTTAGAATCGGGCCACCATCTAGTCTTGTAATAATATCCCTTGTCCTGGCATCTATTCTGTAGTAATGTCCCCCATCCTGTAGTAATGACCTCCATCCTGGCCCATCCTGTAATGATGCCTCTCATCCTGTCATACTGTCTCCCATCCTGTACCCCATCCTGTCATACTGTCTCCCATCCTGTAGTAATGCCCCCCATCCTGTAATAATATCTATTATCCTGTAATAATGTCCCTCATCCTGTTATAATATCTATTATCCTGTAATAATGTCCCTCATCCTGTTATAATGTTAATCATCCTGTAATACTGTCCCCCATCCTGTAATAATGTTTATCATCCAGTAATAATGGTAGGCCCTGTACTGATAAGGAAAGGGCCTCTGACTGGGGAGCCTATAAGGTGGATGCTAATGTATAACTGTCCGTGCCCAATTCACCCCTCCCTACCACACCACTCCCATTGGTGATGTACTAATTGGGGATGTCCAGCTGTCCAGTGACCTCGGAGGGGAAGGTACCTGCGACCACTCCTACAGGGGTTAAATTTAGGTGTTCTGGTCAGCAACTTCCTTTCCCCTCCGGCAGTCACTGGAAGCTGTTGTTGTCACTCTTCCCTGGTAGCCATGGCGGACGATTGGAGCGAGGCCCTGCAGAGGAGAGTGGCGCAGGAAGGTGAGCCCTGGATTCTAGCTATGATTAGCACCCTCAGTGCTCATCTCCCTGCGCCGTCTCCTCACCCCCTAATCCCAGCAGGGCCTTTGTGTGAATCCAGCCTGCCTCATGTCCCCCCTTTGGGCCCAGCAGTCCAGGGTCGCCCTAAACGCTCCGATGTCCCCGCGCCTCCTACTCAGGAGTGTATACCCTGCCCCCTCCAGGCCCCTCCGGTGTCATACCGTTACCCCGAGCTCCGGTTCCAATCCTGGCGTCTGCTACGTCGGCCGTTCATCCACAGGAGCCCACTGCAGCTGTTGGGGGTGATGCGATACCCCGGGCCCATCGCCGGCGCCTGAGTCGGGCGTTCCTTTACAAGCCCCTGATGCTGCCATGCCTGGGGGCGGTGTGCCGCCGAGGGGGGCGACCCGGCGGTCGGGAAGAGGCACCCGGCATCCTGAGAGGCTGCAGGTGGGGGAGGGTTCTTCTTGGCCTGCTCGTGGGAGCAGGCAGCGCGCAGGGACTCACAGGCACAGGAACTTCCGGTTCAGACTCCGCCCCTTTCTCAGCGTCACTTCCGGTCTCGGCCACAACAAAGCCGGGACTATCAGGGACACATGGGAGATCGCAGCAGCACTCAGGGACCGGTCCCCACACATTCCCAGGCAGGCGCAGCTGTAATGCCTGCTGGGGGTAGCCTGTGGATCGGTCCTACAGCACATAATCCCACTGTAGAGCGCTCTGCTTGGACTGACATGACCGATCAGAGCGCTCTGCAGGGGTACTGTAGTACAGTAATAGCACCAAACACAGACATTACATATATAGCCGCCCCCCCAGCCCAAATACTTAAAAAAGATCCCTTATTAACCCCCTCCACCCCATATAACTATAACATTATTAACCCTCCCCTGACTAACAGCACACCATTACCCGCTATGGCCAGTAACCCCCCCCTGGCCCTGGCTGCGTATTCGCAAGCCCTGAGGGCCACCCATAGCTGCAACAGACGTTGGTCTACACGCTATAACGTCTTCCCAATCCTCCTCCGAAGATTCCCGTGATCATTTTCACCACCCCTATAAGAGTCGCCAGCGTAGTTTCCAAACTAATCAGCAAAGATATCGCGCATCACAATCGCCATCGACGTCAGGAGAATCCGAGACGTCGCGGCGGCAAAACCGGCGCCATCGGTCACGCAGCGCACGTCAACATCACGTGCTCCTTCGGTGGCTATCAGCCGGGGACACCCATCCCCCAGGGCTTCCAGCCTCTACAACCAGCAGACCACCAACCAACACGGAGCAGGAGTTCCGCCACCACTGGTTTACACTCCTGCTCTTGCGCAACACGGAATCGGAGTTCCCCCATCATCGCTTCACTCCGGTTTTTGCGCAGGATATTACATTACATGCCTCAAATATGGCTTTCAGCCGGGAAGACGCTTCTCCTTCCCCCGGCCTTCCAGCCACCATGTTAACCCATCTTTCGCCCAAGCAGGAGCCGGAGTAACTCCAGCGCTGGTTGTCACCCCTCCTGCACCAGCGGGAGCCGGGGTTCCACCCGCATCGGTCAGCACTCCTCCTACAGCACAAGCGGTGAGTGTTCTAATAACAAGGACTATCTAACGTTAAATGATTTGATTTTAAAGGGAAAGAGCTATCCTCAGCGATCAAGGAGCTGAGGCAACGCTTACCGCAACCAAGCGAAACAGCGGAAAGCAACACTACGCTTCAGTCAGCGAGTTTGCACAAAGAAGGTTTTTACTGCGGGATCAGTCCGCTTGGTGCACATTTAGACCAGGAGATTAAAGACAAAATTTGGAATAATGATTACGTTGACATATGGTCACTATTGTCCATCGATCAACAGAACGTGGATATAGAAAGGAGAATGGGAGGTGGTTTTTATGATAGAAACAAACCTAAAATAGCGAGAAACATGAATAATTGGCTACAGGCGTTTGCAGTATTGGGCTGTGTTATGGGCCAGAAGCATCCGGAACGATGCTCCGAATTATTCATATATCAGGATATGATATATAACACATATAAGTCGCATGGCGGATTTGCCTGGCGACAATACGATGAAGACTTCCGCAGGCGGCTGGCCCTACAGCCCGATCTAGGATGGGGGTAAAAGCGACAGAGGTGTGGTTACGATTGATGCTAGAACAGAAAAAGTCCCCCTTTTCATCATCGACCACTAATTACTCCGCAGGTCAACACTTGGTGGTCGTTAGAAAACCCGGGGCCTGCTGGCTATTTAACGAGGGGAACTGCCGCTTCTAAACACTATGTAAATTTAGACACGACTGCTCAGCCTGCGGGGGAGAACACCCAGCCGCAAGGTGTACTCGTCAAAAGAACAGAGCGCCCACAAGGCAAAACCCCGGTGAGCGTAGCCGCGATGGGCCCCTGGTTAAATCTTTACCCCAATAAGGGCGCGGCGCGGCTACTACACTCTGGCTTTACAGACGGTTTCTTTATCCCCTACAAACCTAACAAAACACCAACAGTCGCCAATAACCTAAAATCGGCGCGAGAATTCCCTGAAATCTTAAACCAAAAAATAATAAAGGAAGTTGAGCTTGGTAGAATGGCGGGTCCATTTCAGTCCCTGCCCTTCAAAAACATTAAAATTTCGCCTCTAGTCATTATTCCGAAAAAAGAACCCGGCAAATATCGTTTAATCCATCACCTTTCTCACCCAAAGGGCGAATCTGTTAACGACGCGATCACCCCCGAAGAAGCCTCTGTCACATATGCGTCTTTTGACAAAGCTGTAGATTTAGTCCGCGCTGCAGGCCCGGCTCTCTGCTAGCTAAATCGGATATAGAATCGGCATTTCGCCTTTTACCCGTTCATCCCGAATGTCACCACTTATTAGGATGCAAAGTAGATCAACACTATTATTTCGATATGTGCCTGCCGATGGGATGTTCAATCTCGTGTCACTATTTTGAGTTATTCAGTACGTTTCTGGATTGGGTCGTCCGCCATGAAACAGGTAGTAATTCATTGATTCATTACCTCGACGATTTTTTGTTCGTCGGTCCCAGGAATTCCAAACTCTGTTCTTTCCTGCTGACAAAATTTAAACTGATATCGCGTCATTTCGGTGTCCCCCTATCACCAGAAAAAACAATCGGACCGTGTAACGTACTATTCTTTTAGGGCATCGAAATAGACACCAATTCGATGGTTTTCAGGTTACCTTCAGAAAAAATACAAAAGACACTTCAGATGCTGGAAAGCTTCTGCAAAGTTAAAAAAGTCACCCTTCAGCAGATGCAGGCCCTACTGGGCCTACTGACATTCGCCAGCCGCGTAATGCCGGTCGGCAGAGCCTTCTCTCGCCGATTATCGTTAGCAACAAAGGGCGTTTCTCAGCCCGCCATAAAATCAGATTAACTCGCTCGTTAAAAGCTGACTTGACAGTTTGGAAAACATTCCTGGAATCATACAATGGTCATACATGTGTCATGTTTAATGAAACGTCAAATAAAGACATTGGGCTCACAGTTGGGTGGAGCAAAGAACACGGTTTCGCAGCGGTCTACAAAGACCAGTGGTGTAGAAGTAATTGGCCAGAGCTTTGGGCTGCGTTGAGCTGGGGACAAGATCCAGCTCTGTGGGAAATTTTCACAATTGTAGCAGCCATTAAGATTTGGGCCAAGCTGTTGATAAATGCAAACATCCGGTTTCAAACGAGAAATAGCATAACCGCTAAGAGCTTGAACCACATGTCAACGTCATCCTTGCCTATACTCGCTCTGTTACGTCATTTAGCTCTGCTATGCTTGAAAAACAATATCTGGTGTCGAGCCACAGTGGTGGTGGAGGTTGATGACAATCTGATTAACCCACTTTTATCTTCCGATTGGCAGGCTTTCAGAATCTAGCTTCCCAGCGCGCAACCAACGGGTATTCAGTGTCCGCTCTCCCTATGGGACATAGTGGCCAATCATTAATGCCCTTAATCCGCGCCTCGGTGTCACCGGCTACCTGGCAGGTTTATGGTAAGGCTTGGGAGGAATAGTGCTACTTAGTTCAGGGGAGACCAGTAGATAAGTGTGATCGCGCAAGAGGAGTAGTGACTTCAGAATTTTTGGTTCGGCTGAGAAATGCGGGGGCGTCAGGTTCATCGGCACAAATGAAATTATCGGGATTAGCCTTCTTTTTTCAACTAATGGGGTGGGCCGACGTAACAAAACTCTTTTTTATCAGGCAAGCCATTAAAGGGTTGAAAAGGCTTCAACCAAGTCTAGAATGTCGTCGCCTCATTTCACTTACGGTATTACACAACATTATATCAATATCCCCATCGGTTTGCAGATCACAATACGAGGCGACCCTCATCTCTGCAGGTTTTGCGATCGCTTTTTTCGGTGCACTGCGTATCAGTGAGTTATTACCTTCAAAAAACGCATTGGAAGGCGGTTTAATTACCGAGGACATAGTTATATGTAGCGACGCCATGCGCATTCAAGTACGAAAATCCAAGTGTGATCCAACGGGTAGGGGCACGTGGGTGCTGGTTAAGTCAGCAGATGGCCCTGTTTGCCCCCTTACCATAGTCAAAAGTTATGTATCAATAAGACACAAAGGCAGATTTTTTCTATCTCATATAGATGAGTCCCCTCTTACCAGGTATCAATTTCAGGCTATTTTCACTTCATGTTTAAAAAGAATCGGTGCTAATCCAAAAGAATATGGGACGCATTCCTTTCGAATAGGGGCAGCTACCGAGGCAGCTAGGGCTGGAGTATCAGAGGCCGAGGTGCAGAGGATGGGACGATGGAAATCCGCATGCTTCACAAGATACATAAGACCTGATCTGCTCAAGTAACACATTTTATCTCTTTCAGGAGTGGAAGTTTGGGTGGTAGGACATTCATATGTCTATTGGGCGGAAAAAAGGGCCGAACGGCGGCCAGGTGGAAAAAGTCTAGGCTTCCCGGGTTTGGAAGTCAACTGGAGAGGGATAAGAGGCCTCCAGTGGCGGCAGGTGTTTCAAGAGTTGGTTTACATCTCCAAGGAGGGCGACACGCCCGGTGATAATCGTGTTACATGTTGGCGGTAATGATCTTGGAAAAAGTAAGATCACTGAACTGTACAATTGGATGACAACGGACATTGAGCGTTTTACTTGTTTGTTTGAAGATATGGTACTGGTGTGGTCACAAATAACTCCTCGAGCCATATGGTGGGGGGCGAGAGACCAAAAAGCCATTGAGCGGATAAGAAAAAAGTTTAATGCTCGGATGGCAAAATTCGTACGAAAAAAATGTGGTATTGTGGTGCGTCATTACCAGTTGGAAGGAGACAACACTGCATTACTAAGACCGGACGGCGTTCACCTGACGGACATTGGCTTAGATATTTCTGTCCGGCCTGCAGGATGGGGTTGAACAGGCCCTAATGGTGATGGGTGGGGGTCAGAGTCCTGTGTAGGTCATACACCGGATCCTCCGTGGCGGATTAGTAGAGGAGGGCAAAGGTTCGTGACCGCTCGTAGGCATAATCTCCTGTCGATCGCGGACAAGGAACTCTGCCATGAGCCCCCGTTACGAAATGTAATTGCCCTTCTCGGCTTTGGTAATTAATAAACTGTGACCGACCTGTTCAACCCATCCAGGCCTGATTGTGTATTCTTTATGGGATTGGTGGGAAGAGGGGGGGGTGAAGGCACTGTTTAAGACACACACAGGTCTCCCCAGTCTGGTAGGCCCTGTACTGAATAAGGAAAGGGCCTCTGACTGGGGAGCCTATAAGGTGAATGCTAATGTATAACTGTCCATGCCCAATTCACCCCTCCCTACCACACCACTCCCAGTGGTGATGTACTAATTGGGGATGTCCAGCTGTCCAGTGACCTCGGAGGGGAAGGTACCTGCGACCACTCCTACAGGGGTTAAATTTAGGTGTTCTGGTCAGCAACTTCCTTTCCCCTCCGGCAGTCACTGGAAGCTGTTGTTGTCCCACCCTCCCTCCCTCCCTTACATAATTCAATAAAGTGAACTGTCATTCTATGTACTTCGGAGATATGTATATACGTGTAATATGTACAAGTTATATAAAAAAAAAAAAAAAATGTTTCTGTATTAGCAAAACTAAGTCACAGCGGATTAGTAGAGGAGGGCAAAGGTTCGTGACCGCTCGTAGGCATAATCTCCTGTCGATCGCGGACAAGGAACTCTGCCAAGAGCCCCCGTTACGAAATGTAATTGCCCTTCTCGGCTTTGGTAATTAATAAACTGTGACCGACCTGTTCAACCCATCCAGGCCTGATTGTGTATTCTTTATGGGATTGGTGGGAAGAGGGGGGGGATGAAGGCACTGTTTAGGACACACACAGGTCTCCCCAGTCTGTCCCTTGTTCTGGCACCTATCCTGTACTAAAGTCCCCATCCTGTAATAATATCCCCAATCTCGGCCCCTTCCTGTCATAGTGTCCCCCATTCTTCAATAATATCCCCCATTCTGGGCTCTTTAATAATGTCCCGGGCCCCTTCATATAATAATGTTTCTCCTCCTGACACTCTCCTCAAACATATTTAAACGCAAAATAAAAAAAAAAGATTCTTACCGTTTCTCGCTCACACAACGAGTAGTACCCTACTCCATAGCCGTGCCGGAAGGCGGGTGGTGCACAGCAGTGATGTCATGTACTGCCCACGACGGGCATACTGATGTCAGGCTCTGACTGGCCAGAGGCAGCTATAGCTATTTCGGCGCAGTAAGCTGGTGTCTCTCTGCACCACATTACATTTCAGCCAAATGTGCATCCAAGGACAGAGATTAAACTGAAAATGGGGCGTGCATCAGCAGGGCTGGTGATGGTTATGCCCCGCATATATCTTTAATACTGTCAAGGATAATTCTTCGAACTTCTTCTTTTTGCTTACTGCTAGGAATATTATATTGACAATTTGACTGTTGGACTCAACTATATCAGCGGTGAGTCAAGTGCTTATTGCACCAATTCCAGATAAATTTGTACATGTATTGAAATATTGACTCGCTGCACTGCTGACTGTAATCATTTACTTCACAGTAAACCTCTGAGTATTACTACTGCTATCTTCATGTTGTGCTTTACTGCAAATCACAACTATAGTTCTTTTTGTCATTTTTTTACCTAATCAGTGATTCACTTTTTTGTAACATTGCATTTTGTGGTCGGTCTCTTCTAGATCTGCACTGGCACATTGTATTGTTGCTTATACAATGACATTTGAAGAGGGTTGTTTTTTTGTTTTTTTTTATGTTTTTTTTATTACTTTTTCAACTTTCTCAATGCAAGTCTATGAGAGTTGGGAGACTCAGAATTGCAGATGATCGAATATGTTCGAAAAACGATCGACAAACTGTTCCAATATTTATGTTATATCCCTCTCCCATAATGACTATTCTGCTTCACGTCACTTGTCTTATCTATTGCATTTTTTCTGTGCTGTGTAATGCATAAATATGTGATTCTTCAGATGTTGTATTAGTCTAGCCTGATGAAGAGATCTGAGTAGTCTCAAAAGCTTGCAATTTGTTACCATCTTTTCAGTTAGCCATTAAAAGGTATCAACCACTGAGGACTCTCAATTCTGAATATTTTTCTATCTACTGGCTAACACAGTACAAAGATACACATCTTTCCTGTATTAAAGTATTTTGAACACTTTGGCTAGGATAGTGGTGGTGTATGATGAGCGTGGGACACGTGTTTGATGAGGGTAGGGGGTTGGCAGAGCTCAGAGGAGCGGCGTGCTTGTAAACTTTTTCGAACTTTATGTGTGCACATTGCGGCTAACCAATCAGGGCTCAGGAAACATCCACAATGTCATTGGCTGTTGAAATCACATGTCCCTCTCTCTATAAAGAGCGACCATCTTGTTTTAGCTCCATTTTGTCAATATAACAACACAGAGAGGCTGCTCTTGATGCTGGTAATGGATGCTGATGGATTTTAGGTATTCAGGTAGGCGGTTGATTCTAAGATAGTTTAGATAGCTAGTGTCAAGTGTGGCTGTGAAATTGACCTTCCAGCAGGGTTTTTTTGTGTCATTACTGAATAACACCACTAAAAAGCTCAGGCAAGTGTCCAGGATGCAGAGCGGCGTTGGAAGAAAACAAATTCGCAATACGACTTCACTGCATTCAAACAGGCAACACTCGCTTTCTAATCTGCCCTCACCTCTGCTAAACAGGCCTACTTCACAACCCTCATATCTTCCCTATCCTACAACCCCAGACAGTTATTCAAAACTTTTAATTCCCTCCACCGCCCACCACTGCCCCTGCTACCTCCCTCATCTCTGCTGAGGACTTTGCCTCACACTTCAAAAATAAGATCTACCAAACAAGGCAAGTCTTCATTGTTCAACCACCACAACCCCTTTGTATAACAGACCAATGCCCAAACCCCATAACCTCCCTCTCCAACATCACTGAAGGGGAGCTTAATTGTCTCCTCTCTCCAAATCGCACCTCACAACCTGTGGACTCGACTCCATCCCATCCCACCTCTTCCCCAATCTCACCACCACTATTATCCCATCCCTAACCCACCTCTTCAACCTATCACTAACTTCCGGTACCTTCCCTTCTGCTTTCAAACATGCCACAATCGCGCCTGTCCTTAAAAAGCCAATCCTTGACCCAACCGCTATGTCCAGCTATCGCCCAATATCGCTGCTCCCATTTGCTTCCAAACTCCTGGAGCTGCACGTCCACTCTGAACTTTCCTCCCACCTCTCATTTAACCTGCTCTTTGACAATCTACAATCTGATTTCCGCTCCCATCACTCCACTGAGACAGCCCTGATCAAAATTACTAACGACCTACTTACAGCCAAAGCGAACGGACAATACTCTATACTCCTGCTTCTAGACCTGTCCTCTGCTTTTAACACAGTTGACCACTGCCTTCTATTACAGATCCTCTACTCCTTTGGCATCAAGGACCTCGCCCTATCCTGGATCTCCTCATACCTTTGCAACCGCACATTCAGTGTCTTCCACTTCCATACTACCTCCTCATCCCACCCTCTCTCTGTTGGAGTCCCCCAACTCTCTGTTCTAGGACCCCTACTCTTCTGAATCTATACTCTTGGCCTGGGAAACTCAAAGTCCCACGGATTCCAGTACCACCTTTATGCTGATGACATTCAGATCTACCTCTCTGGCCCAGATGTCACCTCTCTGCTGTCCAGAATCCCGGAGTGTCTATCAGCCGTATCCTCCTTCTCCTTTCGCTTCCTCAAACTCAATGTGGACAAATCTGAACTCATTATCTTTCCCCAACTCACAGATCTTCCTTACCTGACCTATCTATCACGGTGACATCACACTTTCCCCCGTACCGGAAGTCCGCTGCCTCGGAGTAACCCTTGACTCTGCCCTATCCTTCAAACTGCACATCCAAGCTCTTTCTACCTCCTGTCGCCTCCAGCTCAAAAATATTTCCAGAATCCGTCCTTTCCTCAGCCCTCAATCTACTAAAATGATTGTGCATGCCCTCATCATCACCCACCTCGACTACTGCAACATCCTTTTCTGTGGCCTCCCTGCTAACACCCTCGCACCTCTCCAGTCCATCCTTAACTCTGCTGCCCGACTAATTAATCTCTCTCCTCACTACTCCTCCGCTTCTCCCCTCTGCAAATCTCTTCACTGACTTCCATTCCCTCAGCGTATCCAGTTCAAATTACGAATACTGACCTACAAGGCCTGTCTCCCCCATATGTCTCTAAACTAATCTCCCGATACCTTCCCTCACGTAATCTCCTGTCCTCCCAAGACCTCCTTCTCTCCTTCATATTTATTCGCGCCTCACCCAACCGTCACCAAGACTTCTCCCGAAAATCCCCATCCTCTGGAATTCTTTGCCCCAACACATCCAACTATCAACCACATTCGGATCCTTCAGACAGAACCTGAAAACCCACCTCTTCAGGAAAGCTTATAGCCTGAAATGACCCCGCTACCTCCTCACCACTACCGAGATATGGCCTCAACCAACACCGAAACTGCTGCAACCCACCAACCTGCTGTCTCCTTCCCCACCATCCTGTAGAATGTAAGCCCGAAAGGGCAGGGTCCTCTCCCCTCTGTATCAGTCTGTCATTGTTAGGGTCTGTGCACACGTTGCGGATTCTGCTGCGGATCCGCAGCAGATTCTGCTGTGTTGTACAGTAGCATTATAATCTATGTAAAAAAAACGCTGTGTACATGCTGCAGATTTTTCCGCGCAGATTTGCTGTGGATTTGAATCCGCAGCATGTCAATTCTTTGTGCGGAATCCGCAGCGGTTTTACACCTGCTCCATTATAGAAATCCACAGGGGAAATCAGCACAAAATCTGCTGAAAATCCACAGTAAGGGTATGTGCACACATTGCAGATTTGACTGCAGAATTTTCTGCACAAAAACAGGACCTCTTGGCAGAAAACGCAGGTGCTTTTTTGAATGCGTTTTTTTCATGCGTTTTTGTATGCGTTTTTGTAAGCTAAATAAAGATTTGTTATTTAACAAAAAAAAGGTTTATGATGTAATTTCTTGTCCAACCTCCTCTTTTACATTTGTCCAACCCACACTCCATTACACACACAGACAGATAATAGATAGATAGTAGATAGATTAATCGACAGATAGATAATATATAGATAGATGATTATAGATAGATAATAGATAGATAATATATGGATAGATAGGTAAACTGGAACATAAATAGTTAAAGACACACAAACAAAATATTCACGCAATATCTTGAATTTCTTAAAAAAAGGAAAAAAAAATGGCGTGGGCTCCCCCAATAATTTATAGCCAGAAAGGCTACCCAGACAGCTGCGGGCTGATATTCGTAGCCTAGGAAGTGACCATGGATATTGGCGCACACCCCTGACTAAAAATATCAGCACCCAGCCGCCCCAGAATTGGCTCATCTGTACGATGCGCCAATTCCGGCATTTAGCCCCTCTCTTCCCACTCCCATGTAGCGGTAGGATATGGGGTAATAAGGGGTTAATGTCACCTTGCTATTGTAAAGTGACATTAAGCCCAGTTAATAATGGATAGGCGTCAATAAGACACCTATCCATTATTAATCTTATAGTTTGAAAGGGTTAAAAAAAACACACACATAAGAATAAAGTATTAAATTGAAATAAAACACAACATGGTTTTCATATTTTTATTTCACGCCCAGATCCAAGCGACACCCTCGATCTCCTGTAATAAAATGTAAAAAAATAAAACAACCGTATACTCCCTGTCCAACGCAGTCCAGTTAATAACGCGTGTCCCACGACGATCTCCCCTATAGAACAATGACATTGGATGATGTCACTGCTCTATGGGGCCTCCCAGTGATGCACTGACAGGAGACAATGGCTCCTGCAGTGCATCACTGAGGTTACCAGAGTTCATTCTCACATTATGGCAATGCTGCGTGGGAATTTTCTCACCCAGAATTGCCAGTGAGAGAATGAACTGAAGTGACGTCATTCTCCTCCGCTGTCAGTGTATCGCGGAGCCCGTGTAGAGCACTGACCACCCGATGTCAGTGTTCTACACCGGAGATCGTCGTAGGACACTCATTAATAACTGGACTACGGCGGAAAGGTAATGTATAGGTTGTTTTATTTTATTTTATTAGGAGACGATGGCTTTGGGGATTAGGTGATTGGTAAGTATGTACTCTGTTATGTGTTGAATGTACTGTATGTTCTGTATGTTGTATGTTATGTATGTAATGTATGTTTGTTTTTTTTACATTTAACACATTAGCCGGATGATGGGACTACTACTGTCCCATCATTGGCTAATGTGTCAGTCACTGTCAGTGTAGCAGGCATAGCCGGATGGGACTTGTAGTCCCATCCGACGATGCATGCATACACACACACACACGCGAGCGCACACACACGCCCGCAGACCCCCACACAGCCCCGCACATACACGGATCACACAGAAACCGGCACACACATACACGCACACAGTCACCGCCCACACTCCACCCACACTGTTATGATTTGGTAGCTGAGGAGAGCAGGCAAAAAGGGAAATACACCAGAGAGGTTGGAATCTATGGGATTGCAGTACCCTGACTAACCACCACAACTAAAGGCAGCCGTGGAGCGTACCTACGTTGGTCCTAGACGCCTCGTCACAGCCTGAGAAGCTAACTACACCTAAAGACAGAAAGAGGAAAACTATCTGCCCCGGAGCAGATCCCCAAAGAACATAGAAAGCCCCCAAACATGTAATGGCAGTTAGACAAGAGGAAAATACAGACACAGACAGAAAATAGTATGAGCAAATGTTGGGGCCCAAACTTCCTAAATAGAAAAGGATAGGAAGGACACTTACTGCAATCCCAAAAAACCCTGAAAAGTACCAACTCTACTAATTACAAAAACACCTGAGATCACACGACCTCTACCACCTAAATTAGTTCTCTGGTGTAACAAAACTAAACAGCAGCCACTGAAAAAACTGGAAAAGGCAAATGAACAAACAACAGTGGCTGAACTAAACTGAGAGGAGCACAAGCCCCCGGAGGGGACCCGGCAGACCCCCACAGAAGTGCAGGACAAAATGCAAAAAGCAAGCACAAAAAACTAAAAGAAGAAAATGTCTTATCTGTTAGCAGAAGATGCAGGCACGAAACAGCAAGCTACAAAGTGAACAGGAATCAAAGATGAGACCAGAACAATTGATCACCGGCAACCCTGA
The DNA here is from genome assembly GCA_033576555.1 of Oophaga sylvatica. Lineage (NCBI taxonomy): Eukaryota > Metazoa > Chordata > Amphibia > Anura > Dendrobatidae > Oophaga > Oophaga sylvatica. Next base: position 343,296,592 of record JARQOD010000001.1, read on the forward strand.
TGGGAGGGAACCTCCCTTATATAAGACCAGTCAGTAACACCTGATCGCCAATCTTCACAATCTTCATTGGATAGTTCAGTACTGTTTGTAACCACCAGAGGGAGCTTCTGCTCAGAATTCATTTCTAGCACATTCACAACAGTACCCCCCCTTGAGGAGGGGTCATCGAACCCTCATTTGAGCAACCAGGTCGGTCAGGATGAGCTCTGTGATACACACGGATGAGTCTCCTAGCATGATGTCCGAAGCAAACACCCAAGAATTGTCCTCCTGACCATAACCTCTCCACTTAACCAAATACTGGAGTTTCCGTCTAGAAAAACGAGAATTCAATATTTTCTCAACCACATACTTCAGATTGCCCTCAACCAAAACAGGGTCAGGAGGCACAGCCATAGGAATCACTGGCTCGACAAACCTCTTTAATAAGGACTTGTGGAACACGTTATGGATCTTAAATGTCCCTGGAAGAAGTAAACGAAAGGAAACAGGATTAAGAATCTCCATGATCTTATAAGGTCCAATGAACCTAGGCTTAAACTTAGGAGATGCAACTCTCATAGGGATATTTCTTGAGGACAACAAGACCAAGTCCCCCACTTCAAACCGAGGACCATCAGTCCTATGCCGGTTGGCAAACCGCTGGGCCCTCTCCTGAGAGAGGGACAACCTCTCCACTACCTGGTCCCAAATCTGCTGCATACGCTTCACAACAGAGTCAACACCTGGACAGACAGAAGCCTCCGTCTGTCCTGAAGAAAATCGAGGGTGAAACCCAAAATTGCAGAAAAATGGAGACATCAAAGTGGCAGAGCAAACCCTATTATTAAGAGCAAACTCAGCCAAAGGCAAAAAAGAGACCCAGTCATCCTGATCAGCAGACACAAAGCATCTCAGATAAGTCTCCAATGTCTGGTTTGTTCTCTCAGTTTGTCCATTGGTCTGAGGATGAAAAGCCGAGGAGAAAGACAATTGAACACCAAGTTTAGAACAAAAAGTCCTCCAAAATCTGGAAACAAACTGGACTCCTCTGTCAGACACAATGTTCTCAGGGATGCCGTGTTACCGAACCACGTGCTGAAGGAACAAAGGCACCAATTCAGAGGAGGAAGGCAACTTAGGTAATGGCACAAGATGTATCATTTTGGAAAACCTATCACAAATCACCCAGATAACGGTCATTCTCTGAGAAACAGGGAGGTCGGAAATGAAATCCATAGAGATATGGGTCCATGGTCTCTTGGGCACAGGCAATGGCATCAACAAACCACTAGAGCGAGAGCAAGGCTTGGAGCGAGAGCAAGTCCCGCAGGACTGCACAAATTCCCTGACGTCACGAGACAAAGTAGGCCACCAAAAGGACCGACTAACCAAGTCTCTGGTACCAAAAATTCCGGGATGACCGGCCAACGCGGAACAATGAATCTCAGACATCACACTCTTTTTCCACCGGTTTGGGACAAACAATTTCCCAATAGGGCAGCGCTCGGGTTTATCCTCCTGACACCCTTCCAGAGCCAGTCTCAAATTGGGCGAGATGGTGGAAAGAACTACACCCTCTTTCAAAATAACAGCAGGATCAGATAACTCAGGAGAGTCCGCAAGGAAACTCCTCGAGAGGGCATCCGCCTTAACATTCTTAGTGCCAGGAAGAAAGGAAACCACAAAATTAAAACGTGTGAAAAACAAGGCCCACCTGGCCTGTCTAGGATTAAGTCGCTTGGCTGATTCCAGATAAACCAGATTCTTATGGTCCGTGAAGACCACCACCTGATGTTTGGCTCCCTCCAGCCAATGTCTCCACTCTTCAAAAGCCCACTTCATGGCCAATAACTCCCGATTACCCACGTCATAATTACGTTCAGTTGGAGAAAATTTTCGAGAGAAAAAGGCACAAGGGTTACTTTTAGAGGTCTCTGGATCTCTTTGGGACAAAACGGCACCTGCCCCAATTTCAGAGGCATCAACCTCCACCTGAAATGGCAGAGAAACATCAGGCTGCCGTAGAACAGGAGCAGAAGTGAATCTCTGCTTAAGTTCCTGAAACGCAGAGACTGCCTCAGGAGGCCAATTCACCACATCAGAACCCTTTTTGGTCAAATCAGTCAATGGTTTAACAATAACAGAGAAATTACCAATAAATTTACGATAAAAATTGGCAAAACCCAAGAATCTTTGAAGAGCCTTTAATGAAGTAGGTTGGACCCAATCACAGATGGCCTGAACCTTGACCGGGTCCATTTCAATAAAAGATGGGGACAAAATGAATCCCAGAAATGAGATCCTCTGTACGCCAAAAAGACACTTTGATCCCTTCACATACAGAGCATTCTCTCTCAAAATCTGGAACACAGTCCGAACATGTTTCACATGAGAGTCCCAGTCATTGGAAAAAATCAAGATATCATCCAAATAAACAATCAGAAATCTATCCACAAAATCCCTGAAAATGTCATTCATGAAGGACTGGAAGACAGAAGGAGCATTAGTGAGCCCAAAGGGCATCACTAGGTACTCAAAATGCCCCTCTGGGGTATTAAATGCCGTCTTCCATTCATCCCCGTGCTTAATGCGAATAAGGTTATATGTCCCCCTGAGGTCAAGCTTGGTAAACCAAGTAGCACTTTTCACCCTGGAAAACAGGTCAGAAATCAAGGGTAACGGATATTGATATTTCACAGTGATATTGTTCAAGAGACGATAATCAATACACGGCCTTAATGAACCATCCTTTTTGGCCACAAAGAAAAAACCGGCACCCAAGGGTGAAGAGGATGGTCTGATATGACCCTTCTCCAATGACTCCTTGATATAAGACCGCATAGCGTCATGTTCAGGTGCAGACAAGTTAAAAAGGCGACCTTTAGGGAATTTACTACCAGGCACTAATTCAATAGCACAGTCATAGCTCCTATGGGGGGGCAAGGATGCAGATTTACTTTCGCTAAACACATCAGAAAAATCAGTCAAAAAGTCAGGAACATCCTGAGCCTGGGGGGAGGCAGAAAAAACAGGAGTGTTGGTATTAACACATTGGCAGCCCCAACTGGTTACAGACACAGATTTCCAATCCAAAACAGGATTTTGTAAGGTTCTTTGTCTCTTTTGACATGTTCCTTGAAACTCAGTTTTCCGTCAGCCATTTTGCTTTCTGTCTTTCTGCAGCTCTTGCCCTCAGTTAATATGGAGTTTCCAGTTTTCATGTTCCCGCCCTGATTCTCTCCCTCTTGCTTCGTAAGCAGCCTCAGCTGAACAATCAGTGCTCCTGAATCAAGCCTCAGTCAGCCTGTGACCTTACTCCTGGAAACCTTGGACTTTGGACTCCAGCTATTTCCTACTGAGGAACTTTGGAACACTTTGGACTCTGGAAACCTGCTGTTTGGTGAATCCATGTTTGCAGAGGAATTACGGTACAGAGAAGAGATCCTGAACCTGCTTTGGAGAGTTATTGTAGAGCTTGAAGTTACTCTGGCCTGCTGTGTCTCCTGCCTCTATTCCTGCAAACTGTGTGACCTTTTCTGCATGCTTGTATGAAGTAATACAAGTCATTTCATATCAACCTGTGTCTCATGTGTTTTCCTCGCACCCAAGCACAAGACGCTATAGGAACTGTACACTATACATGACAAGATTCAGGAGCCAATGTTTAGTGTCTGCTGGGTCTGGGAAAGCCGTGTCTGCTGTGACTGTGGATATCAGATGTCCGTTTAATACCTTCTGTGATGACAGTGGTTGTGACTTCTCACAAACCATTCCAGCACTTCTGCCTTAAAAGATCTGGAAGATGGAAGCCCGCATAAAGGAGCTTTGCGGAATGACTGATTCAATCCATGCAGATATACAGGCTTTAAAGACCCGTTTTGCAAGCCTACAGGACCTCACTAATCATAATTTGCAAGTGTTTGGACAAACTACCCAGGAATTACGAGCCAGGATTGAGGCTCTAGAGCAGGGTGGGCAATTAATTTTGCCAGGGGGCCGCATGAGAAATTGGGATGGTTTTAGAGGGCCGGACTAATATAATTAACTCCGTTCTACCCAATACTGTATATATACATATATATATATATACTGTATACTGTATATATACATACCTGCCCATTATCATCATCTTCTCCCCATCATCATCAATGCCTCCCCATTATCAGCAATGCCTGCCCATCATCATCTTCTCCCCATCATCAATGCCTGCCCATTATCATCAATGCCTGCCCATTATCATCATCTTCTCCCCATCATCATCAATGCCTCCCCATTATCAGCAATGCCTGCCCATCATCTTCTCCCCATCATCAATGCCTGCCCATTATCATCAATACCTGCCCATTATCATCATCTCCCCATCATCATCAATGCCTGCCCATCATCATCATCATCTTCTCCCCATCATCAATGCCTGCCCATTATCATCAATACCTGCCCATTATCATCATCTTCTCCCCATCATCATCAATGCCTGCCCATCATCATCATCATCTTCTCCCCATCATCAATGCCTGCCCATTATCATCAATACCTGCCCATTATCATCATCTTCTCCCCATCATCATCAATGCCTCCCCATTATCAGCAATGCCTGCCCATCATCATCTTCTCCCCATCATCAATGCCTGCCCATTATCATCAATGCCTGCCCATTATCATCATCTTCTCCCCATCATCATCAATGCCTCCCCATTATCAGCAATGCCTGCCCATCATCATCTTCTCCCCATCATCAATGCCTGCCCATTATCATCAATGCCTGCCCATTATCATCATCTTCTCCCCATCATCATCAATGCCTCCCCATTATCAGCAATGCCTGCCCATCATCATCTTCTCCCCATCATCAATGCCTGCCCATTATCATCAATGCCTGCCCATTATCATCATCTTCTCCCCATCATCATCAATGCCTCCCCATTATCATCAATGCCTGCCCATTATCATCATCTTCTCCCCATCATCATCAATGCCTGCCCATCATCATCATCATCTTCTCCCCATCATCAATGCCTGCCCATTATCATCAATACCTGCCCATTATCATCATCTTCTCCCCATCATCATCAATGCCTGCCCATCATCATCATCATCTTCTCCCCATCATCAATGCCTGCCCATTATCATCAATACCTGCCCATTATCATCATCTTCTCCCCATCATCATCAATGCCTCCCCATTATCAGCAATGCCTGCCCATCATCACACACAGACAGCACATAAGCACTCTCTCACATACATACACACACACACACACACACACACACAAAGCACCGCACTACATAGACACAGACACACACAGAGACACGTCTTACCTGTCCAGCGTCCCCGCTCTCTGACACAGCCGGCCGCTGAATGATGACGTCATTCAGCGGCCGGCTGTGAGAGGAAGCGCCGGTGGAGCCCGGAGCTGCAGCAGCGGAGGCACGGGAGAGGTAAGTATTGTGCCAGCTGATGCTGGGGCCCTGAGACTGCTGGAGCGCCTCCGTGGGCCGGTCACTGACAGCCGGCGGGCCGGATGCGGCCCGCGGCGCGCCCCTTCCCCGGGTCTGCTCTAGAGGAACGAGTCCAGGCTCCTGCCATAACCCCGAGTTCTGGGATCCCCAAGTTACCTCCTTTTCGTTTTGGCGGTGAACGTGAGAAATTCAGGGGATTTATTAACCAATGCAATCTATTTTTCTCTGCACATGCTTCACAATTTCCCACTGAACGATTCAAAGTGCTTACTATAATCATGTTGCTTACCAATAAGGCTTTGATGTGGGCAAACCCTCTGATTGAGACTGAGGATGATTGTTTGAATCACCTTGATGCTTTTATTTCAGCCATGGGGCAGGTGTTTGATGACCCCAATCGAGGTGCAACAGCTGAAGCAGCCATGTTAACTTTGCGCCAAGGTAAGCGTTCAGTAGCCGAATATGCCTTGGATTTCAGGAGATGGGCTCTTGATACCACTTGGGACACTTCCGCCAAAAAATCTATTTTTCGGAAAGGGTTGTCTCCACTGATTAAGGATGAACTTGCTCGTGCCGACTCTCCCACTGCGTTAGGTGACTTTATTAACTATTGTATCCGTATTGATGCTCGTCTGACTGAACGCAGACAAGAGAGATGGTTCGAAAATAATCGCACTAACCTTTTCCTACCTCCCTCCTCAGCTAAGGAACCTTTGAGTAGGATCACAAGGGAACCAGAACCTGAACCCATGCAGGTGGACTCTTTACAAAGACGGGTTAGTGATGCACGCAAAGAACATCGTATAAAGGAAAATCTATGTTTCTACTGTGGTAAGTCAGGGCACTTCATTATAAACTGCCCCAGCCGTTCTCGTAAGACTACTGCAGCAGTCATTCACTGTGAGTGTTGCGAGAGGAGCTCTGTCATGTCCGAGCCTCAGGCTCCAGAGAGATCTGCTGCAAGAGATCTTGATTTCTCGGACTTAAACTCTGTTAGTTCTGGGGATGATGACGGTATAAATGCTGCAATTTTTCAAGTTTCCTCAGCGGTGTCCCAGCTGAGTTGTAAAAGAAACAATTCTCATTGCTTCCTTTCCATCAAACTCTGGGTTGACTCAGTCTGGGTGTCTAGCTCTGCTATGATCGACTCAGGAGCAAGTGGAAATTTTATTGATATCTCCTTTGCTCTGAAACAGGGGATACGTTCAGTGAAGAAGGCTACTCCAGTACAGATGGAGACTGTGGATGGCTCCCTGCTGACCTCTGGACCAGTGGATCAGGAAACAGAGCCTTTGAGGGTCCTTATGGGTAAAGATCATCAGGAGAAAATGTCTTTTATGCTTATCTCTTCTCCCCACTTTCCCATTATTCTAGGGCTACCATGGCTGCAGGCGCAGAATCCTACGATTAACTGGGAGACCAAGGAATTACACTTTCCGGAGAAACAGATGAGTCAAGGAGTTTCAGCTTGCTCTGTTCATAAAGGAACCATGTCGGTCCCTGAACTACCAGCTGTATTTCAGGACTATGTGGATTTATGTGACAAGAAGAACGCTGATCAGCTTCCTCCTCACCGTCCATATGATTGTCCAATTGAATTATTGCCTGGAGCCGAGATACCTTTTGGTAAGATCTACCCCCTAGCGGGGCCCGAGCTAAAAGCTTTGAAGGACTACATAGACGAAAATCTAGCCAAAGGCTTCATACGCCCCTCTTCATCTCCCGCAGGTGCACCCATCTTCTTTGTGAAGAAGAAAGATGGATCTCTGAGACCCTGCATAGACTATAGGGAACTCAATAAGGTTACTATTAGAAACCGTTATCCATTGCCTTTAATCCCTGAGTTGTTGGAGAGAGTGCGGCATGCCAAAATTTTCTCTAAACTGGATCTCCGTGGGGCCTATAATTTGGTCCGTATTAGACCTGGGGATGAATGGAAGACTGCATTCAGGTCACGCTATGGACACTTTGAATATCTAGTTATGCCTTTTGGTCTGAGTACCGCCCCAGCCACTTTCCAACACTTGGTGAATGACATCTTCAGGGATCTCCTAGATACATTTGTGGTGATTTATCTGGATGATATTCTAATTTTTTCTAACTCCACAGAGGAACATCATGGACATGTGAGAATGGTCTTAGAACGCCTAAGACAAAACCATCTCTACATCAAACTTGAAAAGTGTGAATTCCATAGGACCGAAATTCAATTTCTGGGGTATGTACTATCTACGCAAGGGATTAGTATGGATGGAAGCAAGACCCAAGCCATCAAGGATTGGCCAATTCCTAGAAATGTGAAGGAGGTGCAGCGCTTCATCGGGTTTGCCAACTTCTATAGACGTTTCATTAGGAATTTCTCTGAGGTAGTGTCACTTATCACCCAACTTACCCGGAAACAGTCTAGGTTCTCCTGGACCCCGCAAGCTCAGGAAGCATTTTCCTGTTTAAAGGATAAATTTACCACCGCACCTATCTTAGTACATCCCAACCCCGAGCTTGCCTTCATAATAGAGGTGGATGCTTCAGACTGTGCCGTTGGAGCTCTACTCTCTCAGAGAACAGGTGAGAAGAATGTCTTGCATCCCTGTGCATTCTTTTCCCAGCAGTTGTCTTCGGCTGAGAGGAACTACGATGTGGGCAATAGAGAATTGTTGGCCATTATTGCCGCCTTCAAGGAATGGAGACACCTTCTTCAGGGAGCTGCACAGCAAATAGTCGTCCTGACAGACCATCGTAACCTTGAATTTATCAGGTCGGCTAAGTGCCTGACTCCTCGCCAGGCTCGCTGGAATCTTTTCCTAAACCAATTTAATTTTGTCATTTCTTATAGACCAGGATCGCGCAATGGAAAGGCTGATGCACTCTCTAGGATTCATTCAGCAGAGACACGTCCACTTACTCCTCCTAAGACTATTCTTCCTGACTCTAGATTCCTGGGAGTGATTCATAATCAAGACCTACTTAAGGACATCAAGGAAGCATACCATGCGGATTCTTTGTTGGCTCAACCCCCAAGGGACGTAAGTCTTGTCTTTAAGAATGGTGTGTGGATTCAGGGACAACGTCTGTATATACCTGAAACAGTCAGATTGAGAGTATTGCAACTCATCCACGATTCCAAGATAGCTGGGCATAGGGGAATTCTAAAGACACAATAATTTCTTTCTAGTTTCTTTTGGTGGCCCACTTACAGGAAAGATGTCTTAAACTAAGTCACTTCATGTGAAGTCTGTGCAAGATGCAAAACACCTCGCTCCTCACCAACTGGTCAGTTGATAATTCTAACCGCACCAGTCAGGTAGGGATTTTCTATGGACTGTGGAACCAACAATCTAAAAAAAATAGATTCCAAACGTCTATTTGTGGGACATAAAGACATTGTGATTAATAAGATCGTAATAGTAGATTATTAAGTGTGTTGCATTCCGTCTTTCAAACTGCCGCATGACATTAAATTAACCTGTTCTTTTGTATCCCTACTAATGGCAGCAACAACCAATCGATCCTGGAGCTTTCTCGCTGCTACTGACCCAGGCTGTATGGTGGATATTTATGGTAAGATTCTATTCCAGGCGTACAAGAGTCTCCTTTTTACTCCAATCTAGGTTATCATCCTAACATTCTTCCTCGATTTCCTATAGATACGCCCTTGCCGGCAGTGGCTGAAAGAATCACTTCTTTACAAAAGAATATGGATCTTCTAAAGGAAAAATCTAGAATTGGCTCAGGAAAGGTACAAGAAAGCAGCAGATAAATTTCGTAAACCTGCACCAGCTTTCAAGGTAGGAGATTTGGTCTGGCTGTCAACCAGAAATCTTAAAATAAAGATTCCATCGTCTAAATTGGGACATAAGTACATTGGACCTTATAAGATCAGTAAGATTATAAGTGCTGTTGCTTGCCGTCTTCAACTGCCCAGAACTATGAGAATTCACCCTGTCTTTCATGTATCCCTACTAAAGGCTGCAACACCCAATACGTTTCCTGGACGCTCTTCTCCTTGCCCTGACCCAGTGCTGGTCAATGGTCAGGAAGAATTTATGGTGGAAAGGATTCTAGGTTCCAGGTTGTACAGAATCAGTTGCAATATTTGATTAAATGGCAGGGCTACCCAGTGGAGGACAACTCATGGGAACCAGTCAATAATGTAAATGCTCCTCGCCTGCTCCGCCAGTTTCATCAGAGGTACCCTGACAAGCCTGGTCTGAGGTCATCCGGAGGTTGTCCCTAAGGGGGGAGTAATGTAAGGTTCTTTGTCTCTTTTGACATGTTCCTTGAAACTCAGTTTTCCGTCAGCCATTTTGCTTTCTGTCTTTCTGCAGCTCTTGCCCTCAGTTAATATGGAGTTTCCAGTTTTCATGTTCCCGCCCTGATTCTCTCCCTCTTGCTTCTTAAGCAGCCTCAGCTGAACAATCAGTGCTCCTGAATCAAGCCTCAGTCAGCCTGTGACCTTACTCCTGGAAACCTTGGACTTTGGACTCCAGCTATTTCCTACTGAGGAACTTTGGAACACTTTTGGACTCTGGAAACCTGCTGTTTGGTGAATCCATGTTTGCAGAGGAATTACGGTACAGAGAAGAGATCCTGAACCTGCTTTGGAGAGTTATTGTAGAGCTTGAAGTTACTCTGGCCTGCTGTGTCTCCTGCCTCTATTCCTGCAAACTGTGTGACCTTTTCTGCATGCTTGTATGAAGTAATACAAGTCATTTCATATCAACCTGTGTCTCATGTGTTTTCCTCGCACCCAAGCACAAGACGCTATAGGAACTGTACACTATACATGACAGATTTTGAGACTGTAACCAAGGGAAACCCAGTACGATAATGTCATGCAGATTATACAGAACCAAAAATTTGCAACTCTCCTGATGATCAGGTTCAACCCTCATTATCACCTGAGTAGAGAACTGAGGTTTATTCTCAGCCAAAGGGGTAGAATCGATCCCCAGTAGGGGAATAGACTTCCGTAGTGGTATCAAGGGAAACCCACAACGTTTAGCAAAATCAAAATCCATCAGGTTAATAGCTGCTCCCGAATTAACAAAAGCCTGAGCAGAAAATGTGGACAGGGAGCAAATCAGGGTAACAGTCAACAAAAATTTAGTCTGAACACTACCCAAGACAACTGAACGTGCAAAACGTCTTCCCCGTTAGGGCAGACTGAAATAGCATGAGAGGCATCACCACAGTAGAAACATAACCCATTGCGTTACGAAACTCATGACGCTGTGCCCCAGAAGACACTCTATCACACTGCATGGGTTCAGAAGCTGGTTCACAAGGCAACACTGTTCCACGCATACCTCTACGCTCACGCAAACGTCTGTCAATTTGAATCGCTAATGACATAGAATCATTGAGACAAGAGGGGACAGGGAATCCCACCATAACATCCTTTACATTCTCTGACAGACCCTTCCGAAAAAGGGCTGCCAAAGCATCGTCATTCCATCTGGTCAGGACTGCCCACCTTCGGAATCTCTGACAGTATAACTCAGCGTCCTCAAGCCCCTGATTTAATGACAACAAGGCTTTTTCAGCTTGATCAGTGACACTAGGCTCATCGTACAATAACCCCAGAGCCTGAAAAAATGCATCAACAACACTCAAAACAGGATCCCCAGGTGTCAGGAAAAAAGCCCAATCCTGAGGATCGCCGCGCAGGAGAGATATGACAATTTGAACCTGCTGTGCTGCGTTCCCTGAGGACTTAGATTTCAAGGCAAAAAACAACTTACAGTTATTTTTGAAATTCAGAAATTTAGCTCGATCCCCTAAAAACAAATCTGGCATGGGAATCCTAGGTTCCACAACAGGCAACCCTGCAAGATAGGTAGCAATACTCCGAACTTCAGTGGCAAGCTGATCCACACGGCCAGACAACCGGGCAAACTCCATTGAGAGAAAAAAAAAATCCTCCTCAGCATTCAGAGAAACAGAGGGAAAAAAAAAAAATAAAATCTCTGACAACTCTGACAATCTTCTTTCTTTAACACTATTTTTCCCTTCTGTGAGTACCATACAAATATCAGTTTTTGGGCTGGTGATACTGTTATGATTTGGTAGCTGAGGAGAGCAGGCAAAAAGGAAATACACCAGAGAGGTTGGAATCTGTGGGATTGCAGTACCCTGACTAACCACCACAACTAAAGGCAGCCGTGGAGCGTACCTACGTTGGTCCTAGACGCCTCGTCACAGCCTGAGAAGCTAACTACACCTAAAGATAGAAAAAGGAAAGCTATCTGCCCCGGAGCAGATCCCCAAAGAACATAGAAAGCCCCCAAACATGTAATGGCGGTTAGACAAGAGGAAAATACAGACACAGACAGAAAATAGTATGAGCAAACGTTGGGGCCCAAACTTCCTAAATAGAAAAGGATAGGAAGGACACTTACTGCAATCCCAAAAAACCCTGAAAAGTACCAACTCTACTAATTACAAAAACACCTGAGATCACACGACCTCTACCACCTAAATTAGTTCTCTGGTGTAACAAAACTAAACAGCAGCCACTGAAAAAACTGGAAAAGGCAAATGAACAAACAGTGGCTGAACTAAACTGAGAGGAGCACAAGCCCCCGGAGGGGACCCGGCAGACCCCCACAGAAGTGCAGGACAAAATGCAAAAAGCAAGCACAAAAAACTAAAAGAAGAAAATGTCTTATCTGTTAGCAGAAGATGCAGGCACGAAACAGCAAGCTACAAAGTGAACAGGAATCAAAGATGAGACCAGAACAATTGATCACCGGCAACCCTGATGGGAGGGAACCTCCCTTATATAAGACCAGTCAGTAACACCTGATCGCCAATCTTCACAATCTTCATTGGATAGTTCAGTACTGTTTGTAACCACCAGAGGGAGCTTCTGCTCAGAATTCATTTCTAGCACATTCACAACACCACACACTTCCCTCCTCCCAAACTGCAGCGTTTCACCCGCAGCAAAACCGCAGATCTTTTTTAGACCTGCGGTTTTGCTGCGGAAGTGCCCGACTTAGTGCAAGTCAATGGGCGCAGAAATGCTGCAGTTCCAGACAAAGAATTGACATGCTGCGGAAAATAAAACGCTGAAAATCTGCGTTTTTTTTCCGCAGCATGTGCACAGCAAACCTGCATTTGCCGTAGAATTACATTTGATGTGCTCTGTGCTGCGGGTTGGATGCGTTTCCGCGCGTTCAAAAACGCTGCGGAAATGCGTCTAAAAATGCAATGTGTCCACAACGACCTGCTAACCGCCAAGAGCAAGCGACACTACTCTGTCCTCCTTTTCCTGGACCTGTCTTCTGCGTTCTACACCATGGACCATTCCCTCCTGCTACAGATTCTCTCATCTCTTGGCATCACAGACTTGGCCCTATCCTGGATCTCATCATACCTAACAGACCGAACATTTAGTGTCTCCCTCTCACACACCACCTCCTCACCTCGCCCCCTGTCTGTCAGTGTTCCTCAAGGCTCAGTCCTAGGACCCCTCCTCTTCTCCATCTACACCTTCGGCCTGGCACAGCTCATAGTATCCCACGGTTTTCTACGGCAATGACACGCAGATCTACCTATGTGGACCTGACCTCACCTCCTTACTGACCAAACTACCACAATGTCTGCTCTCTCAGCCTTCTTTTCTGCTCGCTTTCTCAAACTGAACATGGACAAAACAGAATTCATCATCTTTACCCCATCTCACTCTACTCCTCCAACAGCCCTATCCATCAATGTCAATGGCTGCTCGCTTTCCCCAGTCTCGCACGCTCAGTGCCTTGGGGTGATCCTTGACTCTGCCCTCTCTTTCAAACCACATATCTAGGCCCTCGCCTCCTCCTGCCACCTCAAACTCAAATGTTTCCCGGATCTGCCCATTCCTCAAGCATGAAACCACAAAAACACTAGTGCATGCCCTTATCATCTCCCACCTCAACTACTGCAACCTCCTACTCTCTGGCCTCCCCTCTACCACTCTGGCACCACTCCAGTCCATCCTACACTCTGCTGCCCGACTATTCCCCAGCCTCCCCCCTTTGCCAGGCCCTTCACTGGCTTACTATTGCCCAGAGGCTCCAGTTCAAAACCCTAACCATGACATACAAAGCCATCCACAACCTCTCTCCTCCATACATCTGTGACATGGTCTCCCGGTACCTACCCACATGCAACCTTCGATCCTCTCAAAATCTCCTTCTCTACTCCCCCTTATATCTTCTTCCCACAACCGCATACAAGACTTCTCCCGTGCTTCCCCCATACTCTGGAACTCTCTGCTGCAACACATCAGACTCTCACCAACAACGGAAACCTTCAAGAAGAACCTGAAGACCCACCTGTTCCGACAAGCCTACAACCTGCAGTGATCCTTAGTCTACTGAACCGCCGCATGACCAGCTCTACCCTCGCCTAGTGTATCCTCACCTATCCCTGTAGACTGTGCTCCCTCGCGGGCAGAGTCCTCTCTCCTTCTGTACTTGTGTGTTCCTTGTCTTGCACATGTTTATTGTACTTGTCTATATTTCCCCTTTTCACATGTAAAGCGTCTTGGAATAAATGGCGCTATATAAATGTATAGTAATAATAATACCCTAAATCTACACTAAATCCGCAGGTAAAACGCAGGTCATTTTACCTGCGGATTTAGAAAAATCTGCGCGGAAAAATCCGCAACGTGTGCACATACCCTAAGTTTGTTTTCTGTAAGTGATATCTATAACTTTGTAACCCCTTCTCATGTACAGCACCATGGAATTAATGGTGCTATATAAATAAATAATTATAAAGTCCACAGACAAAGACAGGGCACATTTCATAGAAGTATGTCGTGCGCTGCTTCTATTGTGCTCGATTGCACAAGTAGACCTTTCTAAATCTTATATTTTAAGTTGCTAAATGTGATAGAGCAAGGCATATGTCACCTTAGTGGCGGTGACATTGTTCTGTGATTTGAGCTGTTGCCCAGTAAGAAAAAATTGGGGGGGCAGTTGCTATCGTGATTCAGCCCGCCATATCCCACCTTGTAATTTAGTGTCGGGGAAATTGTTCTGTGTTCAGAGCTGTTGCACAGAAAAAATATATTTTTTGCAGTTGCAAACATGATTTAGCACACCATATCTCACCCTGATATTTAGAGGTGGTGAAATTCATCTTTCTGTACAGCTGTTGCACAGTAAAAAAAAACTCTGTTGCTAAACGTGATTTAGCCCACCACATCCCACCTTGTCATTTAGTGTCGGTGAAATTGTTCTCTGATTTGCCCTGTTACACAGTGAAAAAAAATATTTTGTGCAGTTGCTAACATGATTCAGCACACCATATCTCACATTATCATTTAGTGGCGGTGAAATTCAGCTCTGTGCAGAGCTCATGCAGAGAGAATAAAAAACATTTTTTTGCGGCTACAAATGTGATACAGCACGCTATATCCCACCTTGTCATTTAGTGGCGGTGAAATTGTCCTGTGTGCAGAGCTATTGCACAGTAAAAAAAAATTTTTTTTTTTCTGTAACAAACGTGATACAGTAGGCTTGATCAGAATTTGAAATTGTTTGGAGCATACCTTCTAGGTTATACAGGCCTCATCCACACTAAAAATACTTTCTTCTGGTACTAACATGATACAGTAAGGAAGATCTCAGTTTGAAATTGTTTGGAGCATATCCTCTGTGTCATACAGGCCTTATCCACACTGAAACAATTCTTCTGTTACTAACGTGATACAATAGGGGAGATCTCATTTTTATAATTGATTGGAGCATATCTTTTGTTATACAGGCCTCATCCCCACTGAAACAATTCTTTCTTCTGTGACTAATGTGATACATTAGGGGAGATCTCAATTTGAAATTGTTTGGAGCATATCTTCTTTATCATACAGGCTTCATCCACACTAAAACAATTCTTTCTTCTGTTACTAACATCATACAGTAGGGGAGATCTAATTTTTTTAATTGTTTGGAGCATATCTTCTTTGTTATACAGGCTTCATCTACACTGATGTCATGGAAATATATATGTCTTCCATATATTCAAAGTATATTCACATATATGTATTCACAGTTCACAGTTAGATAGATCTCACTTGCTAAAAAACCTTGTGCTCACATATTTCTAGACCAGCTATAATCAGTCGTTTTAAAGAAATCTGGCCTTCATAAGGCCTTCGTAAAGGAACAAATGCATGAAGTACAAAAAGTCCTATTAGATATCTGTTGTTTACATTATAGTTAAGCAAGACAACTAGGTCAAGAGAATATAAACAATAATTCTGCAGCTTCAGCTCTTTTTATCATGATTATCATAATTATCATATTTACACTAGAACAGCCAATAATCTAGCAGCTTTTAATTGTATAATTGACTAACCAGCCCCTTTTTGTAAATGTATAAAACCTTGAATGAATAATAAATGTATGTCTTTGACGAACTGTTATACTGACACTTTCGTGTGGACAGTCCTCATTTCGTTCTGAGCGCTCAAGAAGACATTAAATAGAGATTTGGACATGGCAAGCAGCAAACACTGAAGGATATTTTTATCCTAATTAAATTTCCATATCAGTTGGCGCCTGCACGCGGGGCATTGGACGAAACGCACGAGGACCCGGCCGACCGGAGAGACGGGGGTGTTGGCCCTGGCCTTGGCACACGGGACGGAGACTGCAGCTCCATCAGTAAGGTAAGAAAACTTTGTCATCTTACCTGAATGTTCCCTGTGCCTAGTCCTAGCCTACACTTCCAGCCGGTCGGACGTGGTCATCACCGCATTCCCAGGTTGTGTAAAAAGTCCATACCCTTATCCAAAAGCCCTAGGATATAAGCCGAGTTGTTTGCTGCTGTGCTGTATATGTTTCATGTTTTATGTGAACCGGGAGAAAGTTGGAACGGTGACTGTGTTTTTGCTTGTTGATTTCTGGGGCTGTATAGCAAAAGACAATTGCTGCATAAGTTCCCGCAGTAAACTTTCACGCACCGGGAGGCCATCCCAGTCAAATCAGACGTGAAGGGCGGGAGCTTTGTTTTGGATAAGTCCACGCAGATAGTCTTCACACATTGGAGGGAACTTATCCCAAAAAATCCAGTTGTGGAAGCGAGGGCTTTGTTCGGTTAAGTTTCTGCAGTAAACTTTCACGCACTGGGAGGCCATCCCAGTCAAATCAGACGTGAAGGGCAGGAGCTTTGTTTGGATAAGTTCTCACAATAATCGTCCACGCACCGGGAGGCCATCCCAGTCAAATCAGACGTGGATAGTGAGAATTTTGATGAAGGCTATTGCAGATTACTGTGACCGGCGCACCGGCCAGGGCGTACGGTACAGAGCGATAGAACCTTGAGCCTCACCGCGCTCAGTGCAATTGGTGAGTTATCAGTTACCAGAGCAGCTTGTATGTGTCACAGATCATCAAAAGAGGGATTCGTATTCTCCCGGGTGTCTGTCTCACTGTCTGTATCAGGTACTGTCGCTTTAAATCACATCTCCATGCGCTCTGTTAGTATCTCATTCAGAGCAGTGTGCTGGCTGCAGCAGCGAGAAAACCCCTTTGATCCCCCCCTCCTCTGCTAATCACGTTGTCACATCTGTTTCTTGGCTTTGATTTTTATTTTTTTAAGCTAGTTTTTTGGCTACAGGTTTTAACGTGAGAATTATCAGGCATTCAGACTGAACTATATTCATTTTTTGCTATTCTGAGGAATAATATTTTTTTTTTTTTTTTTTGATACGTGATTTCAGTGCCTATAGAGACAGCAAGCAGAGATATAAGGAAGGGAGGGGGGAAGCAGCCAGCTGACATTCCAGAGATTTTTAATTAGCTGTTTTAGTAACAAGGGTTGTTTTTCAGAGTTTTATGATTAATACGGTTTTTTTCTCTTTTTCTCCCCTTTTTGGTGAATTTATTTTTTGTTTCCTTTTTCTAGAGGTTTTTTTTTTTACTAAATCTAACTTTTGTTTTTAAAATTTTTCTTTTAAGTACATTTTTAAATGATTTTGGAGAGATTTTTTCTCTAAGCAATTTATTTTAGAGCTTTATTTCTCCAGCCATTTTTTTTTCTACAAGCTTGCTTTAGAACAAGGTCACATAGATAAGGAAAATTACAGGCTGAGGGAGAGAGCAGACACAAACTACGCAGTGGTCTGAGTAGCCCCTCCCGTCGGGCATTCGGCGGAAACAAACAGAACCAGAGTGCAGCAGTTTTCAGATTTTTAAATCACCTTTGTTGAATAGGTTTTTGGAATAGACACAGTACGTAAGAATCGAAGGGCTAGGCATGTGAATAGAATGTCAGAGTACGTGAGAAGCAAATAGACAGGCAGCCTTTACGCTGCATAATGAAATGTTTTTTCTTGTTTTTTGTTATTTGAAAGGTAACGGGAAAGTTTATTAATAGATTACCATCTGCTATAAAAGAGCAGCGGTGCATCGTGTAAAAGATACAGCAAGTTAATTTGAACGGACCAGGAAGTGATTTTTTTTTTTTTTTTATGTGAATAAGTTTGAAAAGGTGTTAAATCATCTGTGAGAAAAAGATCACTGACATGTCACAAGAGCAGAATTCAGAGTCACACACATCACATGTCCATCATGTGGAGACACGGGACAGGTGTAGGCTGCTCTCATTGAGTAAGAAGCCTTGTACAGGGAAAAACGCTCCCCGCCTCTCTCCACAGGGAGAAGGCATTTTTGTTTCAACCATCCCCTCTCAAGAGTCACAGGGGGGACACCCTCTCCTTTTTCTTCTCTCAGTCCCTTTCTCTTTCTTCTTCAGACTTTTCTCCTCTTTCCTCGCTGCCATCCCTCTCATTCCTTCTTTTCCCTCCATCACATCTCTGACACATCCATTTTCTTCATCTTCCTCTTCTTCTATCTCTTCCTCTCCAACTCTCAAATCTTGTTCTTCATCTTCTTCTACTTCTCCCCCTCCATCTTTCTTCTCTCTCTCTCCTCCATCTTTCTCTCTTTTCCCCCTTTCACTCTTCTCTCCCTCCCCTCCTCTTTCTCTCGCTCCTCCCTCACACCTCCCTTCTCTTCCTCTTTTTTCTACTTCGTCATCAACTGGGTCAACGCCCAATCCAAGCAATGTGGTGTCCCTGTATTCAGTGTTTCCAGCACAGGGCACCTTGTCTATCCCAAGCACAGTACAAACATTGCCAGTCATTATATCAGGAGAAGAAAGTGCAGATCTCCCTACACAAAACGCTACATGTAGCCCCCAGACACAACAGTCCACAGCTAGGGCTTCACAGGGGGGTGGTATAGCTACAGGCTGCTAGCATGGAACCATGACACTGATCCACCGCAGCCTCAGCAAGGAAGTGGGAAATCCCCATGCAGCAAGACAACTTTAAAGCCCAAATCTCACCCAGTGTATGCACCAAGTACACCATGTCACTTCTTATCTGATGAAGATGAAGATGCAACGTCACACATGCTGCCCAATACTAGGGAAGAAAACACACAAGCACCAATAGAGCAGGGACAGGTAGAGGCACCATCCTATGAGCCCTTCATCCCAAGCCAGGTGATCAGTATGCTGCCAGACCCAGGGATACACCCCATGCCATTTTGCCAAAAAATGCAGCAGATCCAGCGAACGTATGCAGCAGCCTGGACTGATCTCTGGACCGTAATGGAAATAAAAGCAGGTGATGCATTCTGGCCAATTATGAGAGAACACTTCAAGCTCCCAACAGAGTTAGATGCGTATGCCTGAGAGACAGGACCAAAGCTAATTGAGCAACTCAGAGAATGGGTCAAAAGCAGACTGACAGGACAAACTCTCAGCCTACATGTCACGAGACAAGACAAGACAGAGTCTGTGGAGAAGTTCCATGACAGAGTAATGCAAGTGTTTCAAGATTTGGGCCTCATTACCCATGATCAGACACACAGACGGATGTTGGCACAGGCTTTTGTGCATGGACTGAGAGAACCAATCAGGAAACCACTGGTAGCAGCCAGGCCTGAGTACACGTCAATAGCAATGGATACCCTGCTCACAGTAGCAAAAAGGATTGAGTCCCGCCGGGACAGAAGGAATGTCAAGTGTTACAACTGTGGTGAGTTTGGTCATTTCCGGAACAAGTGCAGAACACTGACTTCACCCAGAAAAAGAAGAAACACAGAAAGCAGTGAAGAACCCCGTCCATAGGACAAGAGCACACCAAGTCCACAAGGAACCCCACCAGTGGGACCAATATCCTGAGAGTGGATGGCGTAGTCATATCTTTTCTTGTGGAACTCCGCAACCAGAATCTTCTGCTTCCTGCATGGGAATTGATGGTCAAGTCAGATATTTCCAGATTATGAAGCCCCTGATTGTGTGGACTCAGCCAGAACACTCCATCATGTCCCGGTTTGTTGTGTAAAAAACCTGCACCCTCAACCTATTGGGAGTGGACCTACTGCAGAAGCTGAAAGCGACCAGAGTGTTCCAGGAAGATGGGACCATGACACTTTCTTCACCCCTGACCCAAGAAGAAACAGGAACCTCAAACAACCACACTGCAGACCTATCACAGGAGGTGCTGGACATAGTACCAGAAAAGCCACTCCATCACCCAGAGTCAAGATGTCTCTGACCAACTGAAGGTCTAAGTGAACTCGCCTAAGAAGACGGCCTGAGAACTTTGACATTGGCCAGGATATTCAACTCAAGAAGGACTCTACTCGCTTCATGGAATGGCAACACCTCATCCAGCTCTAACGCCAGAGGTTCATCTTTTGCAAGCACCAGGAGGTGCCCCCTGCAATCAACCAGTTCACCCAGGCCCTAGACCGGAAAAAGGCCACTCAGCTCTTCAAACTTATGCACAAATACTGACCTGAGACCGAGCTGGAGAAAAAGAAACTACTGATGGCCCGTGCTGAGAAAAAAGCAGCCGTTTAAGGAGACGTGCCAACAAGAAGACCCCCTGTGACCAGAACAGGTGCTAACACAGTAACTGTCTTGGTGGAGAACAAGAAAGCCAGCTGGTCGTCATCTCTCATGATGTGGATCCTAGTAGACGGCTTGTTTTCCCGCCAGCTCTGCACCAGCAGATGGGAGTCCCCTGCTGCATACTGAAGGACAAGGCCAAACTGGGCTGCCTCGTCCATCGGAATCAATCCCAGCTTTCCACAGTGAAGAAAAAGACTGTAAACCCCACTGAGTTCAGAATGGTGCAAGGCCTGGAGGCCGCGAAAGAGGCTACGGTATTTGAAACCCCAACAGTGCTGAACCATCACACTCTGCTCTCAAGAGTCCCAGTCACCGCAACGGTATTCACGGTGATCAACCTGGCCAGTACCTTCTTCAGTGTTTCCCCTCCACCTGGAGGCCTGCTTTCACGCACCAGTGCAGTGCATATGGACAATGTTGCCTCAAGGTGCTCAAAACAAGCCCTTCAAGTTTCACCAAGACAATGTCCTCCATCTTCGTCAACTGGATTGCAGAATATGCAAGAGTCACTCTTCTACAACACGTGGATGACTTTCTCTTTTGTGTGGTTGACATCGACACCTGCACAGCCTATTCCTTATCTCTCCTACTCTACCTGGAAGAACAGCAACGCAAGGTCTGGAAGAACAAAGTCCAGTGATGCCAGAAGCAAGTTACATCCCTGGGACACTGTATTGCCCACAAGACGAAACACATGTCAAAAGACTGGAAGACCACTGTGGAGAAGATGGCTCCCCCAAAAACTCCAAGAATGCTGCAGGCCTTCCCTGGTCTAGTGTCGTATTGCAGAACCTGGATCCCTGATGCCTCAGTCCTAATGCAGCCTCTGTGCGCTTGCATCAACGCAACCCCGCTCCTTCTATCAGACGCAGCCTTCAACCCATTCAGGAGATTGGAAGAACTCCACAGTCTCAGCGCCAATACCAGGCCTACCTGACTATGAAAAGTCTTTCCGTCTACCTGATGGAAGAAAGAAGGTCATGCTACTGGAGTCCTGGCACGGATTCACGGGGGAAAACAGAGACTTTTAGGCTGCCTCTCAGCCCGCTTGGATCCAGTTGCAAGAAGAGCACCCTCCTGCCTGATGGCAGTATCCGCAGCACACACCCTCCTGGACAAGGTTGCTGACATCACTCTTGGACAGCCACTGGAAACTCTCACTCCACATGACATCTTGGCAATCTTCAATCAAGCTCAACCAACAGTAATCTCTCCACCGCCAGGCATCTTTGTGGCGCCTCTATTGCCTTTGTCTCATAATGTCACCGTCTCCAGACCTACAGTCCTCAGCCCGGCCACTCTACTCCCACTCCCAAGGGGGGATACTTGGATGGCTCCAGAAGAAGTTTCAACACAGGAAGTGCAGTGACCAGCAATCAAGAAATCCTGTGGTCCAGAAGTCTGTCACCTAGCCTGTCAGCCCAGGAAGCAGAATTGATAGCGCTGACGAAGGCCTGCCAGATGGCAGAAGGCAAGACTGCAAACATCTACACGGACTACAGGTACTCGCATGGCATAGCACACGACTTTAGACCCATCTGGGCTACAGGGGACTTCATCACAGCAAACGGGACAACCGTGAAGCATCATGGAGCCTTCAGGGACCTACTGGGTATACTCAAACTTCCAAAATGGTGGCAATTTGAAAAATCAAAGTGCATGGAAAACTGAGAACAGAAGAGGCGTGAGGCAATAACATGGCGGACATGGCAGCCAAAGAAGCAGCCAAAGGAAGACAACATGGAGAAGTGGGAGAGGTCGTAGAGCCGGACGGCTACTACATGACGACTGAAGACAAGAAACCTGACAAAAAGACGTCCTGGAATCTGCTCAAGAAGTTACAAGACCAAGCTCCAAAAGGAAAAGAGCTGAATGGGAAAAAAGCAACACGTGAAGAAGGAAGGCTATCAATAATAGACTTCAAACTCTGCCTACCACAAAGTATGCACCCTATGGTGGTCCAATGGGTACATGGACCCACATCCACATATCAAAGACACAGATGAATGATCTGATTGGTGCTTACTGTTTCGCTTCAGGGATCTCCACCCTAACAGCCAAACTCACCAGCAGCTGTCTGACCTGCGGCAAATTCAAGCCTGGACGTATGGAAGAAAGACCCCCTCACCTCATCTGGAAAGACCACTCTACCAGCTTCAAAGGATCCAGATAGACCACATCCAGATATCGCCAAGTGAAGGATTCAAATACGCCATTGTGGTCAAAAGAAGTATTTTCAAGATGAACAGAAGCCTTCCAAGTCAGCAAAGACTACTGCAACTAAGCTACTTTCGGAAAATAGTGTGCAGATACGGGGTTCCAGAAATGATAGAAAGTGATCAGGGACCCGCATTCACAGCAAATCTGACACACAAGACCCGATTAGCAGTAGGGTCAGATTTAGGCCTACACACTCCTTACCACCCCCAGAGCAGCAGGAAGGTGGAAAAAACTGAATGAAACACTTAAGAATAGAATGCTGAAAAATTGCCCAAGAGACACGCAAACCATGGCATGACACACTCCTAATTGCACTGTTTAGCGTAAGGCACACTCCCAGAGACCCAGAAAAGCTGTTTCGTGCCTGCATCTTCTGCTAACAGATAAGACATTTTCTTCTTTTAGTTTTTTTTGGTGCCTGCATTTTGTCCTGCACTTCTGTGGGGTCTGCCGGGTCCCCTTCTGGGGCTTGTGCTCCTCTCAGTTTAGTTCAGCCACTGTTTGTTCATTTGCCTTTTCCAGTGGTTGCTGTTTAGTTTTTGTTACACCAGAGAACTAATTTAGGTGGTAGAGGTCGTGTGATCTCAGGTGTTTTTGTAATTAGTAGAGTTGGTACTTTTCAGGGTTTTTTGGGGTTGCAGTAAGTGTCCTTCCTATCCTTTTCTATTTAGGAAGTTTGGGCCGCAACGTTTGCTCATACTATTTTCTGTCTGTGTCTGTATTTTCCTCTTGTCTAACCGCCATTACATGTTTGGGGGCTTCCTATGTTCTTTGGGGATCTGCTCCGGGGCAGATAGCTTTCCTTTTTCTATCTTTAGGTGTAGTTAGCTTCTCAGGCTGTGACGAGGCGTCTAGGACCAACGTAGGAACGCTCCACGGCTGCCTTTAGTTGTGGTGGTTAGTCAGGGTACTGCAATCCCATAGATTCCAACCTCTCTGGTGTATTGCCTTTTTTTTTTTGCCTGCTCTCCTCAGCTACCAAATCATAACACTTATGTAATTGAATTGGTCAAAAACTAATGTCCATTCTCGAGTTTTTCACTTCACTGCCAGATTTGATGATCCTGTCCAAGAGCCCCAGATGACACCAACCTCTGTGTAACTAGAGGGAAAGCCTGTTTGGATCCACGTATCGCATTGCAAGGAAGCTCCCGTACCAGGAGAGACACCTAAGCCATGAAGGATGTCGTGGATGCTCTGACTGACCAGACAGATGACCTACTTGATGAGTTCAAGGCCAGAGACCAAGTTAAAGCAGGATTTGAGTCACTATTGCCGCTAGTAACTATAAACAAAAATGTTGATTGGATAAATTACATCTATTATAACCAGCAGAGATTTGTTAACTTCACCATAGATGCTGTAAAAGGTTTGGCAGCACAGTTAGGCCCCACTTCCATTATGGCATTCCAGAATAGAATGGCTTTGGATATGATTCTAGCTGAGAAAGGAGGTGTTTGCAAAATGATCAAAGACACCTGTTGCACCTACATCCCAGACAACACTGGCCCAAATGGTAAAGTCACAATGGCAATACAGAAACTTACTGAGTTATCAGAGGAACTGAAACAGAACTCAGGTGTCACTGACCCATGGGATCGATACTTTGGGTGGATGAGTGGGTGGCAGAAAATGTTGGCACAGGTTGGGACAGCCATTATGGGGGTTCTCATTTTTGCATTAATTACTGGTTGCTGTGTTGTTCCTTGTATCCGCAGGTTAATGGAAAAAACTGTTCAGGAGACAACCAATTTGATGCCACTCACCATCTTGGACCTCGCACCAGTCCGGATGGAACTGCCTGGCTTGACCAGATCTCCGAACTACCTCCAGACTGAGAATACACATCCTTGATGAAACATCCTATCAAATAAAGAGACTATGATTGCAAACACATAAACCCCCGACAGGGACAGTCCTCCTGACCGCCCATTTGCGAAAAGTCTGTATTCGGTGGGGGAGACATGCGCTAGGCATATTCTCAACCCGCCAGCAGCACAAAAGAGTTGCAGCGCTTTGGGCCAGGAGCAGGTTTTTAGGGCAAGTGGTATCTAAGGGGGGACTGTCATGGAAATATATATGTCTTCCATATATTCAAAGTATGTCATGGGTGCATCGCCACGAAGATTGTCGCGATTTCACATTCTGACTTCTCGCAGCTGAGTTGCTGTTTCTTTGTGTTTGGTAATGAGGGAGTTAATTTTACCTAGCTCTTTGCTAAGACTAGGTCCAGCCTCGCCCGGCTGCTTTTGATTATGTTCTAATTAGCTTCCTTTATATAGCTGCCAGTCTGCTGGTTAGATGCCGGTGAAAGCATTCATACAGACTGCAGATAGGATCGGTTCTGAGAAGACTTAAGCTAAGAGCTCTTTTGTTGTTTCTCCTCACCTTGCTTATAGTTTATCTCCTAGACCTTTGGTGTTCCCTCTGTGTTTTAATGTTGTATGCAAGACAGTATTTACTTTATCCCCTGTCTGTCTCGTTTGTCTATACTGTTTGTTAACCTTTACCTGTCCATTCCCTATGGTGGTAATCAGGGTCCTTCTAAGGACTAGATTACAGTGGTCAGGGATTTATAGGAGACAGGGTTTACGCTGGTGGCCTGGACCTCTGTACCATTAACAGTACCTCCAGGTAGAGGGACTAGTCAGGACCCCAGTTTAGGGTCAGCATAGACCCCGGTCCACCTCTAACCAGAGACAGCGTGAAAAGGATTCAGTATTGACCCACAGGATATTATGTCAGGTAATACTATGCTATATATACATGTTAATGTTACCTATTTATATGTTATATAGAATGTTGTCCCACTTGATAGATTACTGACATTATATATTTATACATCTGCTAGACAGCGTGACAAAGTATATTCACATATATGTATTCACAGTTCACAGTTAGATAGATCTCACTTGCTAAAAAACCTTGTGCTCACATATTTCTAGGCCAGCTATAATCAGTCGTTTTAAAGAAATCTGGCCTTCATAAGGCCTTCGTAAAGGAACAAATGCATGAAGTACAAAAAGTCCTATTAGATATCTGTTGTTTACATTATAGTTATGCAAGACAACTAGGTCAAGAGAATATAAACAATAATTCTGCAGCTTCAGCTCTTTTTATCATGATTATCATAATTATCATATTTACACTAGAACAGCCAATAATCTAGCAGCTTTTAATTGTATAATTGACTAACCAGCCACTTTTGTAAATGTATAAAACCT
This sequence comes from Oophaga sylvatica, assembly GCA_033576555.1. Taxonomy (NCBI): domain Eukaryota; kingdom Metazoa; phylum Chordata; class Amphibia; order Anura; family Dendrobatidae; genus Oophaga; species Oophaga sylvatica. The sequence goes on from JARQOD010000001.1 coordinate 343,322,400, forward strand.
TGAATGAATAATAAATGTATGTCTTTGACGAACTGTTATACTGACACTTTCGTGTGGACAGTCCTCATTTCGTTCTGAGTGCTCAAGAAGACATTAAATAGAGATTTGGACATGGCAAGCAGCAAACACTGAAGGATATTTTTATCCTAATTAAATTTCCATATCACTGAAACAATTATTTCTTCTGTGACTAACACGATTCAGCATGCCATATTTCACTTTGTCATTTAGTGCCGCTGAAATTCATTTGTGTGCAGAGTAAAAAATCTAATTTTTTGTTGCTAATACTGTGCTCCTACCACACTATCTGAGCAACGTGACTGGGAAAAAGTGAGTTCGTGATAGAAGGGGGATTAGGCTTGGTGTTCAAGGTGTACGTGGGGTAGGTGGTAATGTTAGTGAAAGCACTAGTGAGCCAACAACGTCACGCCCTGTACAAACACAACTGACAACTTCTGTTACTGGACGAGCTACTCCACTACCTTTCTTTGGCAGCCGCACAACGGTATGTGTTATGAATGTGCTAGAGATGGTTTCTGAGCAGAGGCTCCCTCTGGTGGTTACAGACCGTACTGAACCTTTCAGCGAGGAATTGCAATCTGGGATCACGGACTGGTCTGATATAAGGGAGGTTCCCTCCCATGATGGTTGCCGGTGATCAATTGTTCTTGTCTCAATTGTGGTTCCTGGTTCATTTGGAAGTTTGCTGAGTCTTGCCTGCATCTTCTGCTATCAGATAAGATATTTTCTGCTTTTATTTTTGTGCTTGCTTTTTGCATTGTTCCCTGCACTTCTGTGGAGGTCAGCCAGGTCCCCTTCGGGGGGCTTGTGCTCCTCTCAGTTTATCTGAAGCCACTGTTATTTGCTCATTTGCCTTTTCCTGTTTTTTCAGTGGCTGCGGCTTAGTTTTGTTACACCAGAGATCTGATTTAGGTGGTAGAGATCGTATGATCTCAGGTGTTTTTGCAATCAGAAGAGTTGGTATTTTTTAGGCTTTTTTTTGGATTGAGTGAGTATCCTTTCATGTACTTTTCTGTCTAGACAGATTGGGCCCCAGCGTTTGCTCATTCTATTTTCTGTCTGTGTCCGTGCTTCTTCTTGTCTAACCGCCATTACATGTTTGGGGGCTTCCTATTTTCTTGGGGATCTGCTCCGGGGCAGATAGCTTTCATCTTTCTGCCTTTAGGTGTAGTTATCTCTAAGGCTGTGACGAGGCGTCTAGGATCAATGTAGGAACGCTCCACGGCTACCTCTAGTTGTGTGGTTAGTTCAGGTTACTGCAATCCAATAGGTTCCAGCCTCTCTGGTGTATTGCCGTTTTTGCTTATTCTCCTCAGCTACCGAAACATAACAGTATCACCGGCCCAAACTGAAAATTATATGGTACTCACAGAAGGGAAAAATAGTGTGGAAAGAAGAAAAAAAAGTTGTCAGAGTTGTCAGAGATTTTTTTTTTCCTGTTAGTTGCATTTTTTCCCTCTTTTTCTCTGGGTGCTGAGGAGGATTTTTTTTTCTCTAAATGGATTTTGCATAGTTGTCTGGCCGTGTGGATCAGCTTGCCACTGAGGTTCGGAGTATTGCTACCTATCTTGCTAGGTTGCCGGTTGTGGAACCTAGGATTCCCATGCCAGATTTGTTTTTGGGGGATCGGGCTAAATTTCTGAATTTCAAAAATAACTGTAAGTTGTTTTTTGCCTTAAAGCCTAAGACCTCAGGGAACGCAGCACAGCAGGTTCAAATTGTCATCTCTCTCCTGCGTGGCGATCCTTAGGATTGGGCTTTTGCCCTGACACCTGGGGATCCTGTTTTGAATGATATTGATGCATTTTTTCTGGCTCTGGGGTTATTGTACGATGAACCTAATGTCACTGATCAAGCTGAAAAAACCTTGTTGGCATTAAATCAGGGTCTTGAAGACACTGAGTTGTACTGTCAGAAATTCCGAAAGTGGGCAGTCCTGACCAAATGGAATGATGATGCTTTGGCAGCCCTTTTTCGGAAGGGGCTGTCAGAGAATGTAAAGGATGTTATGGTGGGATTCCCTGCTCCCTCTGGTCTCAATGATTCTATGTCATTGGCTATTCAAATTGACAGACGTTTGCGTGAGCGCAGAGGTATGCGTGAGATAGTGTTGCCTTGTGAGCCAGCTTCTGAGCCCATGCAGTGTGATAGAGTGACTTCTGGGGCACAGCATCATGAGTTTCGAAAGCGCAATGGGTTATGTTTCTACTGTGGTGACGCCTCTCATGCTATTTCAGTCTGCCCTAAGCGGGGAAGACGTTTTGCACGCTCAGTTGTCTTGGGTAGTGTTCAGACTAAATTTCTGTTGACTGTTACCCTGATTTACTCCCTGTCCACATTTTCTGCTCAGGCTTTTGTTGATTCAGGAGCAGCTATTAACCTGATGGATTTTGACTTTGCCAAACGTTGTGGGTTTCCCATGATACCCTTGCGGAAGTCTATTCCCCTACTGGGCATTGATTCTACCCCTTTGGCGGAGAATAAACCCCAGTTTTCTAGTCAGGTGATAATGAGGGTTGAACCAGATCATCAGGAGAGTTGCAAATTTCTGGAGCTATAATAAACACCCAAGTGCAAAAGAAACAGGGGGAAAATAACCACCAAGGCAGGATTAGACACTATATGTATTTTTATTGAAAATCAGACATAGAAAATTGCACATACATAATATATAAAATTATGTTAAAAAAGGAAGCAAACACACCACCCTACAGTACCCAATAACTGGGATTTATATCCACATAACCAGGCAAATGTATAGCATGACAAAAAATAAAAAACACTATGTGCCAATGAAGTGTAGCAAATAAAAAAGTGCTTAATGTGAAACACAATATATAAAACACAGTATGCTCAAAAATACTGAACCAATTCACACAAATTGTGATCTGACAGAAAACATATGTGTCAAATAATGTTCGTGAATCAAAAGCTGCAACCAAAGAAAACTAAGTGTACCCTGTGTAAAAAACTAAATACGCGCCCCGTTCTTGGCAGCACTCCCATCCACCCTCGGTGGTTCCCCCCCGGGATTTTCCAGGTATATTGATTTTTGTTTTATTGCTTTTTAGGGTAGCACATGCTAGATTCTTTTTCATCTAAGCTACAACACTTTTTTGGCCGATGGTGCCTCATTTTTCACTGGTGTACCATATTTAGTTTTTTACACAGGGTACACTTAGTTTTCTTTGGTTGCAGCTTTTGATTCACGAACATTATTTGACACATATGTTTTCTGTCAGATCACAATTTGTGTGAATTGGTTCAGTATTTTTGAGCATACTGTGTTTTATATATTGTGTTTCACATTAAGCACTTTTTTATTTGCTACACTTCATTGGCACATAGTGTTTTTTATTTTTTGTCATGCTATACATTTGCCTGGTTATGTGGATATAAATCCCGGTTATTGGGTACTGTAGGGTGGTGTGTTTGCTTCCTTTTTTAACATCATTTTATATATTATGTATGTGCAATTTTCTATGTCTGATTTTCAATAAAAATACATATAGTGTCTAATCCTGCCTTGGTGGTTATTTTCCCCCTGTTTCTTTTGCACTTGGGTGTTTATTATATTTAATTGGATGGTTATCCATCCGCACTCTGAGGTGTGATTTCAATTAGAGGTGTATACATATTAATCTATTCTGTATATTTTTCTGACACATTCTTTATTTTTTGCACTATATTGTATCACATCTCTCCTGTTTTTTGATCCAAATTTCTGGAGCTGTATAATCTGCATGACATTATTGTACTAGGTTTCCCTTGGTTGCAGTCTCATAATCCTGTTTTGGATTGGAAATCTGTGTCTGTGACCAGTTGGGGCTGCCAATGTGTTAATGCCGACACTCCTGTTTTTTCTGCCTCTCCCCAGTCTCAGGATGTTCCTGACTTTTTGACTGATTTTTCTGATGTATTTTGTGAAAGTAAATCTGCATCCTTGCCCCCTCACAGGAGCTATGATTGCGCTATTGAATTAGTGCCTGGTGGTAAATTTCCTAAAGGTCGCCTTTTTAACTTGTCTGTACATGAACACGATGCTATGCAATCTTATATCAAGGAGTCATTGGAGAAGGGTCATATCAGACCATCCTCTTCACCCTTAGGTGCCGGTTTTTTTCTTTGTGGCCAAAAAGGATGGTTCATTGAGGCCGTGTATTGATTATCGTCTCTTGAATAAGATCACTGTGAAGTATCAATATCCGTTACCCTTGATTTCTGACCTGTTTTCCAGGGTGAAAAGTGCTAGTTGGTTTACCAAGCTTGACTTCAGGGGGGCGTATAGCCTTATTCGCATTAAGCACGGGGATGAATGGAAGACGGCGTTTAATACCCCAGAGGGGCATTTTGAGTACCTAGTGATACCCTTTGGGCTCACTAATGCTCCTTCCATCTTCCAATCCTTCATGAATGATATTTTCAGGGATTTTGTGGATAAATTTCTGATTGTTTATTTGGATGATATCTTGATTTTTTCCAATGACTGGGACTCTCATGTGAAACATGTTCGGACTGTGTTCCAGATTTTGAGAGAGAATGCACTGTATGTGAAGGGATCAAAGTGTCTTTTTGGCGTACAGAAGGTCTCATTTCTGGATTCATTTTGTCTCCGTCTGTTATTGAAATGGACCCGGTCAAGGTTCAGGCCATCTGTGATTGGGTCCAACCTACTTCATTAAAGGCTCTTCAGAGATTCTTGGGTTTTGCCAATTTTTATCGTAAATTTATTGGTAATTTCTCCGGTATTATTAAACCATTGACTGATTTGACCAAAAAGGGTTCTGATGTGGTGAATTGGCCTCCTGAGGCAGTCTTTGCGTTTCAGGAACTTAAGCAGAGATTCACTTCTGCTCCTGTTCTACGGCAGCCTGATGTTTCTCTACCGTTTCAGGCAGAGGTTGATGCCTCTGAAATTGGGGCAGGTGCTGTTTTGTCCCAAAGCGATCCAGAGACCTCTAAGAGTAACCCTTGTGCCTTTTTCTCTCGAAAATTTTCTCCAACTGAATGTAATTATGACGTGGGTAATCGGGAGTTATTGGCCATGAATTGGGCCTTTGAACAGTGGAGACATTGGCTAGAAGGAGCCAAACATCAGGTGGGGGTCCTCATGGACCATTAGAATCTGGTTTATCTCGAATCAGCCAAGCGACTTAATCCTAGACAGGCCAGGTGGGCCTTGTTTTTCACACGTTTTAATTTTGTGGTTTCTTTTCTTCCAGGCACTAAGAATGTTAAGTCAGATGCCCTCTCGAGGAGTTTCTTTGCGGACTCTCCTGAGTTATCTGATCCTACTGTTATTTTGAAAGAGGGTGTAGTTCTTTCCACCATCTCGCCCAATTTGAGACTGGCTCTGGAAGGGTGTCAGGAGGATAAACCTGAGCGCTGCCCTATTGGGAAATTGTTTGTCCCAGACCAGTGGAAGAAGAGTGTGATGTCTGTGATTCATTGTTCCGCGTTGGCTGGTCATCCCGGGATTTTTGGTACCAGAGACTTGGTGAGTCGGTCCTTTTGGTGGCTTACTTTGTCTCGTGACTTCAGGGAATTTGTGCAGTCCTGTGGGACTTGCTCTCGCTCCAAGCCTTGCTCTCGCTCTAGTGGTTTGTTAATGCCATTACCTGTGCCCAAGAGGCCATGGACCCATATCTCTATGGATTTTATTTCCGACCTCCCTGTTTCTCAGAGAATGACCGTTATCTGGGTAATCTGTGATAGGTTTTCCAAGATGATACATCTTGTGCCATTACCTAAGTTACTTTCCTCCTCCGAATTGGTGCCTTTGTTCCTTCAGCACGTGGTTCGGTTACATGGCATTCCAGAGAACATTGTGTCTGACAGAGGAGTCCAGTTTGTTTCCAGATTTTGGAGGACATTTTGTTCTAAACTTGGTGTTCAATTATCTTTCTCCTCTGCTTTTCATCCTCAGACCAATGGAAAAACCGAGAGAACAAACCAGACCTTGGAGACTTAGTTGAGATGTTTTGTGTCTACTGATCAAGATGACTGGGTCTCTTTTTTGCCTTTGGCTGAGTTTGCTCTTAATAATAGGGCTAGCTCTGCCACCTTGATGTCTCCATTTTTCTGCAATTTTGGGTTTCAGGTGTATACAGCAAGGTAGAAGTGCAGGCTTAAAATATAACTTTTAATAATTGCCCTTAAAAAACGAAATTTTTCGTTCAATAATAACAAAAAGCATTAAAGTGTATCCTAACCACCAATAACTTGTGAGAAAACAAAATATAATTAAAACCGTCAGTAAACCAGACTGACTTAATCATAGGTTAAATAGGGATAGATCTATCTGGACACTATCCACAAAATATCAATGACTGTATGTGCTTATTTCCTCTCATAAATTGCACATCAAAAATATGGAACAGTCTTACCACATGTTGATATCCACCGTATACTTGTAGATGGGGGAGGCCTTTTTAAGCATAATGCCATACATTACCCCAAACCAGGTGGATACATGTGAACCAAGGACTGACAGTCTCCCAACGCGTTTCTCTGGCTAGATCATCAGGGGAGAGTTATGCCATTATTGTCAGCTGTTATGGTGTCTGTCACCCGCAGCGCCTGTATGGACTGTTAAACGGGTGCACGTGTCTGAACCACGTGCGCTCTTAAATAGGACGCTAAAACGGTCATATAGTGACGTCAGATCCTGTGCGTTCTCATTCGCGACGCAATATCCTGTGCGTTCTCGTTCACGACGCAATATCCTGTGCGTTCTCATTCGCGACGTAATATCCTGTGCGTTCTCATTCGCGACGTAATATCCTGTGCGTTCTCATTTGTGACGTAATATCCTAAGTGCTCGTCATCTGGAACGCAAATTTGGAACGCAAACTATCATGCAGGTGCACGTTAATAATCAACCTATAGGAAGCTAAGATGACATCATATCCTAAGCGCCCTTCATAGTGACGTAGGTCTCAAATGCGCTCCTCATCCGAGACACTTAATTGGAACGCAAATTAATCAGTAGGTGCACACTAATCAGAAACATGATAATTTCAAAATAGAAAGCTGAGATAACGTCATATCCTGAGCGTTCTTTATAATGACGTGATCTCATATGCGTTCCTTATCTGAGACGCTTGAATGGAACGTAGGTTAACTAGCAGGTGTATACTAATGGATCACATGAATTCTCAAACACCGTCATAACTTATGCGTCCCTCATGACGACGCAATATCTAATGCGCTCCCATATGGAACGCACATAGAATCAGAAATTCCAAAATATTCATGTGATTCATCTATGGGCGTCACGTTGTAGATATTGTGCCAATAGTGTATTTAAAGATAATACCATCCCGTTTTTTTAAAAAAGGTTTTTCAAAGCTGATCCAAAGATTCTTTTTTAGAAAACATTATGATATTTTACAAATACCACAAAAGACCAGTATCAAATCATAAATAATATTGGGGTATTGTACAGATTCAACATATGTATACAGATAGTCAATATATCCCTAAAATTTTCAATACTGTATATTGACACTGTTATCATAAAATAATACAAGGGAATTTCTTTGGAGTACATAGAATTATTTTAAGACAGGACCCCATTTAATGATAAATCTCTATAAGATCTGCAACTACACAAGGTGTGATGGTAAGAATTTTGGATAAACTCCATAGATATTGACTCAGACAATTCATGATAGAGTCAAGGGAGAATAAAGCAATAATTTAAATCTCTTAGGAATTAACAGGTTCCTTGTAGTGGAATTGGTAGTGATCTTAGTTCAAAGCATCATCATTGACAATAGAGATGTGATAGAGGACACTGGAGATAGGTAAAAAGAGGGGGAAACAATAACAATTTATGAGAGGAAAAAAGCACATACAGTCATTGATATTTTGTGGATAGTGTCCAGATAGATCTATCCCTATTTAACCTATGATTAAGTCAGTCTGTTTTACTGACTGTTTTAATTATATTTTGTTTTCTCACAAGTTATTGGTGGTTAGGATACACTTTAATGCTTTTTGTTATTATTGAACGAACAATTTCGTTTTTTAAGGGCAATTATTAAAAGTTATATTTTAAGCCTGCACTTCTACCTTGCTGTATACACCTCATTTTTTGATTGGTAGATCCTTATTACATATACTTTATCCAGTGGTGTGGCTGGTTTTTTGACTAAGGGCATCAACATTGACACTTGGACGGCTGAGGCAAAAGAGGTCTTTTCTGATAAAACATTTATCCAACCCAAATATACTCCGTCTTATAGTAATGCATTTAAAGAATTAACTAAAGTGTACAAAAATCAAATATCAAGTTGGTGGGAGGTTCAAAGCCTTGAAAACTATATCAAAACTGGTATTGTCCCTCGACATCTAAGAATTACTTTACAACCAGGTTTTAGATATAGAAACAGTACCCTGAGTGATCAATGGGAAAAAGAAGCGACTGCTAGTTCCTTGAGATTTATGAATCTTCTTTTAGAAGAAGAGAAGAAAACACTTAACTTGCAAAGTGATTTATTAAAAGAACAAATTGAAATCACAAAGAAATTTTCAGCAGAAACCGATTTTTCTGCAAAAGAAACAATCTTACAAAATACAATTGAAAGATATCAATATAACCTCAAGGAAAGTAAGCACCGCAATTTTGTACGTGACCTCCAGGAGTTTAAAGAGAATAAGGCATATCATATTCCCACTAATAGAAATTTTTCTAATTTTGGTAGAAATCTGGAAACAGACATATCTTCTACTGACACGGATCTGTCTGATTCCGAAACTCGCTCTAGGAATTCTAGAGGTAAACAGAGAGGAAGAGGTAATCAGAGAGGGCGCCCTGGTGACAGATTGGGTAGTTCACGTTTTTTAGACCAGGGCTATTACCTGAGGAACAGACCAGGAGTCAGCAATTGACTAATACTGAAACTACGCAAGTAATCAATATTTCATCAAGACCTCTTACAGATAATGAGGTGCAGGTTTTGAGCAGAGGGTTAAGCTTTGTTCCAACTTCAGACTTTCAGACATTTGAGAGTATTAAAGATCTTCACCTTTTTGTTCGAAAGTTAAAGTGGAAAAAACACTTCATAAGGGAAGACAAACGGACCAGTCAAGATTTAAGTGTCCCAGAATCACTATTGCCAGATATCAGACTACTATATGGTCTGGCTGACCCTATCCCTGAACTTACAGGTGAGGGCCCTTTCACCCAACTTAAGCCTAAAAGTATTAAGATGCCTCCACCATCGGGAGATAAGTCCACCATTGATGTATTTTTGGAGGTAGTAACAAAGGATTTAGAAGGCTTGAACACTAAGGCCAATAAACGCTTTAATCTATCCAAAAATGAAATGGAGGCTTTAAAATGTCTAGAAAAGGATCCCAATATTGTAATAAAACCCTCAGATAAGGGTGGGAATACGGTTGTTATGAACCTGTTGGATTACCGGGAGATGTGTCAAAAGATTTTGAAAGACACAGTTTTTTATGAGAAATGATCAAATATTCCAATGAACGAATCTCTCCATCAACTAAAAGAGATTTTGGATAGAGGTATGGGAATGAATCTAATTGATAAAAATGAATATGACTACCTTTTTCCCAGGTTCCCTGTAACAGCAACCTTTTATTGTCTTCCTAAAATTCATAAAGGTCTGTCTCCCCTAAAGGGAAGACCAATAGTCTCAGGGATAGACAATCTGACACACCATATTGGGATATATCTAGACATTATCTTGAAACCTTTTGTTGTCTCATTGAATTCATATACCAGAGACACAACAGACTTATTGAGAAAACTGGATGGGTTGAATATTGAGACAGGGTCCATTCTTGTCAGCATTGATGTAGAGGCACTATATTCCTCCATTAATCATGCAAATGGCCTAGAAGCAGTGGGATTCTACCTAAAAAGGAGGGGCCAACAATGTAGTGATCATAACACCTTTGTGCTCAAATTGCTGGAATTCTCTTTGACCAAAAACTTTTTTCTTTTTGACAATGCGTTGTACCACCAGCTCAGGGGCACAGCGATGGGGAATCCATGTGCCCCATCCTACGCTAATTTGCTCCTGGGCTGGTGGGAAGAGACTATTGTCTTTAGTGACATACATCTACAGGAATGTGAAAGGATAAGTTTTTGGTCAAGATATATTGATGATGTATTCATGATTTGGAATGGGACCATTCCTGAACTAGAGATTTTTGTGGCCAAATTGAATGTCAACCAATTGGACTTTCCTTCACTTTTGAGCACCATATGTCTGAACTGCCCTTTCTGGATATATACATAAAAAAAATGGAAAATGGGTATATAGAAACTAAGAACTTCAGAAAACCCACGTCAACGAATGCCTTATTGAGATGGGAAAGTCACCACCCAACTCCCCTCAAAAAAGGCATCCCAAAGGGACAATATATGAGGATGCGACGTAATTGCTCCTCTGATGGCGATTATCAGACACAGGCAGCAGATTTGAGACAGCGATTTCTAAATAGGGATACCCGGATGGGGTCCTACGGAAAGCATATAATGATATTAAATCCTTGGATAGAACGTCCCTACTGAATATCAAACAACCTAAAAATGAGTCTCCCACCTGTAGATTCATCACCACATTTAATTCTGGAGCACAGCAGGTTCGCTCGATTCTCCAGAAACATTGGCCAATTCTACAGATGGATGAGGACATTGGAGATTTGGTGGGAGATTTCCCGCAAATGACCTTTTTGAAGGGTAGATCTATTGGGGATAGAGTTGTACATAGTCATTTTAATCCCCAAAAGAAAGAGACATGGCTCACTAGCAATATAAAAGGTTGTTATAAATGCAGTGGATGTATTGCTTGTCCGGTTCTAGCTACAGGAGGATCATTTACGAGCTTTGCAACGAATAGAACTTATGAAATCCGACATTTCATCAACTGTCGCACCAAAGGGGTGATCTATAAAGCCACCTGCCCGTGTAATCTGGAATACGTAGGAAAGACCATTCGAGAATTTAGAAGAAGAATAGGTGAACATCTGCGAGATATAGCCCTAAAGAGAGACACACCCCTAGCCAGACACATGACTAGCCAACATAAGGGGAAACAACGGGTCTCAAATTCATCAGCATTGATAAAATAGGAGCACCAAAGAGGGCGGCAACTGGGACAGGAGAATTTTACAGAGTGAAACAAAATGGATCTATCAGCTAAAAACACAACAGCCTTTAGGTCTCAATGAAAATTTGACATATAGTTGCTATGTATGAGCTCCTATATTCTCGTCTCCCATATTCAGCCTCCCCTCTTTTCCCTCTTCCTCTTCCATATATCCCTTTACTATTGATGTAATCTCTGTTTCCACACCTATTCTAGGCTTAGAATAGGGTGTGATAGGGAAAAACAGGGTCAGCCGCCGAGGAGTGGGGGCGCCAAAAATTCGTTCTTCTTAGGGTGCCAACCTCCACGGTTAGGTAGGTTGTACCAGGTCTGATAGGGACATGTAGCCCAATTTTTGATGTTAATGTTTCCCCCTCTTTTTACCTATCTCCAGTGTCCTCTATCACATCTCTATTGTCAATGATGATGCTTTGAACTCAGATCACTACCAATTCCACTACAAGGAACCTGTTAATTCCTAAGAGATTTAAATTATTGCTTTATTCTCCCTTGACTCTATCATGAATTGTCTGAGTCAATATCTATGGAGTTTATCCAAAATTCTTACCATCACACCTTGTGTAGTTGCTGATCTTATAGAGATTTATCATTAAATGGGGTCCTGTCTTAAAATAATTCTATGTACTCCAAAGAAATTCCCTTGTATTATTTTATGATAACAGTGTCAATATACAGTATTGAAAATTTTAGGGATATATTGACTATCTGTATACATATGTTGAATCTGTACAATACCCCAATATTATTTATGATTTGATACTGGTCTTTTGTGGTATTTGTAAAATATCATAATGTTTTCTAAAAAAGAATCTTTGGATCAGCTTTGAAAAACCTTTTTTAAAAAAACGGGATGGTATTATCTTTAAATACACTATTGGCACAATATCTACAATGTGACGCCCATAGATGAATCACATGAATATTTGGAATTTCTGATTCTATGTGCGTTCCATATGGGAGCGCATTAGATATTGCGTCGTCATGAGGGACGCATAAGTTATGACGGTGTTTGAGAATTCATGTGATCCATTAGTATACACCTGCTAGTTAACCTACGTTCCATTCAAGCGTCTCAGATAAGGAACGCATATGAGATCACGTCATTATAAAGAACGCTCAGGATATGACGTTATCTCAGCTTTCTATTTTGAAATTATCATGTTTCTGATTAGTGTGCACCTACTGATTAATTTGCGTTCCAATTAAGTGTCTCGGATGAGGAGCGCATTTGAGACCTACGTCACTATGAAGGGCGCTTAGGATATGATGTCATCTTAGCTTCCTATAGGTTGATTTATTAACCCCTTCATGACCCAGCCTATTTTGACCTTAAAGACCTTGCCATTTTTTGCAATTCTGACCAGTGTCCATTTATGAGGTAATAACTCAGGAACGCTTCAACGGATCCTGACTATTCTGAGAGTGTTTTTTCGTGACATATTGGGCTTCATGTTAGTGGTAAATTTAGGTCGATAATTTTTGCGTTTGTTTGTGAAAAAAATGGAAATTTGGCGAAAATTTTAAAAATTTCGTAATTTTCAAATTTTGAATTTTTATTCTGTTAAACCAGAGAGTTACGTGACACAAAAGAGTTAATAAATAACATTTCCCACATGTCTACTTTACATCAGCACAATTTTGGGAACAACATTTTTTTTTGTTAGGAAGTTATAAGGGTTAAAAGTTGACCAGCGATTTCTCATTTTTACAGCAAAATTTACAAAACCATTTTTTTAGGGACCACCTCACATTTGAAGTCACTTTGAGGGGTCTATATGGCAGAAAATACCCAAAAGTGACACCATTATAAAAAACTGCACCCCTCAAGCTACTCAAAACTACATTCAAGAAGATTATTAACCCTTCAGGTGCTTCACAGGAACTAAAGCAACGTGGAAGGAAAAAATGGACATTTTAATTTTTCCAACAAAAATTTTCTTTTAGCATCAATTTTTTCATTTTTACATGGGCAACAGGATAAAATAGATCCTAAAATTTGTTGGGCAATTTCTCCTGAGTAAACAGATACCTCATATGTGGTCATAAACCACTGTATGGGTGCACAGCAGGGCTCAGAAGGGAAGGAGCGCCATTTGACTTTTTGAATGGAAAATATGCTAGAATATTTAGCGGTTGCCATGTCGCATTTGGAGAGTCCCTGTGTACCTAAACATTGGAGCTCCCCCACAAGTGACCCCATTTTGGAAACTAGACCCCCTAAGGATCTTATCTAGATGCATAGTGAGCACTTTGAACCCCCAGGTGCTTCACAAATTTATCCGTAAAAAAAAAGAAAGTACTTTTTTTTTCACAAAAGTTTTCTTTTAGCCTCAGTTTTTTCATTTTCACATGGGCAACAGTATAAATTGGATCCTAAAATTTGTTGGGCAATTTCTCCTGAGTACACAGATACCTCATATGTGGTCATAAACCACTGTTTGGGCTCAGAAGGGAAGGAGCGCCATTTGACTTTTTGAATGGAAAATATGCTGGAATATTTAGCGGTTGCCATGTCGCATTTGGAGAGTCCCTGTGTACCTAAACATTGGAGCTCCCCCACAAGTGACCCCATTTTGGAAACTAGACCCCCTAAGGATCTTATCTAGATGCATAGTGAGCACTTTGAACCCCCAGGTGCTTCACAAATTTATCCGTAAAAAAAAGAAAGTACTTTTTTTTTCACAAAAATTTTCTTTTAGCCTCAGTTTTTTTTCATTTTCACATGGGCAACAGTATAAATTGGATCCTAAAATTTGTTGGGCAATTTCTCCTGAGTACACAGATACCTCATATGTGGTCATAAACCACTGTTTGGGCTCAGAAGGGAAGGAGCGCCATTTGACTTTTTGAATGGAAAATATGCTGGAATATTTAGCGGTTGCCATGTCGCATTTGGAGAGTCCCTGTGTACCTAAACATTGGAGCTCCCCCACAAGTGACCCCATTTTGGAAACTAGACCCCCTAAGGATCTTATCTAGATGCATAGTGAGCACTTTGAACCCCCAGGTGCTTCACAAATTTATCTGTAAAAAAAAGAAAGTACTTTTTTTTTCACAAAAATTTTCTTTTAGCCTCAGTTTTTTCATTTTCACATGGGCAACAGTATAAATTGGATCCTAAAATTTGTTGGGCAATTTCTCCTGAGTACACAGATACCTCATATGTGGTCATAAACCACTGTTTGGGCGCACGGCAGGGCTCAGAAGGGAAGGAGCGCCATTTGACTTTTTGAATGGAAAATATGCTGGAATATTTAGTGGTTGCCATGTCGCATTTGGAGAGTCCCTGTGTACCTAAACATTGGAGCTCCCCCACAAGTGACCCCATTTTGGAAACTAGACCCCCTAAGGATCTTATCTAGATGCATAGTGAGTAGAGTTGAGCGATACTTTCCGATATGCTAAAGTATCGGAATCGGAATGGTATCGCCGATATCACTAAAATATCGGCGATACCCGATACCGATACCGGAAGTCCCATGTAAGTCTATGGGAACAAAATATCGCAACTAAAAAAACCCCATTCTTTCCTTGTAAACACTAAATATACACACATAGAATACATATATATATATATACATGTCATTGTGACATATATATATATACATAATGTATAGTTTATACACTTCTACATAGTAAAATATCCTTTGATTCAATTGCCGGGTAAAGCCGGCTTCAGTGAAAAGACAGAAGCACCCGACATGAAATGACACTTGGTGTACATAGGGTTAAACATTTCTTTTCATGTCCTTTGCTATCTAATTTGCACAAACAATTTAATCAGACTATGTGTGCAAAATTTCACACCTGTAGGGGTTAATTAAAGGTGTAAATTCGTTGTAAAAAAACGGACTTTTTTGCTACGAATTTACACCTTTAATTAACCCCTAGAGGTGTGAAATTTTGCACACATAGTCTGATTTAATTGTTTGTGCAAATTAGATAGCAAAGGACATGAAAAGACATGGTTAACCCTATGTACACCAAGTGTCATTTCATGTCGGGTTCTGCATTTTCACAAAAGCCGGCAATTGAATTAGCGGCTATTATACTATGTAGAAGTGTATGAACTACAAATATAAATATATATATATGTGTCACAAATTCAATGACATGTATATATATATATGAGGTGTAAAATTGCTGAAAAAAAATGCGTGGGCTCCCGCCCTATTTTCGCAACCAGACAGACAAAGCCAGTGAGTGGGGCAGATAATAATAGCCCAGAGAGGGACCATTATTTTTGCCCCCCCCCGGCTACTAACATCTGCCCCAGACACCCCAGGAAAGACAAATCTATAATTAGATTCGCCCTTTCTGGCACTTTGCCCGTCTATTCCCATTGCCCTGTAGCGGTGGCGAATGGGTTAATATGGGTTAAAGCCACCTTGCTATTGAAAGGTGACCTTAAGCCAGGTTAATAATTGAGAGCTGTCAATTAGACAACTATCAATTATTAATCCTATTGCATGAAATAAAAATAAAACACACACACTTTAATTAAAAATCATTTTAATGAAATAAAGACACATGTTTTTGACCATCTTTTATTTTACTGCAAAAACCATTTCCTGTAATAAAAATAAAATAAAAAAGCAAAATTATTCTTACCTATCCCATGCACAGTCAGGTCCCACGGTGTAATCCTTCAGAAAGGGTTAATGTTTACTGCAGGGACCGCAGCTAATGCTGCAGCCTCACAGTAAACCCCAAATGAATGAGTTCCTCTCCTGCCTGACAGGAGAGTAAAGGCTGGGTGTCACATAACGATACACCAGCGATCCCGACAACGATATGCACTTGTCAGGATCGCTGGTGTATCGCTACATGATCGCTGCTGAGCTGCCAAACAGGCAGCTCCGGCAGCGATCTGGGACAGCGACACTGCGGGTAACATCGCTTAAGGGCCCGTCTCACATAGCGATATCGCTACCGAGATCGCTGCTGAGTCACTAGTTTTGTGACGCAGCAGCGAGCTCACCAGCGATATCGCTGTGTGTGACATTCAGCGACGATCAGCCCCCCTGCCGGGTATCGCTGATCGTCGCAGAAATGTCAGGACCTTTTTTTGATCGCTGGTTTCCCTCTGACAGGCACGCATCGCTGCGTGTGACAGGCGGGAAACCAGCGATCAAAGGTCCTGACATTCAGCGACGATCAGCGATACCCGGCAGGGGGGCTGATCGTCGCTGAATGTCACACACAGCGATATCGCTGGTGAGCTCGCTGCTGCGTCAGAAAACTAGTGACTCAGCAGCGATCTCGGTAGCGATATCGCTATGTGAGACGGGCCCTTAAGTGGAAAGCTTAATTGATTGCTTTCCACTTTCACTTCAGGTCAGCCAGGGACACAATCAGTGACGTCAGAGGGAACTGATTAACAAAAATAGGGGTTCCCTTCGAAAAAAAAATGGCGTGGGGTCCCCCCTATTTTTGTTAACCAGCCAGATGAAGCAGACAGCTGAGGCCTGGATTTTCAGGCTGTTAAGGAGCCAAGATCCATGGACCTTGCCAGCCTGATAATACCAGGCCACAGCAGTCTGCATATCTTGGCTGATTAACAAAAATAGGGGATCCCCTCGAAAAAAATTGGCGTGGGGTCCCCCCTATTTTTGTTAACCAGCCAGATGAAGCAGACCGCTGAGGCCTGGTTTTTCAGGCTGGTAAGGATCCAATATCCATGGACCTTGCAAGCCTGATAATACCAGGCCACAGCAGTCTGCTTAGCTTGGCTGGTTAACAAAAATAGGGGATCCCCTCGAAAAAAAAACGGCGTGGGGATCCCCCCTATTTTTGTTAACCAGCCAAGTAAAATGCAGACTGCTGCGGCCTGGTATTAAAAGACTGTCAAGGCCCATGGATTTTGGCCCTCAACAGCCTGATAATACCAGGCTACAGCAGCCCCACATTTGGCGCATCAAAAGATGTGCCAATTGTGGCACTTTACCCGGCTCTTCCCACTTGCCCTGTAGCGGTGGCAAGCGGGGTAATAAGGGGTTATTGTCACCGTTGATTGCACGGTGACAATAAGCCCGGTTAATAATGGAGAGGTGTCAATAAGACACCGATCCATTATTAATCCCAAAGTTATTAAATGTGTAAAAAAAAGACAAAGCAAGAAAAAAGTATTTTAATGAAATAAAAGAGACAACACAGTTTTCATTTCTTTTATTATACACTCATTCCTGCGACGCCATCGATCTCCTGTAAAAAAAGAAAAAAAACAAACCAACAGTATACCACCTGTCCGACGCAGTCCATAGTAACGAGTGTCCCACGACGATCCAACTCTGCTACATCGCAATGACAGGCAGAGCCTGTCATTGCAACGCAGCACAGCTGATTACCTGCTTCCCCGGCGGTGACGTCATCGGACTGACTGCTTTACGGCCGGGATTACCCAGCAGTCACTGCAGTTATCGCGAGAAACTGCATGTGACCGCCGGGGAGAAGAGGATGGCGGCCAT
Organism: Oophaga sylvatica; assembly: GCA_033576555.1. Taxonomy (NCBI): domain Eukaryota; kingdom Metazoa; phylum Chordata; class Amphibia; order Anura; family Dendrobatidae; genus Oophaga; species Oophaga sylvatica. The sequence goes on from JARQOD010000001.1 coordinate 343,340,035, forward strand.
GAAGCAGTCCAGGACGTGACCGCCGGAGATCTTCTGCCAGGTAAGTGCCGCTGACTCCTGACAGACCCGACAGACGGACACTGACAGTGACAGTGACATCCCGATTCCGGTATCCGATAAGACGAAAATATCGGAACTCGGAATCGGAATTCCGATACAGCTAATATCGGCCGATACCCGATATTTGCAGTATCGGAATGCTCAACACTAATAGTGAGCACTTTGAACCCCCAGGTGCTCCACAATTGATCCGTAAATAAAAGAAAGTACTTTTTTTTTCACAAAAATTTTCTTTTAGCCTCAGTTTTTTCATTTTCACATGGGCAACAGTATAAATTGGATCCTAAAATTTGTTGGGCAATGTCTCCTCAGTAGACAGATACCTCATATGTGGTCATAAACCACTGTTTGGGCGCACGGCAGGGCTCAGAAGGGAAGGAGCGCCATTTGACTTTTTGAATGGAAAATATGCTGGAATATTTAGCGGTTGCCATGTCGCATTTGGAGAGTCCCTGTGTAACTAAACATTGGAGCTCCCCCACAAGTGACCCCATTTTGGAAACTAGACCCCCCAAGGAACTTATCTAGATGCATAGTGAGCACTTTGAACCCCCAGGTGGTTCACAGAAGTTTATAACGCAGAGCCGTGAAAAATAAAAAATCATTTTTTTTTCTCAAAAAATGATATTTTGGCCCTCTATTTTTTATTTTCACAATGGTTACAGGAGAAATTGGACCCCAAAAGTTGTTGTCCAGTTTGTCCTGAGTACGCTAGTACCCCATATGTGGGGGGGAACCACTGTTCGGGCACACATTGGGGCTCGGAAGGGAAGTAGTAATGTTTTGAAATGCCGACTTTGATGGAATGGTCTGCGGGCGTCATGTTACGTTTGCAGAGCCCCTGATGTGCCTAAACAGTAGAAACTCCCCACAAGTGACCCCATTTTGGAAACTAGACCAAGCAAAGAACTTATCTAGATGTGTGGTGAGCACTTTGAACCCCCATGGGATACACAGAAGTTTATAACGCCCGGGCATGAAAATAAAAAAATCATATTTTTTCCACAAACATGATCTTTAGTCCCCAATTTTTTTATTTTCCCAAGGGTAACAGGAGAAATTAGACCCCAAAAGTTGTTGTTCAATTTGTCCTGAGCACGCTGATATCCCATATGTGGAGAAAACTACTGTATGGGCACACGTCGAGGCTCGGAAGGGAAGTAGTGACGTTTTGAAATGCCGACTTGATGGAATGGTCTGCTGGCGTCATGTTACGTTGGCAGAGCCCATGATGTGCCTAAACAGTAGAAACCCCCCCAAGTGACCCATTTTGGAAACTAGATCCCCCAAGGAACTCCTCTAGATGTGTGGTAAGCACTTTGAATCTCCAAGTTCTTCACAGAAGTTTATAACGCAGAGCCGTGAAAATAAAAAATCTTTTTTTTTTTCCACAAAAATAATTTTTTAGTCCCCAATTTTTTTTCCCCAATGTTAACAGGAGAAATTAGACCCTCAAAGTTGTTGTGCAATTTTTCCCGAGTACGCTGATACCCCATATGTGGGAGTAAACCACTGTTTGGGCATACGTCGGGGCTTGGAATAAAGGGAGTACTGTTTGACTTTTTGAACGCAAAATTTGCTGGAATCAATGGTGGCGCCATGTCACGTATGGAGACCCCCTGATGTGCCTAAATAGTGGAAACCCCTCAATTCTAACTCCAACCCTAACCCCAACACACCCCTAACCCCAACCCTAACCCCAACACACCCCTAACCCTAATACAAACCTTAACCATAACCCTAACCCCAACACACCCCTAACCCTAATCCCAACTCTAACCATAAACCTAACCACAAGCCTAACCCTAATCCCAACCCTAAGCCCAAAACACCCCTAACACTTATCCTAACTCTAACCCTGACCACAAACCTAACCCTAATCCCAACCCTAACCCAAATTCCAACCCTAACCCAAATTCCAACCCTAACCCAAATTCTAACCATAACCCTAATTCTAACCCTAACCCTAATTCTAACCCTAATGCTAACCCTAACCCTAGTTCTAACCCTAACCCTAAGGCTGGGTTCATATTGTGTTTTACCAGCCCGTTCAACACATAGCGTTGACGGGCTGGTAACGGTATAGCATAACGCGATAACGTTATGCTATACCCGCTAGAGCAGATGAATCAGCAGATGATTCATCTGTGCTAGCGGTGACGGAGCCCAGACGCTGCAGCCCGTGTCCGAGGCTCCGTCACTGAATGACGGCACGTCGCGAACGCATGCCGCTTATCAGCAGCGTTGCGATGTGCACACAAATGGGGTGAATGGCAGCGTTAACGAACTGCGTTACACCGCGTTATACCGCGGTGAAACGCAGTCCGTTCCATAATGCAATATGAACCCAGCCTAACCCTAACCCTGAGGCCCCGTGCACACGTTGCAGATTTTTCTAAAATCCGCAGGTAAAATGACCTGCGTTTTACCTGCGTATTTAGCGCGGTTTTTCCCTGCGGTTTTACACCTATAATGGAATAGTGTAAAACTGCTGCGGAATCCGCACAAAGAATTGACATGCTGCGGATTTAAAACCGCAGCAAATCCGCGCTGAAAAATCCGCAGCATGTGCACAGCGTTTTTTTTTACCATTTATTTGCATTGTACTGTACATGGTTTCTGGATCTGCTGTGGATCCGCAGCGCCAAATCTGCTGCGGATCAGCAGCAAAATCCGCTATGGATCAGCAGCAAATTCCGCTGCGGATCATCAGCAAATTCCGCTGCGGATCCGCTGCAAAATCCCCTGCGGATCAGCAGCAAATTCCGCTGCGGATCAGCAGCAAATTCCGCTGCGGATCCGCAGCAAAATCCGCTGCGGATCAGCAGCAAAATCCGCTCTGATCTGCAGCAAAATCCGCAACGTGTGCACAGGGCCTAATAGGAAAAAAAAAAAAAAAATCTACCTATGATAAAGGGGGGGTTCATTTACTTTTTTTCATTTTGATCACTGTGACAGTTTATCACAGTGATCAAAATAAATTTTTGGACACTGGGGGCGCACTGCGCATGCGCCGGCCGGCGGGCGCACTGCGCATGCGCCCGCCATTTTCCAAGATGGCGGCGCCCATGAAGAGGCCCGGGCGGACGCCGGGACCGATCCAGAGACATCGGTGGACCGGGAGAGGTGAGTAGGGGGTCGGAAGGTTAGGGGGGGGATCGGAAGGTGGGGGCAGCGGAGCAAAGGAGGAGGGGAGCAGATAGTGACGGCGGTGACCGATCACCGCCATCTTTCGGTGGCGGCGGCCGATCGCTGCCGTGACTACGTGTGGGGGGGGTCAGGGCTCGGTGTCCAGCCATGGCAGATGCTATTGCAGCATCGGCCATGGCTGGATTGTAATATTTCACCAATTAAATTGGTGAAATATTACAGATTGCTCTGATTGGCTGTTTCACTTTTAACAGCCAATCAGAGCGATCGTGGCCACGGGGGGGTTAAGCCAACCCCCCTGTGGTGAAGCACAAAGGGTCCTGTGCCTGCGGGTCGGGTGACCTCTGAGTGACCCCGGTCTCCCGGCCCGCAGGAACAC
>JARQOD010000001.1:343343723-343390704 GCA_033576555.1 Oophaga sylvatica
ACTACTCAGGTCTCTTTATCAGGCTAGACTAATACAACATCTGAAGAATCACATATTTATACACAACACAGCACAGACATAATGCAATAAGATAAGACAAGTGACGTGAAGCAGAACTGTCATTATGGCAGAGGGATGAACATAAATATTGGAACAGTTCATAGATAAGGAGTGAAAGTTTTATTGCCCACTGATTGGGGTCTGCTATTGTGTTTTGATGCCCCTAGAAGGTCAGAGAAGCAGATTCCTTAATTGATGTAAAAAAATATTTAGACTTGAGAGTCCTCAGTGGTTGATACCTTTTAATGGCTAACTGAAAAGATGGTAACAAATTGCAAGCTTTCGAGACTACGCAGGTCTCTTCATCAGGCAAAGACTAAAACAAAAACTGAAGAATCACATATTTATACACAAGAGGACACAGGAATAATGCAATAGGTAAGACAGGTGACGTGAAGCAGAACTGTCATTATGGCAGAAGGATGAACATAAATATGACTAGTTCATAGATAAGGAGTGAAAGTTTTATTACCCTCTGATTGGGGTCTGGTATTGTGTTGTGATGACCCTAAAAGGTCAGGGAAGCAGATTCCTTAATTGTTGTAGAAAGACATAAAACTCTGAACTTTAGCTCCTTAACATGTGCTACCCTGTTTTTAAAGGGACCAAAAGTAATTGGACAAATGACTCCAAGGCTATTTCATGGACAGGTGTGGGCAATCCCTTTGTTATGTCATTCTCAATTAAGCAGATGAAAGGGCCGGAGTTGATTTGAGGTGTGGTGTTTGTATTTGGAAGGTTTTGCTGTGAAGGAAACATGCCGTCACAGGAGCTCTCCATGCAGGTGAAACAAGCCATCCTTAAGCTGCAAGAACAGAAAAAAACCCATCCAAGAAATTGCTACAACATTAGAAGTGGCAAAATCTACAATTTGGTACATCCTGAGAAAGAAAGAAAGCACTGGTGAACTCATCAATCCAAAAAGACCTGGGAGCCCACGGAAGACAACAGTGGTGGATGATCGCCGCATACTTTCTTTGGTGAAGAAGAACCCGTTCACAACATCAACTGAAGTCCAGAACACTCTCAGTGAAGTAGGTGTATCTGTCTCTAAGTCAACAGTAAAGAGAAGACTCCATGAAAGTAAATACAAAGGGTTCACATCTAGATGCAAACCATTCATCAATTCCAAAAATAGACAGGCCAGAGTTAAATTTGCTGAAAAACACCTCCAGAAGCCAGCTCAGTTCTGGAAAAGTATTCTATGGACAGATGAGACAAAGATCAACCTGTACCAGAATGATGGGAAGCCAAAAGTTTGGAGAAGAAAGGGAACGGCACATGATCCAAGGCACACCACATCCTCTGTAAAACATGGTGGAGGCAACATGATGGCATGGCCATGCATGGCTTTCAATGGCACTGGGTCACTTGTGTTTATTGATGACATAACAGCAGACAAGAGTAGCCGGATGAATTCTGAAGTGTACCGGGATATACTTTCAGCCCAGATTCAGCCAAATGCTGCAAACTTGATTGGACGGCGCTTCATAGTACAGATGGATAATGACCCCAAGCATACAGCCAAAGCTACACAGGAGTTCATGAGTGCAAAAAAGTGGAACATTCTTCAATGGACAAGTCAATCACCAGATCTTAACCCAATTGAGCATGCATTTCACTTGCTCAAATCCAGACTTAAGAGGGAAAGACCCACAAACAAGCAAGACCTGAAGGCTGCGGCTGTAAAGGCCTGGCAAAGCATTAAGAAGGAGGAAACCCAGCGTTTGGTGATGTCCATGGGTTCCAGACTTAAGGCAGTGATTGCCTCCAAAGGATTCGCCACAAAATATTAAAAATAAAAATATTTTGTTTGGGTTATGTTTATTTGTCCAATTACTTTTGACCTCCTAAAATGTGGAGTGTTTGTAAAGAAATGTGTACAATTCCTACATTTTCTAACACATATTTTTGTTCAACCCTTCAAATTAAACGTTACAATCTGCACTTGAATTCTGTTGTAGAGGTTTCATTTCAAATCCAATGTGGTGGCATGCAGAGCCCAACTCGCGAAAATTGTGTCACTGTCCAAATATTTCTGGCCCTGACTGTAGATGTGACAGTCTTGCAGGTTCACTCATAAATAAATAATCTTTATTTTTATATAGCGCTAACATATTCCACAGCGCTTTACAGTTTGCACACATTATCGTCGCTGTCCCCAATGGGGCTCACAATCTAGATTCCCTATCAGTATGTTTTTTGGAATGTGGGAGGAAACCGGAGTACCTGGAGGAAACCCACGCAAACACGGGGAGAACATACAAACTCCTTGCAGATGTTGTCCTTGGTGGGACTCGAACCTAGGACTCCAGCGCTGCAAGGCTGCAGTGCTATCCACTGAGCCACCATGCTGGAAAGTTTAGGTATATATTCCAATATAGCTTCCCAGGCATCATCGTCCATATTCTCCACTTCTTCTTCCCATTTGGACCTAGCCTTCAATGGAAATCCTAAAAGAAAGGTGTGCATCAAGTCCTTATAAGTATTAGAGATCACCCCCCTAGTGATTCCCTCCTGACAAATATACGGTACTCCAAAACCAAATCAGACTCCACTATCAATCTCTGTTGTACTCTCTGGGTTCTAATTGCATGTTTGACCTGTCCATATCCATACCATTCTATATTTGGCAACAGGAATTCACTTTGTAACTGCATAAAGGATTTAAGATCCTCCCCCTCCAATATTTGGAACATATACAGTACCTTATTCCTCTTTCTGTCCATTCCCGTATGGTACCTATTTTCTTTAGCTCTGGGAGGTTACTATTATTCCATATGGGCGTGAATTTAATTAGTCCCTTTACTCCTCTCACTCTTTTTATTGTACTCCAAATTTTATCTATAAGTTCTGACGTGGGCATTTCCCCCCTTAGTTTTTTAAAGTTACCACCTTCCAGCCCCTCTAGTATCAGCCTATCCCCTGTGCAATATTCTAACAGTTTTTTAACCGAATCACCTGCGCCAATTTTTGATCATCCTCTGAAGTGCTGACTCTGAGCGGCTAGGAAATAAATTTCTGGATTTGGCAGTGCCATTCCTCCTTCATCTTTGGGTCTCTGAAGAGTTTCCAACTTTATTCTTGCCGATTTCTTTCCCCATATCAGCGCTCTAATCATCACATTCAAAGATCTAAATCTTTTTTTCGAGATCCAGACAGGTGCATTATGTAAAATATAGAGCAGTTTAGGCATCAGGATCATTTTAAAAAGATTTATCCTTCCCACTACCGTTAAATGCAGTTTATTCCATATCTCTATTTTGATTTTAAGTTTCTGAGGTAGTGGCGTCAAATTAATTTTGAGATATTCTGAAATCGGTAAGGAGATCTGTATCCCCAGATATTTAAAGGTCTCTTTGCACTGTAGTTTGTTAATTTCAGTATCTATTTCGGTCCACTCCACCTCCCTATCTACTTTAAACAGCACAGATTTGGACCAGTTAATCCTCAGCCCAGATATGACCCCAAACCTTTCGATTGTCTGCATGGCACAGCTCAACGATTCAAACAGATCCCCCAGGAACAATAATAAATCATCTGCATACAAAACAACCTTTTCCTCCATACCCCCATATTTAAATCCTTGAATTCCCCGATTTCCCCTAATAGCAGCAGCCAATGGTTCAATTGCTACCGCAAAGAGGAGTGGCGACAGCGGACATCCCTGTCTAGTTCCTCTATTTAAAGAAAAGGATGAGGAAATTGCTCCGTTAATTCTGACCTTAGCAATGGGTTGAGAGTATAGTAGTTGTACCCACTCTATAAATCGAGGCCCAAACCCAAATTTTTGCATAACTCTCCAAAGGTATTCCCATTGCACACTGTCAAACGCCTTTTGGACGTCTAATGAAGCAATCACTCTGCGATCCGAATTATCTGCCTGCACTTGAAGGTTAAGATATAGCCACCTTATATTGCCTGCCGTAGATCTATTAGGCATGAACCCCGCCTGATCTGGATGTATCAGAGAAGAAATGACCCCAGTCAGCCGATTAGCCAAGACTTTCGCCAATATTTTAATGTCTACCGTTAATAGTGAAATTGGTGTTGCACAGCTTCTGAATCCACACCTTTGCAGAGGAAACTTCACAGAGCAAGTTGCATGGGATAACAAGCGTTTACTTCTCTGAATATGAGGTGAAGGAATAATGCACAGACATTACAGCATTACATCAGCTAACATGAACAAAACGAAAGTGAAACTAAACACAGAAGAGACTAATTCTTATACTATACATTAAACAGAAGGAAACATTACACAACATCGCCATCTACTGTCAGGTCAGCATAAAGTCCTCCTGTTACACATATATAATAAGTTCTGATCTGTTGCATATGACAACACCCTTTCTCAACAGTAAGGACTTATTCAGTCAAACCCAACTTTTTTATTAGTCTCTGATGTTTATCAGCATTCAACGCCTTCGTGAAAATGTCCGCTGTCATTTCTTCAGTAGAGCAATACTCCAACTTTAAGACTCCTTGGCCCTCTTTGAGTTTTGTTGGTTTCAAGTGTGATTGTCCTAATTCTGTCAACAATTGTCTTAACCACAGTACTTCTTGTCTTTCTATCTGTATTCCTAGGTACTGTTTTACATTTCCCAAGTCTTTGATTTCAAAATGTTGTTTCAGGATTTTTAGAATATTTTTTTTATCCCTTTCTTGTTTAAAACAAATCAAAATGTCGTCTACATATATGAGTACATAAATCCATCTATTACTCAGCCTTTTTGTGTACAAGCATGGATCAGCTTTGCTTCTTTGAAATTTTTCATTTGTTAGCACTTCCGTGATTTTGTCATTCCACGCTTTAGCTGCTTGTTTTAAACCATATATGCTTTTCTGTAGTTTGCAAACTTTGTTTGGATTTCTTTCATCTTTGAATCCTGGAGGTTGTTCCATGTAAATGTCTCCTGTTAAATCTCCATTCAAAAAAGCTGTCTTTACATCCAGATGTTTTAGTTCCATCTGTTCCACTGCTGCAACTGCAAGCAAAGTTCCTATTGTAGTGTGTTTGACAACTGGAGCAAATGTTTCATCATAGTCTTCTTCTTCTGGAAGTCGAGCTATGTCTTCCCAAGAGATAGATTCATACATTTTTCTTGTACTTGCCTTGTATGAGAGGCGTTTTGGTGGTTTTCCTTTGTTCTCTCTTATTGAACGTCTTGGTTCTGTATCTGTTTGTAGTTGTGATTCTTCACTTTCAGTATTTTGTTCTTCATTAATTTCTACTTCTTTCTCATCAGATATTTCTTCAGTTATGTCACTATTGTTTTTCTCATTTTTTTGTTTCAACTGAAATCATAATGTCTTCATTTAAATTTTCATTGAATGTCACACTGTTACTCACCGTAACTCTGTCTGTTTTGGGATCTAAGATTCTATATCCTTTGCAGTTTTCACTATATCCAACGAATATTCCTTCCATGGATCTGTTTTGAAGTTTGGAACGTTTTTCTGTTGGAATGAATATAAAAACTTTACATCCAAAAACTTTTAAATGATTGACACTTGGTTTCATACCTTGCCACAGTTCATATGGAGTTTTCTTCAATTTTCTGGAAAAAGTCGGTTCTGTAGATATGTAGCTGTCATTGCTGCCTCACCCCAATATTTCTATGGTAGTTTAGAATCTGTCAGCATACATCTCATCATTTCTGTTAGAGTTCTGTTTTTCCTTTCTGCTACTCCATTTTGTTCAGGTGTGTATGGAACAGTTTTCTGATGTTCTATTCCATTTTGTCTTAAGTAGTCTTCTATTCTGTGACCTGTAAATTCACCTCCATTATCACTTCTGATGACAATTGGCTTCCTTTGAAATTTGTTACTTGATCTTGTTACATAGTCTACAAGTTTATCAAAAACTTCACTTTTGTTCTTAATTATGTGACTGTGTATCTTGAGTAGTCATCAATAAAAGTCAACATGTATCTATTGCCTCCTGATGTAAAATTAAGAAACAACGTCATATACAACAGTATGAGTATAATACTGCTGAAGCAAAATTGCTTCATCCCAAGTTTGGCCCCATGGCCCATAAGTAAAGATGAGCTACTCCAAAGAGTTAACAATATATACCAAAGGAAAGAAGTATAGACTCCATCATTTATAAAACTACAAAAGACTTTATTAATAGGCAATACAATGCCGACAATAATGGCACACAATACAGAGTAAAAATGGAGGCAATAAACTGCGGGTATAGATGCAGGGGTTGCACAGACTGATTAGTGGCCAGGGTAAACCAGAACATGTAAATATAGCACTAAAGTTGTGCAAATAGGGAATGCATATCACATATAACGACAATTAGTACTAAAGACCCCTAAGATCAATATTATCCAGGTATAGTGCCATATGCACCCTATAAATAATCACTAGTTCTTACCCATATCAAGCGGTTAGACTGTGCATCCCCAGCGACCCCCTGACGCGCGTTTCGCGGCAGTGCTTTCTCAAAAGGGGATGCTAGTTGTCATAACCCCAGGGTTTATATATGCTAGCCATAATTAAGATATTGCCGGTGTGTAGCGGCGCACATGCGTCTGACATCACACGCCGAGTAATTACCACCTCCTTCCCTCCGGCTGTCGCTGCCCCATGCGCATGTGGGCGAAATCTCGCCTCATGACGTCATTATTATGCGCCTGCAGCGTCATCGACAGCCAAAAAGAAGATAGAGGTGGCGCGTGAGTACGGCGCATGCGCGCACCACAGCGGCCATCTTTTTGGAGACCAACTAGGTGGACATTTTGTGAAAGAGTGCTACAAAACTGAAAAAAACAATAAAACAAATCAAAAAGTGACGATATGACAATTGAATGCAACGGTGAGATTAACCAATGCGAGAATAATTTGCTGTGACATTGTTAAAAATGCTTATTTTAAGTATATTTTTCCAGGACTTGTTACCAGATGCGATACTTTAAAGAAAATGTCACGTTTCTTATAAAAAAAATGTAGTGGTTTATTGGACTGTCCATCAAAAAAACATCATTACAGGAAAACATAAAATGAGTGAAATAGTTACGAAAAGATTGTCCATTTGTCCATAGCAAAACTTGTACACATCTTTCCTTGGTGTCCTGAATGGTAAAAATGACATTCTGTCTCTGTCAGGAGCGTTTCAGAGAAGCAACACGTGGTTACATGGCAGCTGGCTGTTCATTCATCATAGTCCTTGTCCCATGTGTCTGTGGAGTGAGTCAGCAAGAGCCCCCCTTCGTGTAGCCATTATATATAAGTCCCTTAGATCACGTGGTCTCTGTATATGGAGATGACACTTTACCATACAGAAATAGCATGTGTATGTCAGCGAACGTTAATGTGCTTGGTACAGAATTGAGTGTATAAAGAATAAATCCATAACCAATAATTAATATTTAACAATTCCCCCTTTTGAGGGTGACAGACATTAATTGGAACCCTCAAAGTAGAGAAGTTCATCTTTAGGATAATCAGATCTTCTTTCTTCTTTTTCTTCTTCTTTGGCAAAAATAATTTAATTTCCATAATAATAATAATATCAGATTATTGTTATATGCACTCAATAACATAATTATATGAATTCATGTTATGGTAAGCCGTGACCAATATTCATATAAAATATATATATTATACTTTCCTAAACCTAAATTGAAGCATCTCGGGTCAAGTCATCATCATCTGATGTCATCTGGTCTTCATGTTGACGTCTTGTTCTTGATTCTTTTAAAACACAGTCTTTATACGATAATTCCTTTGAAATAACATGTAGATATCGTGGAGACCGTGTGTCATGTGTCAATCAAAGTCCATAAATTCAAATGTTGATAAGAAAACAAAGTCCATTGATGAAATGAAACTTTAATATCTGAGCAGTGTCACCTTAAAAGACCTGGACTTACATTGGCTCGCCTTGGATATTTCTGGAATCCTCCATGCCATCCGCAATGGTCTTGGAACAGGTGTGACGTCTTTGGTCAGCAAAGCAAGGGTTAAAATGACTCTTCCTTGCTAAAGATAGCATCATAACCAGTCCTTAGTCCTAATGCACAGGACTCATGTCAGGGTTGTAGTTTCCTGACAACTTATTGTTCACTAGCTTTCATTGAAGCTTCATAGGTGATAGGAAACCACTGGAGCGTGATAAAAGCGTGATAACACAGTTCATATTAGCATCATAGGATCATCGTCCTCTGCAGTCGTGGCTGTCAGTGGTGAATACTGCAGTTGTTGTCAGTGATGAAATGAATTGTGATTGACACAGTCTATTATTACTCAGACATCATATAGCCTTGTTACCTTCTGGAACTTCAGCTTTTTCTTCTTGCAACTTTTTAAATTTACTTGAATTTAGAAATATGAAAAGTCTTTATTAACGTAATTCCAATATCTTGCTTGAAGTCTTCATTCCCTATTCTATACCAAATCTGGTAATTTTCCTAACCTATAATATCACAGCGTACCATAGCAATCAGTAATATCCATAGAATTATTATCAGAGTAGTAATATGGAATTCATGTTTGTATGTGAAACAATAATAAATGATAATGCATTATTAACCATATTCTTCATGAGATAGAACATTTTTATGTCATAGGTGTAATTACCTTTTCAACCCATAGGTGTCAGTGTGTTTTTCATGTAACAAGTGTTTCCATCTTTATTACTAAAACTTTATTAATGGAATATATTTATTAGACCAATAATAGATAAGAATGTATAGCCATGAACCAAAATGTGAATATGAGTGAATGAATGAATGAAAGAATTATTGTATTTACTCAGAATTAGAACATTTTCTTTTAATGAACCGATATCTTCACTATATTTAATGAAGCAATATTCTTGTACTAGACATTACTTTATTAAATATTGATGTTTCTTGATTGATTGAGATAAAAATAAAAATTAAGAATCAAAAATAGAGATAAAGGAAGAATAAAAATTAAAAAATGAAAAATAAGAATAAAAACAAAAATAAGAATAAAAATAAAAAATAAGGCCTTTATATGTTTATGACAAATGCTGAATAGTTATGTTCTCAGTAACACATACCCTTAATATTTCCATTATCTGGATGATTTCATATTTGTCACGACCTTGTGTTAACAAAATATTCATATTATGCAACTTTGCATGTAATCCCCTTCTTAGTGTAAAGAAATGACTCTTTATAATACTTAATGTTATTATCTCTAGTAGTTATACCATTGTAACTTTTTATAGTCTTTAAAATGTGTGAAGAAGAGGTATTGATGAAATGTGATGATGTATTCAGGATCAAAACACATTTCCCCCTTAATACCAAAAAATATTATTTTGTGAAATAATTGATTTATCAAAACCAAAATGAAAAAAAATAATTGTTTTATAAATTATTTATGTAACTTCTGTTTTAGCTTTATACCATATATTTGTCTGAAGATGTGTACCATCTATGTAACCATTAAAAATAAAAATAACATTGAATATCATAAAATTATCCTTTGGGAAAAAGAAAAAAAAAATAATCTAAATGTAAATTTTCTTGATAAACCATTTTGATGTGTGATTACACTTATCTACTATTAACTAAAAAATAATAATTACTAAAGAAATATATGTTGAGTAGATAATATTTCATTATGTATCTTAATATTCTAATAATTGAACTGATTTGTATTATTTCTCATAAAAACAAGTTGTTGTTTTCTCGCATACCATGAATTATGATACTTCTTTCATACATCACATGTACATTTTCTCTTAGCAGCTGCTCATACACGCATCTGTCATCTGTCACTCAGACTGTGACACGGATAAATTCACACCACAAGTTCCTCATACAAAAAGGTAGGAATAATAACCCAAATAATTGTATCCTAATTATCAATGCGCATTGTAAACTACTAAATTTAATATTTTAATATTTCTTTGAATATTCCCCAAATACACATAACAAACTTTGTGAACCATTTTATAGATAGAAAGACTCATAAGAAAATTTGGTTATGAGCTGTTTCTATATTTGGTGCAAGGTTTGCAACTGAAATTGAACCCTAGAACTTAAGAGGCCTAAAAAAAAATTCTTTGACTTGCAAAGGCTGAGCTCACTGAAGCTATAAGAGCTTTAAGTTGCAACCACTGAAATAGGGGTATATGGTAGCCTTATTATTAGAACAGTTTAAATGTCACATGTGTGACTGTCATGCAGTAAGAACATATTGCCATGCAAATAAATAACTTCAAAATGTTAGCAACACACAAAAACTAAATTTAGATTCAGTTAATTATATATTATTTCCTTTTAAGTGTTAAATATATAAAAAACATGCAGTTATTACAAATTCCTGTGTAAATAAAGGAATAAATCCATGTAAGAGAGTTTTTCCCGATTAAGTCCTACTTTGAAGTGAAAATTCTAAGGATAAATAAGAGATAAGATTAAATATCATATACAAAACAATTGCAATGTCTTATACAAATATATATATTGGCTTTAATGTAATTCTAAATATTACTGTAGTTTATTTTAATTATATCACTATAGATATAGATATACAGTTATACAATTTCTACTTATACAAGTATACTATATACTGTATGAATTATATATATATGTATATATATATACAAAAACTGTGAACTACAGAATTATATTTATAAAATAATTACAAATAACTGAATAATATATTGTATAATACTTTTACACAACATATAATTTCATTTTCAGTCAATTCCTAAACCAAATCTTATTTCTTTGTGAAAGATGTCCTGAAAGCTCTTTTTATGATTCCTTTTTTTAATGATTGTTTGAGCAGCTCCGATAATGAGCTGTAAACTGAAGACTCAACTATGTCTCTTTGAAGAATCATCTGTTCCTGTCTTTCAATGTCCGCCATTTGTCTCTTTACAGAGAGGTCTGAACTTTGAATTATTAACTCTTTCTGCAAAGCGGACTCTTGGATTTTTTTATAGGGCTTATAGCAAATATGTAATTTCCTCCGTATGTCATAGATTTGATTCCGGGGATGACTCAGTTTAGGAGATTTTGACACTGGCTTTTGAAAAGATCTTACTCTGTCTGTTTGATTTATTTTCCATTCACAATTCTCATGTTTTCTAGCAAAATCAAGGAATTGCGCACATTCAAATAAAGTATCTTTTTGTGACGCAATAACACGAGATACAGAATTTAGGAATCCAAATTTGTCCACAAAATACTTTATCATTGATTGTGTTTTGACATTGGTAATGAGAGTTTTGTACAACCTTTCAAATATGGACATGAATGTAAAAGTACATTCTTTCCGACCAATCCTTAATTTTTGAAGAATCTCAATATCTGGACAATTTTCATTTAATGCACAGAAAATCAGAATTTTCAATCTGTCTTTATCATCTAGATCTCCATGTAAGTTATCACAAGTCAACTTCAATGTTAAGCGTCTGGAAAAGGTTGCAGGAAGCGACAATTTAAATAATTGATTTTTCTCGTCATTACTTAAATCAAGCTTGTCAATAAAGCTTTCGAAGATTTCAGAATTTCTGCATACATGGATTTTGTTATCATATGCAGGAATGATTTTGCATAATTTTAACAAATTTTTCCTAACTTTAATTTGGAGTTGGGCCTGTGAATTGTCTTCTATTTTTGGTGGCCTTTGTACATCTGTCTCTCGTACGTCATCTGCATCAGTTCTCAAGTCTCCTCCTATGTTCCCTCCTACATCAGTTCTCAAGTCTCCTCCCATGTTCCCTCCTACATCAGTTCTCAAGTCTCCTCCCACATTTCCACCATCTTTTTTTACGTCATCAGAGACAAGGTCACCTTGAGTAGCCATTACAGACACATGTCCCACATGTTGCTCAATTTCCTCATTACAGTCAATTTCGGGAACATCACTAGTATCTTCTGACACTATTTCTACACAGTCATTTTTAGATTTCTCTAATACGAACTTGTGAAATACATGAACCAACTGTAATATGTTTTTTAATTTCTCTCTTTCTCTATTAAAGGACACCAGCTTAGATTCTAGCTTTAGATTTTCCATTTCACATTCTGCATATAAGCTGAGCCATAAAACTTCTAAATTAGACTGATCTACAGACATAAATTTCAGTCTACTTTGCTTAGAAAAAGAAGTAATGACATCTATATTTCTTACCTTGAAATATCTCAGCTTGTAGCTCCTTTCTTGGACAACGCTGGCCTCTTGTCATCAGCACGTCAGCACGTCTGATTCCTGTAGTACGTCTGGCAACTCTTAGTCCTCATTCATAGGTTCTTTTCTGATCCTGAAATATCGTAGTGTGATTTCTTTGACGACTTGCACATCTGACGTAATTTTTCTTCTATTCCTCCTCCCCTTGCAAGTTATCAAAAATTCACACTCTAAAAATCAAGTGTGACTGGCTGGCTCGCCAAAATGTTAAAAATGCTTATTTTAAGTATATTTTTCCAGGACTTGTTACCAGATGCGATACTTTAAAGAAAATGTCACGTTTCTTATAAAAAAAATGTAGTGGTTTATTGGACTGTCCATCAAAAAAACATCATTACAGGAAAACATAAAATGAGTGAAATAGTTACGAAGAGATTGTCCATTTCTCCATAGCAAAACTTGTACACATCTTTCCTTGGTGTCCTGAATGGTAAAAATGACATTCTGTCTCTGTCAGGAGCGTTTCAGAGAAGCAACACGTGGTTACATGGCAGCTGGCTGTTCATTCATCATAGTCCTTGTCCCATGTGTCTGTGGAGTGAGTCAGCAAGAGCCCCCCTTCGTGTAGCCATTATATATAAGTCCCTTAGATCACGTGGTCTCTGTATATGGAGATGACACTTTACCATACAAAAATAGCATGTGTATGTCAGCGAACGTTAATGTGCTTGGTACAGAATTGAGTGTATAAAGAATAAATCCATAACCAATAATTAATATTTAACAGACATAAAGAATAAAATAATAATATATATATCTGATTACTACAAAGGTGCCTATAAAATACAGTTATAGTGAATTATGTTATAGTGACATGTAAATATTTTCTTTGATCTTGAATGGTGAACCGATTCCGTGTCCCATTGTCCAACCAGCGTAAATCTCAGCAGGAAAGCATCACTTTCTAGAGAATCTCCATAATAAAGTTTTGTAAACGTCCTTTTGCATTAATAATATGTGAATTTATCCACCACGTTTTTATTATTTATTTTAATATTTGTCATTTCTTCAGTTTTTCTTTATTTAGTTCATTAATGTCGGTGTATTTTTATTATGGAGATTCTCTAGAAAGTGATGCTTTCCTGCTGAGATTTACGCTGGTTGGACAATGGGACACGGAATCGGTTCACCATTCAAGATCAAAGAAAATATTTACATGTCACTATAACATAATTCACTATAACTGCATTTTATAGGCACCATTGTAGTAATCAGATATATATATTATTATTATTCTTCTTTATGTCACAGCATATTATTCTCGCATTGGTTAATCTCACCGTTGCATTCAATTGTCATATCGTCACTTTTTGATTTGTTTTATTGTTTTTTTCAGTTTTGTAGCACTCTTTCACAAAATGTCCACCTAGTTGGTCTCCAAAAAGATGGCCGCTGTGGTGCGCGCATGCGCTGTACTCACGCACCGCCTCTATCTTCTTTTTGGCTGTCGATGATGCTGCAGGCGCATAATAATGACGTCATGAGGCGAGATTTCGCCCACATGCGCATGGGGCAGCGACAGCCGGAGGGAAGGAGGTGGTAATTACTCGGCGTGTGATGTCAGACGCATGTGCGCCGCTACACACCGGCAATATCTTAATTATGGCTAGCATATATAAACCCTGGGGTTATGACAACTAGCATCCCCTTTTGAGAAAGCACTGCCGCGAAACGAATCTGATATCTTTAAATCTTTTGTCAATTCTTTTCTCTGTAGTTCCCTTATACTGTCCGGGTGTCTATGTCCTAGACGTCTATGCCACATGTGAATACAGTTTTTGTGATCATGTGTACATACCTTCATCTGTTCCTTTGGTTTGTCAAAATGATATAATTGTTCATCTGCCTTGACTTTGGTTATCAACTTGTTTCCTGCAATAATTGCACACTCATTATCTTTGAATTTTACTGTAAGTCCTTTTGCTGTTAAACGTTTCACAGATAATAATCCGCCTTCCAATTTTGGAACATACAACACATCCTGTACAAGTATCTTTGAATCTTGTCCGAACTTGTTTCAACATTTAGCATACCTTGTCCGATACCTTCTGCGGTTATTTTGCTTCCATCTGCAAGATAAATGGCTTCTTTCTTATTTAAATTAAGATCAGTAAAGAAATTCTTGTAGAAAAAAATCTCCAGCGCAAAAATAAATAAAAGTGCTATTTTTATTGAATAAAATTAAAATCCATCTTGATAGAAAAAAGACATAGACAAGTGGGGTCCCGAAAAAAACCTGAATATACCTGGAAAAAATTATTCAATTGCCAGTATGTATTAATTTGCAGTGACTAGACACTGCTGATATGTTATAACTATTTTCATTAGTGGCTTCTGATAAATGTTTCATACTGGCAATACTAACAGCCTTAAAGTGGTAGCGATCGAGAAGGTTTTCAAATCTACTAGAGGAGGGGATTTCAGGAAAAAATTGTTAAATCGTGAATCTTTAAACTTAATACACGAGTACCATTAGGCTTGAACAAACGGCTGGATTTAATATTGCAATTGGATTGAATAATTTTTTCCAGGTATATTCAGGTTTTTTCGTTCACTTTTTCATGATTTTTCGTTAGTCCTAATTAATTCTGGTTTCTTTCAAATATTTTTTCATCTGGTTATTAATTTTAGAGTATATGCTATACATGTTTATATTTGCGGTTTTTGTATAATTATACAGTTTTTATATTTTGTCCTATCTGTGTTTTTTCCTATAAGGGGTTAATTTCTGAGGGTGTTACCTTATGTTACTAATTTGTGTTACGTTCACCTGTGTTCCACATGTCTATATGGTATTTAAGTTTGTAGTATAGGACATGTAAACCATGAATAAGACCTGCTAGGTCGAAACGCGTCGGTTTCAGACCACCAGGGACCCCACTTGTCTATGTCTTTTTTCTATCAAGATGGATTTTAATTTTATTCAATAAAAATAGCACTTTTTTTTTTTTTTGCGCTGGAGATTTTTTTCTACATGTTTTGCTGCAGCCAACGCCTCTAATCAAGGTGGCTCCCTGCGCATGAGGATTCTGGATCACTGCTGAGACTGAGATTGAAAATCTTCTGGACTACTGATGAGACCGGTGAGCTGACTATTTTCCTGCTTTCCCTTTTCCTTGCCAACATAAAGAAATTCTTGTCACTTGTCATATGACTCGTTGCTCCTGAATCAATAAAACAACCAAGTGATGATTTCTTATCAGTTACTTTAAATGTGCCATTCCAATTATTTTCACATGAATCAGAAATTGTGTTTTTCACCTTCTGTATATTATCTTTATAGTATAATTTCTGTTCTGCTTTCCATATGGTACAGTCTTTCTTTAAATGACCTTTTTTCTTACGTCTGAAGCATTCTCTTGTCTCTTTATTATAGGGTTTTTTAAGTTCTGTAGCTTTAAGAGCATTTCCATTATCTTTTTCAGTAGAAGAATCATTTGTTTGCTCTTTCCTTCTCTGATATTCATCTATGAGTCTGGTCTTCACAAACTCTAATGTAATGTCAGTTTCTGGTCTTGTCTCTAGTGCATTTATTAAAGCTGTATATGAATCTGGTAAACTGCACAATAAAATTGCTGCTATATGGCTTTCCTTAATATCTTCACCAATAGATCTTAGCTGTAATATCACTTCCATCATTGAGAATATATGCTTCTGCATGTCACTGTCTGCATTTAGTCTCATATTGTAAAACTTTCTTAGTAGAAATAACTTGTGATTTAAGCTGTGTCTCTCATATAGCTTTCTTAATTCTTCCCACATTCCTTTCGCTGTTTCTTCATTTCTATGTATTAATTGAGCATCATCCACTAATAAGCTGATGGTAGCTCTTGCTTGTCTATTTTTTCTATCCCATGTCTGATTATCTTCATCAGGTCTATCTGTAGTGATTACTTCCCATAAATCATCTTTAGACAATAACATCTCTACTTTGAACTTCCATCGCTGATAGTTCTCATCATTCAGTTTAGCTACTGTGAGTTTTAGCTCTGTGCTATTCATCATTTTTAACTTATCTTACTTGTTTGGAGAGACTTGCACTGAAGAATTCTTCTGCATTCACCAGGGTCTTGCGGAGAGTTCCAATTTCCTGGGTATCTGGTATTCTTGGGTGTCATGGGATCTGTGCTGTCTGGATTCTCTGTATCTGGGTACGCTGTATCTGGGTGCCTGGGTCTGGGCATCTGGGTCTGGGTATCTGGGCCCATAACCTGTTGCACAGCTTCTGAATCCACACCTTTGCAGAGGAAACTTCACAGAGCAAGTTGCATGGGATAACAAGCGTTTACTTCTCTGAACATGAGGTGAAGGAATAATGCACAGACATTACAGCATTGCATCAGCTAACATGAACAAAACGAAAGTGAAACTAAACACAGAAGAGACTAATTCTTATACTATACATTAAACAGAAGGAAACATTACACAACATCGCCATCTACTGTCAGGTCAGCATAAAGTCTCCTGTTACACATATATAATAAGTTCTGATCTGTTGCATATGACAATAATTGGTCTATATGATTCGGGTATTCTGGGGTCCTTTCCCTCCTTTGGAATCACTACTATCATCGCTTCTCTCATAGAGGCCGGCAGTAACTTTTTCTCCTTAGCCTCTTCAAATACTGACAACAATCTCGGTAGCAGCAGTTCTGCAAATTGTTTATAAATTTCCGACGGTAAACCGTCTGACCCAGGGGATTTCTCATTGGCCATGCCATGCAGCGCAAATTCCATTTCTTCTACAGTAATGGGAAAATCCAACATATCTTTATTTTCTTTACTTAACCTAGGGAGTGACCCCTCCCTCAAAAATATGTCTACTTCTTCATTTCCAGCACTCTCCCCTGATGAATATAAGGTTTTATAGAAGTCACCAAAAATATTCAATATTCCCTCCAGATCATTTACTGTCTTCCCCTTGTCATTCACCATATTATATATAAATGAATTGCTTCTTTGTGCCGAGGCGATAACAGATAAAAGATGTCCCACTTTCTCCCCATTCAGCATAAAATCTGTCTTTTTGAAACGCCTGTCTTCTAGCCATTTTTTCTATCAGAACACTATTAATCAGTTCCTGGGCTTCCCTCAGGCCCTGCTGTGTTTCAGGTGTATTATTATGTATAGCCTCCTCATCCGCTCTCGCTAGTGCTTCCAATTTGTCAACCTCCTCCTTTTTAGTCTGTGTTTTGCGCCTACAGATATCCCTAAATAACAACCCTCTAAGAAAAGCCTTCATTGCATCCCACTCCACAAGTTTATCTGTGCTCCCCTCATTATGAATGAAAAATTCCTCTAACCCTTTCCCAATCCCTTGAACATTAAGATATTGTATCCAAACAGGATGCATTTTCCAGCCTTCCTTAACTATTCCTTTCTGTGACCCATATCCAATATTCACCATAACTGGACTATGGTCAGAGATTACTCTAGGGAGATATTGTACCTCTCTTATCAAGGCATCTGCCAGCCCATCTGCTAATGCCAGATCAATACGTGACAAAGTGCCATGCGATGTGGAATGACAGAATAGCATCTTTTCCCCTCATTTCTAACCCTCCATACATCAATCAGCCCAATTTCTTTAATAAAATTACCAAATACTGTGATGGTGCTCCCTTGTACATTTGGCAGTCTCTTGTTTCTGTCCCAAAAAATATCTACTACATTATTGAAATCACACATCATCAGTAATGGCATTCCTCCACTTCTTTCGGCATACTCCCTCATCACTCTAATCTTAGTACTGGAATAAGGAGGTGGGATTTAAAGTGCTACGAGACATAAGGGTCGTCCAAAAAACATTCCTTTAACTGCTACACCTTGCCCCTCGGGTCAATGTACACATCTATTTCTTCAAATGGAGTAGACCTATTAATTAAAATCGAGACCCCTCTGGAGTAATTGGAAAATGTAGAGTGGTATGCCTTTTGTATCCATCTTCTATTGGTAATGTGAATTCTTTCTTTCTGTAGATGAGTTTCCAAGAGACATATCACTGCCGCCCCTTGATCCTGCATACACTTAAATATTGTTGCCCTTCTATTTCCCTCCGATAGGCCTCTAACATTCCAACTTATAACTTTAAAGCTACCCATCAGAATTGATAAATATCATTCCCATCATTCTGCCATTTTTTACATTAACTATCAAAAACTCCCCCCTGCTTCCTCCCCAACTCCCCCCTGCTTCCTCCACTCTCTGAATGCTCTCTAAGAGCCATGGGATTTTCGCTCCTGAACCGGCCTTCCAGAGACCGCTTCTCCCACCGACCAACTTTTTACCACCTCCCACCTTACCCATTTGTCCACTTTACTTTCACTTTCCTCTCCCCTCCCGCCGCACATTCTTACATTTTCCTCACCACAAATTTGTCTCTCTGCAAGTGCAAACAAACAGTTAAATCACAAATAATATACATTAATAGAACAGATCCACAATTACAGACAGTGCTGATCTCCGCCGTATCCTCCGCCAGAGTTATTCACAAAAATAAACTATTTCTTATCGACTCCCTTCTTTTCCTGTGAACCAATACTAGTCCACTAATAATGATTGGGTCACCCTAAGAATCAAAAAGAAGAAAAAGAACAAAAAGGAATCAAGAGTCAAAGCATCCATATATTGGCATAGTTAACATTATGGGTGTTTTCACCCCAATCCATCCATGCTGAATACCAATTGTTCCGTATAATCTAGAAGGGAATCCTCTTACTAAGTGTCCTCAGCCGACGCTCTTTCAAGCAGTATTGTTAAATTCTATGTCCGACCTTCAGTCTTTGGCATGAAAAGACTTAGCCTTGATATCAACCCACTTTGTGGCCTCCTCAGGGTCTGCGAAGAAGAAAACTTTAGTCATGGCCGCCACTCGCAGTTTAGCGGGAAACATCATAGAATATTTAACTCCAAATTCTCTCAAACGGCTTTTTACCCCTCCAAACTGCATTCTCTGCTTCTGTACGGCTACCAAGTAGTCAGGATATATACCAATACGTTGGCCATTCATCGTAATCTCCTCTGATTCTCGTGCCTTCCGAATAATTATATCTCTGTCCTTATAATGCAGTAGCTTTGCAATAATGACACGCGGAGTGCTACCCGGGGGTTGTGGTTGCATTGTTACTCTATGTGCCCGCTCCACTGCATAGAACTTAGTGAGAGAGTCCGCTCCAATTTGGTCTCTCAGCCATTTCTCAATAAATTCAGTGGAATCTCTCCCTTGTCTTTTTCCGGGAGCCCCACGATCCTAATATTGTTCCTTCGGGAACGGTTTTCCAGATCATCATTTTTCATCATGACTTCAGAGAGTTGTTGCTTAAACTGTTTTTCCGTTTTCTTGAATTTATTAATCCAGTCTTCCGCCTCTCCCACTCTGTTTTCCACTTCTCCCGTCCTGGTATTAACCTTATGTATGTCCTTTTTTATAGTGGCTACTTCAGACTGTACTCCCAGGACTTGCTGGGTTAACGTGGTCAGTGCCTGCTTACAGAAAGACACCACTGTAAACACGTCCTTTATAGTGGGATTTTCTTGTGTCTCTCCCTCTTCCTGTTCTGCTGCCACCGGCATTTTCTCCCCTTCTGAGGTAATGCTCCCTGGGGATTTCCCGCCTTCCTCCTCCTGTGCCTCCATCTCTTCAGCCCCATCTTCCTCCTCCTCTCCCTCTAATTCATGCTGCTTCATATTACTTTCAGTGTAGGCAAACTTTCCCAGCTTCGCTGCAGCGCTCATACGGCGCTGACATGCAGCGTTCTGCCTGGCCGCCTCTTCCCTCCTACCAGCGCCATCTTGGGAGCTGCCTGATTCCGTCCCCAGGTCTTTCTGTCTCTTACTCCGGGTCATTACCGCTCACCTCCGGTCTTTTGCTGCGCTCACAATGTTCCAGGCTCCTTCCCCCACCGTTTGGTCGGCTGAGGCTGGCGGTGGCACGGCAGAAAGATGACTAACTTGCGTGCAGCAGCGGGAGAGCACAGGGAGACGCGTCCGTCTACATCGCCGTTAAGCTCCGCAGTATACTGTATATATGTCATGGTCGGGAAGTACTAGCAAAGCTACTGCAAAAAGTGAAAGTCCCATAGTGGGACAGAGTAATTTATTGAAGGTTAGGCAACTGATATAATTCATATAAATAGACATCCTAGGAAAAGATAGAAGAGACAATATCCTACTAATGCAGACATGCCAGTAGTATATAGATTGAAAGAAGTATTTACAACAATTCCCTCGTGCATTTTGCTACGTCAGCTTCATCAGAGAGGGTAACCTCAGGAAACATTCCATATAGCACTTGTTTGCACTTTAGGATGTGTATCCATGTGAATAATTCCAGCTGCTCCATATTCATGGAATACTCTTTATAGCATTGGCTTGCACTTTATATTTTTTTTTACATTTACTATCCCATGAATGTGTTGCACTGATTAATTTATATCTGTCCAGGTTGTACAATATCCTACTGGGAGGCAAGGTCCTCATTTATTTATTTATCTTTTGCTCTGTGTCTCTTTATTATACAGGCCATTGACTGAGAGTTGCACAATATTCATTGATTTTTTTTCTATTATTAAAACAGATTATTCGTAGTGTATTTATACCTTCTTATGTATATATTATTTATAATTTATTCAATAAATACGGTGCACTAATATATATATTCAGTTATATAGATACTAAACCATATTGGAGATCTTTATAAGATGTTACTATGTGATGACACTATCATAAACAATCACTAGAGGGAACCGCAAGCACTTGACATTTGCCTGATTTTCTGTAATTCTGTATTGGTACAAGGTTGACATAGTTTTTTTGCACTTCTTTGCTTTAATTATATGTAAATTATTATTATGATCTGTGAAAACAATCATTTAATGTATATATGATTGAGTACCACTTCTGTCTCTGTTGAAATAATCCCCTTTAAAAAAAAAAAATTTAATTGTCTGTTTTTATACTTACCTAATAAAGATGAATATGAATTACTTTTATCATTGAGTCATCAGGAGTGAGATGACAGTGTAAATAATGATAAAAAAAACTTACTGACATCAGATGATGTAGGTGCACGGCATAAGGTCCATATGATACAGGACATCCAAGTCAAATCCCCTCTGGCTGAATCCCTGGGAAAACACACCCAAACTTGCACCCATCAAATCTGTATATAAGGCATTAAGCACTTCATTTAATCAGGGTGTTGAGACCGATTATTATCCATTACAGTTCTGAGGATAACAGGTGTTTTTTCCACTAATCATATAAGTGGTTGTTCATTGATGATGCTGTCACAGGCTGCTCATTGTGGCTCTGTAGACTATAATGTACTCTCTGTATGACTACCCTATTATTGCTGCATTGTGAATCTCTGTACACCATAGTGCTACGATAGGTAGTATATAACATTATGAACTATTTGTCACCTATGTGGAATTCATGTTATGGTATTGAAGCCAACCATTTAGAATCATAGAATCATAGAATGGTAGAGTTGGAAGGGACCTCCTGGGCCATCTGGTCCAACCCCTGCTCAAAGCAGGATTCTCTAAATCATCCCAGACAGATGTCTATCCAGCCTCTGTTTGAAGACTTCCATTGAAGGAGAACTTACCACCTCTCGTGGCAGCCTGTTCCACTCCTTGATCACCCTAACTGTCAAAAAGTTTTTTCTAATATCTAATCTGTGTCTCCTCCCATTCAGTTTCATCCCATTGCTTCTAGTCTTTCCTTGTGCAAATGAGAATAAAGATGATCCTTCTACAATGTGACAGCCCTTGAGATATTTGTAGACAGCTATTAAGTCTCCTCTCAGTCTTCTTTTTTGCAAGCTAAACATTCCCAAATCCTGTAACCGTTCCTCATAGGACATGGTTTGCAGACCGGTCACCATTCTGGTGGCTCTTCTCTGAACTTGCTCCAGTTTGTTGATGTCTTTTTTAAAATGTGGTGCCCAAAACTGGACACAGTATTCCAGATGAGGTCTGACCAAAGAGGAGTAGAGGGCAATAATGACCTCACGTGATCTAGACTGTATGCTTCTGTTGATACATCCTAGAATTGTATTTGCCTTTTTTGCTGCTGCATCACACTGTTGACTCATGTTCAGTCTGTGATCAATTAGTATACCCAAGTCTTTTTCACATGTGCTGTTACTTAGCCCTATTCCTCCCATTTTGTATATGCTTTTTTCATTTTTATTGCCCAGATGTAGTACTTTGCATTTTTCCCTGTTAAAAACCATTCTGTTAGTTGCTGCCCACTGTTCCAGTTTATTTATATCTTTTTGAATCCTCTCTCTCTCTTCTCTAGTATTAGCTACCCCTCCTAGCTTTGTGTCATCAGCAAATTTGATCAGTTTACCCTCAATTCCTTCATCTAAATCATTGATAAAGATGTTGAACAATACAGGGCCCAAAACAGAGCCTTGTGGTACCCCACTTGAGACATTCTTCCAACTGGATGTGCAGCCATTTACGACCACTCTTTGAGTCCGATCACTAAGCCAGTTATGAATCCACCTAACAGTTGCCTTGTCCATTCCATACTTAGTCATTTTTTCAATAAGGATTGTGTAAGATACTTTGTCAAATGCTTTGCTGAAGTCAAGATATACTATATCTACAGCATTTCCCTGATCCACCCAGTCAGTGATTCTGTCATAGAAGGAAATTAAGTTAGTCTGACATGACTTATTAGTTACAAACCCATGCTGACTCTGTTTAATCACTTCATTCTTATGCAGGTACTTACAAACATGTTCTTTAATAATTTGTTCAAAGATCTTTCCTGGTATAGAAGTCAGACTCACCGGCCTGTAGTTCCCTGGGTCCACCTTCTTCCCCTTTTTGAAGATAGGAACAACATTTGCTCTTTTCCAGTCTTCTGGGACTTCACCTGTTCTCCAAGAATTTTCAAAGATTATGGACAGTGGTTCAAGAATTTCTTCTGCTATCTCCTTCAGTATTCTGGGGTGTAATTCATCTGGGCCTGGAGACTTGAATTCATTTAGGTTAGCTAAGTGTTTCCTCACTGTCTTTCTGTTTATAGATATCCTGGATTCTTCTATTCCTTTAATAGGACAGTGAAGATCAGTTGATGTTACATTTCCTTTCTGAGAGAAAACAGATGCAAAATAGGAATTTAAAAGTTCAGCCTTCTCAACATCCTTTCTTACCATTTCATCATTTTCATCCTGTAAAAATCCTATAGCATCTTTGACGTTTCTTTTACTTTTGATGTATCCCCAAAATCCTTTATTGTTGCTTTTGACATCTCTTGCAAGCCTTAATTCATTGTCAGCTTTAGATAATTTGATTTGTGCCCTGCAGGTTCTGCAGATGGCATTATATTCTTCTTTAGATATGCCTCCCTCTTTCCATTTGATAAACATTTCTTTCTTCCTTTTTAGCATGTGTTTAAGTTCTGTGTTCATCCATCCTGGTTTCCTTAAATGCTTCCCATTCTTCCCTCTTTTTGGAATTGTTGACAATTGTGCTTTGAGAATCTCATTTTTCAAGATGTCCCATCCTTCCTGATATAGGAAAGATGTGTATCTTCGTACCGTGTTAGCCAGTAGATAGAAAAATATTTAGACTTGAGAGTCCTCAGTGGTTGATACCTTTTAATGGCTAACTGAAAAGATGGTAACAAATTGCAAGCTTTCGAGATTACTCAGGTCTCTTCATCAGGCATAGACTAATACAACATCTGAAGAATCACATATTTATACACAAAATAGCACAGAAAAAATGCAATAGGTAGGACAAGTGACATGAAGCAGAACTGTCATTATGGCAGAAGGATTAACATAAATATGACTAGTTCATAGATAAGGAGTGAAGGTTTTATTACCCTCTGATTGGGGTCTGGTATTGTGTTGTGATGACCCTAAAAGGTCAGGGAGGCAGATTCCTTAATTGTTGTAGAACGACATAAAACTCTGGGATATATTCATCCCAGCACTAAGAGTGTCAAAGGTCATCATAAGTTTATATTCCCAGACTTTTCTATCCTTCTCAGATTTGAAGTTAGATTTTAATACAAGTAATTCCATATCTGTCATGCTATGACCGGGCATACAAAAGTGTTTGGCCACAGGTAAATCCATTCTTTTTTCTCTTATTGTGTGGCGATGAGAATTCATCCTTGTTCTCAGTTTTTGCCCGGTCTCCCCCACATACAGACCCCCAGTTGGACATTTAGTACATATAATTAGGTACACCACATTAGATGTGATGCAGCTGAAAGTACCTGGTATCTTGTAGTCCTGATGGGAGTTGGGGATCTTTATCCTGTCCGTGGTCATTATAGATGTACAGGTTTTGCATTTCTTTTGTTTGCAAGGAAAGGTTCCTGCAGCTGTTGGGGAGGACAGGGAGCTTCTGACAATGATGCTTCTTAGATTTGGGGGCTGCCTAAAACATAGTAGTGGGGGGTCTGGAAATATGGATTGTAATCGGGCATCTTTTTGTAGTAAAGGTTGTAGTTTCCGTGCAGCTCCCCTTAGCATCTCCAGACTTGGATTGTAGGTGACCACTAGAGGCACCCGGTTATTTTCTTCTTTAGCTTTGTAATGTAGCAGGTGATTCCTTGATATTCTGGTGGCTCTTGTAATTTGGTTTTCAATTGTTCTTGGATGGTAGCCCTGGTTCAAAAAAGTCTTTCTGAGGCGACCAAGGTGTTCATCTCTATCCATGGGGTTGGAACATATACGGTTGTATCTGATGGCTTGGCTGTAGACAATAGAGTTTTTTATGTGTTTAGGATGGAAACTGTCCCATTTAAGATATGTTGGACGGTCGATTGGCTTCTGATACAGGGATGTCTCTATTTCATTGTTCTTTAGCTTAATGGTGGTGTCTAAAAAGTTAATTTCAGTGCTGGAGTAGTTAAGTGTTAAGTTGATGGTGGGATGAAATTGATTGAACTGTTCATGGAACGTCTTTAGCTGTTGTTCAGACTCCGTCCAGATGATTAAAATGTCATCAATGTAGCGGTAGTAGGCCCGAGGCCTGATGGGGCAGGAGGACAAAAATTCGCTTTCAAGCTTGGCCATGAAAAGATTTGCATACTGTGGAGCCATTTTACTTCCCATAGCTGTGCCAGTCTCCTGAAGATAGATCTTGTTGTCAAATTCGAAGTAATTGTGGGTGAGGATGAATTTTGTGAGTTTCACCACAGAATCAGCATCATTCCCGTGTTTCCCATGAAGACTTTGCAGGCATTTAATCCATCCTGGTGTGGGATATTAGAGTACAAAGATTCCACATCCATGGTGGCCAGGATGGTTCCTTCTGGTAGAGAACCTATTGCTGCTAGTTTATTCAGTAGGTCAGTTGTGTCCTGAATGTAGCTGGGTGTATCCTTTACCAGGGGTTTAAGAACACCCTCTACCCATCCAGATACTTGCTCAGTAAGGGTGTCCACACATGAAATAATCGGCCTCCCTGGATTTCCGGCTTTGTGGATTTTGGGAAGCATGTAGAATGTCCCTGTTCCTGGACTTTCTGGAGATGCTAAGGGGAGCTGCACGGAAACTACAACCTTTACTACAAAAAGATGCCCGATTACAATCCATATTTCCAGACCCCCCACTACTATGTTTTAGGCAGCCCCCAAATCTAAGAAGCATCATTGTCAGAAGCTCCCTGTCCTCCCCAACAGCTGCAGGAACCTTTCCTTGCAAACAAAAGAAATGCAAAACCTGTACATCTATAATGACCACGGACAGGATAAAGATCCCCAACTCCCATCAGGACTACAAGATACCAGGTACTTTCAGCTGCATCACATCTAATGTGGTGTACCTAATTATATGTACTAAATGTCCAACTGGGGGTCTGTATGTGGGGAGACCGGGCAAAAACTGAGAACAAGGATGAATTCTCATCGCCACACAATAAGAGAAAAAAGAATGGATTTACCTGTGGCCAACACTTTTGTATGCCCGGTCATAGCATGACAGATATGGAATTACTTGTATTAAAATCTAACTTCAAATCTGAGAAGGATAGAAAAGTCTGGGAATATAAACTTATGATGACCTTTGACACTCTTAGTGCTGGGATGAATATATCCCAGAGTTTTATGTCGTTCTACAACAATTAAGGAATCTGCCTCCCTGACCTTTTAGGGTCATCACAACACAATACCAGACCCCAATCAGAGGGTAATAAAACCTTCACTCCTTATCTATGAACTAGTCATATTTATGTTAATCCTTCTGCCATAATGACAGTTCTGCTTCATGTCACTTGTCCTACCTATTGCATTTTTTCTGTGCTATTTTGTGTATAAATATGTGATTCTTCAGATGTTGTATTAGTCTATGCCTGATGAAGAGACCTGAGTAGTCTCGAAAGCTTGCAATTTGTTACCATCTTTTCAGTTAGCCATTAAAAGGTATCAACCACTGAGGACTCTCAAGTCTAAATATTTTTCTATCTACTGGCTAACACGGTACGAAGATACACATCTTTCCTATATCAAAATGGAGGATACCAGAATGTACCGCATCTTTATGGAACTGAAACCACTTCTGAAGAAACGTGCACAAATGGACAGCGACATTTTTTTCTTATCTAAATGCAAAAAGGAGAATCTAATTCCCAAAGGACTCTGGATTACAAACCCAATTCTTCACACCTACAATACCCATTATGCACAAAACCTTTGTCACAGGACTTCTGAAAGACTAAGGAACCATCTTTTGCATGTCTGCTACAGCATAAGGAGTAAAGTCCAAGGACAATTTGAAACTCTGAGGAAAACACTTACAGAAAGCACAGAGCAAAAATTACAACAATACTATAACAAACTACGGACCTTTCTGATTCAAAACAAGGAAAAGAAACTACACAGATTGCGCCTCCATTCCGGACTCTATACAAACAGATACAAAACAAAACCAAAACCTGACAACTCTGACAACCACTCCATTCCAGACACAAAAGCATCTAACTGTGTCATCAATCTCTCAGATTACAAACCCAGCAAAGTGGAGCTTGCCGTGCTTTCTAGAGGACTCTCATTTTGTCCTACTAAGGCCCTGGATAAAACCGAACTCTGCAGTGATATGGAACATTTTTTCAGGAGACTGCGCCTGAGGGAATACTTCAATGATACAGAAGATTCAGAAAACACTCGGACTGAAGGAAGAGGGATCCCAATAACCAAGAAGAGGTCAGACTGGACACCTCCACCTGGACGTAACCCTCATTTGGATAAATATATAGACTCATTCAGACATTTGATAAAATCCACCATCATAGCCACCAACAAGAGACAAGCCTCCAACATCAGTGCCCAGGAGAGAAAGGCCATACAGTCTCTGAAAACCAACAAAGAAATCATCATTAAACCTGCTGACAAGGGAGGTGCAATAGTCATGATGAACACATCAGACTATATGAAGGAAGCAAACAGACAACTTACGGACACACGCTACTACAGAAAACTGGAGTCGGACCCTACACAGGACTATTACAAGGAACTAAGCAAGTTGGTATCTTGTCTGTCTGACAAATCCATAAGAGCTGATGACCTGATACCAGAAAGTCCAGGAACAGGGACATTCTACATGCTTCCCAAAATCCACAAAGCCGGAAATCCAGGGAGGCCGATTATTTCATGTGTGGACACCCTTACTGAGCAAGTATCTGGATGGGTAGAGGGTGTTCTTAAACCCCTGGTAAAGGATACACCCAGCTACATTCAGGACACAACTGACCTACTGAATAAACTAGCAGCAATAGGTTCTCTACCAGAAGGAACCATCCTGGCCACCATGGATGTGGAATCTTTGTACTCTAATATCCCACACCAGGATGGATTAAATGCCTGCAAAGTCTTCATGGGAAACACCGGGAATGATGCTGATTCTGTGGTGAAACTCACAAAATTCATCCTCACCCACAATTACTTCGAATTTGACAACAAGATCTATCTTCAGGAGACTGGCACAGCTATGGGAAGTAAAATGGCTCCACAGTATGCAAATCTTTTCATGGCCAAGCTTGAAAGCGAATTTTTGTCCTCCTGCCCCATCAGGCCTCGGGCCTACTACCGCTACATTGATGACATTTTAATCATCTGGACGGAGTCTGAACAACAGCTAAAGACGTTCCATGAACAGTTCAATCAATTTCATCCCACCATCAACTTAACACTTAACTACTCCAGCACTGAAATTAACTTTTTAGACACCACCATTAAGCTAAAGAACAATGAAATAGAGACATCCCTGTATCAGAAGCCAATCGACCGTCCAACATATCTTAAATGGGACAGTTTCCATCCTAAACACATAAAAAACTCTATTGTCTACAGCCAAGCCATCAGATACAACCGTATATGTTCCAACCCCATGGATAGAGATGAACACCTTGGTCGCCTCAGAAAGACTTTTTTGAACCAGGGCTACCATCCAAGAACAATTGAAAACCAAATTACAAGAGCCACCAGAATATCAAGGAATCACCTGCTACATTACAAAGCTAAAGAAGAAAATAACTGGGTGCCTCTAGTGGTCACCTACAATCCAAGTCTGGAGATGCTAAGGGAGCTGCACGGAAACTACAACCTTTACTACAAAAAGATGCCCGATTACAATCCATATTTCCAGACCCCCCACTACTATGTTTTAGGCAGCCCCCAAATCTAAGAAGCATCATTGTCAGAAGCTCCCTGTCCTCCCCAACAGCTGCAGGAACCTTTCCTTGCAAACAAAAGAAATGCAAAACCTGTACATCTATAATGACCACGGACAGGATAAAGATCCCCAACTCCCATCAGGACTACAAGATACCAGGTACTTTCAGCTGCATCACATCTAATGTGGTGTACCTAATTATATGTACTAAATGTCCAACTGGGGGTCTGTATGTGGGGGAGACCGGGCAAAAACTGAGAACAAGGATGAATTCTCATCGCCACACAATAAGAGAAAAAAGAATGGATTTACCTGTGGCCAAACACTTTTGTATGCCCGGTCATAGCATGACAGATATGGAATTACTTGTATTAAAATCTAACTTCAAATCTGAGAAGGATAGAAAAGTCTGGGAATATAAACTTATGATGACCTTTGACACTCTTAGTGCTGGGATGAATATATCCCAGAGTTTTATGTCGTTCTACAACAATTAAGGAATCTGCCTCCCTGACCTTTTAGGGTCATCACAACACAATACCAGACCCCAATCAGAGGGTAATAAAACCTTCACTCCTTATCTATGAACTAGTCATATTTATGTTAATCCTTCTGCCATAATGACAGTTCTGCTTCATGTCACTTGTCCTACCTATTGCATTTTTTCTGTGCTATTTTGTGTATAAATATGTGATTCTTCAGATGTTGTATTAGTCTATGCCTGATGAAGAGACCTGAGTAGTCTCGAAAGCTTGCAATTTGTTACCATCTTTTCAGTTAGCCATTAAAAGGTATCAACCATGAGGACTCTCAAGTCTAAATATTTTTCCATCCTTCCTGGACATTTTTGTCCTTAAGGATATCCTGCCATTGGATCCCTCCAATTCTCTTTCTGAGTCCCTTAAAATCTGCCTTTCTGAAATCTAATCTTGACGTCTGAGTCTTCACAGGTCTTCCTCCTCTTGTTATCCAAAATTCTAAAATAGCATGGTCACTACCTCCTAGGGTCCCAGCCACTCTTACCTCCTCAACCATTTCCTCCCTATTTATAAGCATTAGATCCAAGGTAGCAGTTCATTTGTGGCAATTACTAGAGTTGAGTGAAACAGGTCGGTCAGATTCAAAAGTCGCCGACTTTCGCTAAAGTCGAGCTTCGCCGATCGAAACCTGACCATAGCGTGAAGTCGGCCATGCGGTCGTCGACCCAAGTGCCCAAGTCGGTTTTCCCATAATGCTTTCAGGCGCCTTTTTTCAGCCAAAGAGCAAGGACATACACTGTGGGCAACGAGATGACATGGGCAGCGGCCACCACCATCTTAGAGAAGGGCATTGCAGTGATTGGCTTGCTTTGGGGGGCGTCATAGTGGCTATAAAAGCCTGACCGCCGACCGCCATTTTACTTCTACCGATCTTAACAGTAGGGAGAGGTTGCTGGCACTGTTTATCAGTAGGGAGAGAGTTAGGGCTGGAAAGAGAAGTTCTTCTGTGCTTGTGCTGATAGCAATTGTGCTGTACAGTTAGTGTGCAGTGACAGGGGAGGATTTTCTTGTGTGCAGCAGCGCTGGTTATTGGGCTGCCTGCTAGCTGTATTGCTGTGTGTACACTGCTGTGCAGACTGCTTTTTACACAGCACTAATACTATTATTTTTTTCTGCACAGTTACCGAGCGTTCA
This sequence comes from Oophaga sylvatica, assembly GCA_033576555.1. NCBI lineage: Eukaryota > Metazoa > Chordata > Amphibia > Anura > Dendrobatidae > Oophaga > Oophaga sylvatica. The sequence goes on from JARQOD010000001.1 coordinate 343,374,300, forward strand.
TTTTTTCCCACACCGTATAGAGCTGTACGCTCCTCACACACTACCGTGTACCGGCTGTTATCACGGACAAATACATGCTGACTATCTGTGTGTGACTCCGGAAATATATACGGAGATTTCAATTTTCCCCTACACTATATACACCTGGTATCTTCTGATACAGTACCTTTTTTATGGCTTTTGTATTACGGTCAAATCCATACTGAGAGAGCGTCTGTCTGTGACTCCGCAAATATATACGGAGATTTACATTTTTCCCCTATACTATATACACCTGGTATCTTCTGATACAGTACCCTTTTTCTGCTTTTTATATTCTGGTCTAATCCATACTGAGCCTGGGAGCGTCTGTCTGTGACTCCACAAATATATACGGAGATTTACATTTTTCCCCTATACTATATACACCTGGTATCTTGTGATACAGTACCCTTTTTCTGCTTTTTATATTCTGGTCTAATCCATACTGAGCCTGAGAGCGTCTGTCTGTGACTCCACAAATATATACGGAGATTTACATTTTTCCCCTATACTATATACACCTGGTATCTTGTGATACAGTACTCTTTTTCTGCTTTTTATATTCTGGTGTAAATCCATACTGACCCTGAGAGCGTCTGTGTGTGACTCCGCAAATATATACGGAGATTTACAATTTTCCCCTATGCAATATACACCTGGTATCTTGTGATACAGTACCCTTTTTCTGCTTTTTATATTCTGGTCTAATCCATACTGAAAAACAATCATACCCAGTCTGATCAAATGACCAAATGCACTAGCAGGATGCAGCAGGCTCCCATGGATAAAGGCTGGAGAAGCAACAGGTGCTTACCACTGATAAAGGCAGCCACCCTATCACAAAAACAGTGATGATGAAGGTGTTAACTGCTTAGTGGGAAAAAAAACACACAGATACAAGTTGCTTAAAACATGAATGTCATGCACAGTGTCTGGATAACAGCCTATTTTAAACGCCTATGATGGAAGGCGGGCTGGTCAGCACTGAATGTGCACAACACAAAAAAACAAGCCATCAAAAAGAGCCCGGGTGCACCCTGCAAAAGATGATAAAAAGTGCAAAAAATGATGCATATGATAAATGCATCAGATGAGGTATTAGTTACTATTTTGGCCAAAGCAGATAAGCTCGCAACCCAACGTCAAGGGTCCTCATTTTATTGCGAGTAACTAACTAGACATAAATCCAAAAAAAAAAAATCATTTTTAGCAAAAGCAAATCATGAAAAACAATCATACCCAGTCTGATCAAATGACCAAATGCACTAGCAGGATGCAGCAGGCTCCCATGGATAAAGGCTGGAGAAGCAACAGGTGCTTACCACTGATAAAGGCAGCCACCCTATCACAAAAACAGTGATGATGAAGGTGTTAACTGCTTAGTGGGAAAAAAAACACACAGATACAAGTTGCTTAAAACATGAATGTCATGCACAGTGTCTGGATAACAGCCTATTTTAAATGCCTATGATGGAAGGCGGGCTGGTCAGCACTGAATGTGCACAACACAAAAAACCAAGCCATCAAAAAGAGCCCGGGTGCACCCTGCAAAAGATGATAAAAAGTGCAAAAAATGATGCATATGATAAATGCATCAGATGAGGTATTAGTTACTATTTTGGCCAAAGCAGATAAGCTCGCAACCCAACGTCAAGGGTCCTCATTTTATTGCGAGTAACTAACTACTAGACATAAATCCAAAAAAAAAATCATTTTTAGCAAAAGCAAATCATGAAAAACAATCATACCCAGTCTGATCAAATGACCAAATGCACTAGCAGGATGCAGCAGGCTCCCATGGATAAAGGCTGGAGAAGCAACAGGTGCTTACCACTGATAAAGGCAGCCACCCTATCACAAAAACAGTGATGATGAAGGTGTTAACTGCTTAGTGGGAAAAAAAACACACAGATACAAGTTGCTTAAAACATGAATGTCATGCACAGTGTCTGGATAACAGCCTATTTTAAACGCCTATGATGGAAGGCGGGCTGGTCAGCACTGAATGTGCACAACACAAAAAACCAAGCCATCAAAAAGAGCCCGGGTGCACCCTGCAAAAGATGATAAAAAGTGCAAAAAATGATGCATATGATAAATGCATCAGATGAGGTATTAGTTACTATTTTGGCCAAAGCAGATAAGCTCGCAACCCAACGTCAAGGGTCCTCATTTTATTGCGAGTAACTAACTAGACATAAATCCAAAAAAAAAATCATTTTTTGCAAAAGCAAATCATGAAAAACAATCATACCCAGTCTGATCAAATGACCAAATGCACTAGCAGGATGCAGCAGCCTCCCATGGATAAAGGCTGGAGAAGCAGCCTTATGTCTAGTTAGTTACTCGCAATAAAATGAGGACCCTTGACGTTGGGTTGCGAGCTTATCTGCTTTGGCCAAAATAGTATCTAATCCATACTGAGCCTGAGAGCGTCTGTCTGTAACTCCTTAAATATATACGGAGATTGAAATTTTCCCCTATACTATATACACATGGTATCTTGTGATACAGTACCCTTTTTCAGCTTTTTATATTCTGGTCTAATCCATACTGAGCCTGAGAAAGTCTGTCTGTAACTCCTTAAATATATACGGAGATTGAAATTTTCCCCTATACTATATACACATGGTAACTTGTGATACAGTACCCTTTTTCAGCTTTTTATATTCTGGTCTAATCCATACTGAGCCTGAGAGTGTCTGTCTGTGACTCCGCAAGTATATACGGAGATTGAAATTTTCCCTTTCACCGTATACAGCTGTACGTTTCTGATACAGTACCATATATCTGCTGGTATTTTTGGTACATTTTCCCAAACATGAGGAAGTATGGTGGAAGAGGCCGCGGACGTGGGCGGGGGAGGCCAGCTGGTACTGATAGTGGTGGTGGTGCATCTGCTGGTAGTGCCAAAAGCACAATAGCACCTAAGGCAGGAGGTGTTGCGCCTGCGTCATCGTCTAGCTCCAGCAGGCCTGGAAGGCTCCCTTTTCTGGGAGTAGGTAAACCGCTTTTAAAGCCGGAGCATCAGGAACAGGTTTTGTCTTACATTGCCGAAACAGCCCCAAGCTCTATCGCCTCCTCTTCTGAAGTTTCACAAAATGCAAGCACTGAGTCGTCAGTGCAGGCTCCTGGTCAGGAACAACACTTTTCCTTGTGTCCTTCACCCCACCAAAAGTGAAGGATGCGGCAGGCCCCACTTCAGATTACTCCATGGAGCTCTTTTCACATACCATGCCTGGGTCATCAAGTCAAATCCTGAATTCCCCAGTCCAGGTAGAATCTGACATGGAGTGCACTGATGCACAGCCACTGCTTATATGATTCTGCAGGTACATTCACCTAGAGCACTACATTGCCCTCGCAGTCTTCTGAGTCAGAATCTGACCCTGATGAAACTCAGGTGCCCCTTCCCGCATACTTTACCACCTTACACGGTGACACAGAGGAAGGTGCAGATGAAATTTAAGAGGAGGTGATGGATGACCCAGTTGTTGACCCGGATTGGCATCTAGTGGGGGAAGAGGGTGCCGCTGGCAATAGCTCAGAAGAGGAGGAGGATCCCCAGCAGGCATCGACATCGCAGCTAGGGTTATCTAGCAGGCCCGTAGCAGTCCACAAAGGTGTTAAAAAAAAAAAAGAGTTGCAGGACAGCTTGGCCAGACTGTCAAATTAGCACAGCGTGCAAGCCCTGAAAATTTATCCCATAGTAGGAAGAGTGCAGTGTGGCACTTTTTTGACCAAAATCCTATTGATGAGGCAAAGGTTATCTGTAAGAAGTGCGGAAGGACCTTTAGCCGAGGGAAAAATCTCAGAAATTTGAATACCAGTTGCATGCTTAGACATTTAAACACCATGCACTTTCAAGCGTGGACAGACTACAAAAGCTCAGGTAGCACATGTGCACCTGCTCCAACTGAAGGTAGCCAGCAACGCTACATCGCTTCCCCCACTGTAAGCCCACCGGTTAGCACACCACCAGCAAGAAATGTTGAGGTGTTGTCACAAGGCCAAAGTAGACAGGGAATCACAATGTTTTTGCAACAAAAGACTGAATCTAGGCCATCACCACCACCACCAACTCCCTCTCAGTCCGCCATGTCCACCGCTAGTTCCCCCATATGCAGCTCTCAAGTCCAGCTCACCCTAGTAGACACTCTGAGTAGGACAAGAAAGTACTCATCCTCTCATCTGCGTACACTGGCTTTGAAGGCCTACATTGCCAAACTGATCTCATTAGAGATGATGCCCTTCCATTTGGTTGAAAGCGCAGCGTTCCGAGAGCTCATGGCCTACTCTGTCCCATGCTATGACCTACCCAGTTGGCACTTCTTTTCTAGAAAAGCCATCCCTGCCCTCCACCTGCATGTGAAAGACCGCATTGTCTATGCACTCAAACAATCAGTGAGTAGAAAGGTGCACCTCACAACAGATGCATGGGCCAGTAGGCATGGCCAGGGCCATTACGTGTCCATCACTGTGCACTGGGTTAATGTGGTGGATGCAGGGTCCACAGGGGATAGCGGCGGTGTGACAGTGCTGCCTAGCCCACGGTATAGGCAACAGTTGGCTGTAGGCGTTCGAGCCTCCTCCCCCTCTCCAGAAGCAAAAGCTCGTTGACAGAGCACAGTCACACGAGCACTCAATCTGCAGCTGCCAGTGTTACACACGAGGTGTCACACTATCGAACAGCTAGTGGTAAGCGTCAGCAGGCTGTTTTAAAGATGATGTCTTTGGGCGACAACAGACACATCGTGGAGGTACTGGCCGACTACTTGCAGCGAGAAACTGAGTCATGGCTGGGCAGTCTACATCTTGAGCCAGGCAAGGTAGTCAGTGATAACGGACGTAATTTTGTGGCGGCCATAGCCCTGGCAAAACTCAGACACATACCTTGCCTGGCTCACACCTTGAACCTGGTGGTGCAGTGCTTCCTAAATAATTATCCGGAGTTAACAGCCCTGCTCCATAAGGTGCGAAGACTGTGCTCGCACATCCGTCGCTCGTCCGTAGACTCCAGTCGTATGCAGAGGCAGCAGCGATCGCTCCACCTCCCCAAGCACCGCCCAATCACTGACGTTGCAACAAGGTGGAACTCCACCATGCACATGGTTGAGAGGCTGTGCAAACAGAGGCAGGCTGTAATGCATTTGTGGGAGGATACACGGGCAGGCAGTTTGAGGGCAGACATGGAGTTGTCGGGTGTGCAGTGGTCAAAGCTGAAAGACCTCTGTAAATTCCTTCAGTGTTTTGAGGAATGCACACGGCTGGTAAGCTCAGACGACGCCATCATAAGCATGAGCATCCCACTTATGCGTCTGCTCATGCAAACTTTGACGCACATTAAGGATCAGGCATCTGCAGTGGAGGAGGAGGAGGGAAGCCTTGATGACAGTCAGCCATTGTCTGCTCAGGGAACTGTGCTGGACGAGGTGGAGGAAGAAGAGGAAGAGGAGGATGAGGAGGATGATTATTTTGGGGAGGAGGATGCTTCTCAGGGGGCAAGAGAAAATGTTGGCTTGCCAAGGTCAGGTACAGGGTTTGTGCGTGACTGGAGGGATGTGGATTTGGCAGAAAGTGTTCCTCCACCCACCACTGGCAGAGCATCATTGACACCTGGAACATTGGCCCACATGTGTGATTATGTCTTGCGGATCCTAAAAAGGGACCCCCGCATTGCCAAAATTATGAAGGATGATGACTACTGGTTGGCCAGCATCCTCGATCCACGCTATTAAGGCAAATTACAGAACATCATTCCACAGGAGAACCTAGAGCTAATATTGGCGAACAAACAAGCAACTCTGGTAAACCGTTTGTTAGAGGCATTCCCAGCACACAGCAGTGGTGCAGGTTCTACCACGAGCCGTACTGGGCCAAATGGAAGAGGTGTTCGTGGTGCACACAGCCGAAGTAGCGTTGGAGACAGGGGTTTCATGACCATGTTGTGGACTGATTTCTCGAGTACCACTCACACGACTGGTAATACTGAATCGATTGCAACAGACAGGAAACAGCAGTTGTCAACTATGGTTCAAAATTACCTCTCCTCCCCTATCGATGTTCTCCCTCACAGTTCATTCCCCTTTGACTACTGGGCCTGTAAACTGGACACCTGGCCTGAATTTGCGCAATATGCCTTACAGGAGCTCGCTTGTCCTGCTGGTAGTGTGCCATCTTCTCCAATTCCTCCATTTGCAGCTGCTAAACGTCCAGCCTACACCTCAACATATGCCAGTTTTTCCACCTCCCTAACTTGGCTGCCCCCCCAGGGCCGGGTCACCACCTGGTGCACCCAGGCTAGTACCGGTGCCCTGAGCAGGTGGGGGGGCCCACTCGTGGGCGACTGCACTGGCACAGGGCCCCTCATAGTACACCGGTGACTGACGGTGGGGGGGCCCACTCGCCGTCTCACACACCGCCGTACTAGGAGGGGCCCTGTACCAGTGCCGTCACCCAGGAGTGGGCCCCCCTGCTTGCTCAGGGCCCCAGCACTTGCAATACTTACCTCTCCCTGCTCCACCGCTGTGACGTCTTCCGTGTTTCCTGACAGTGACGTTCAGGTCAGAGAGCGCTATGACGTCACCTCTGTGCTCCCTCTGCCTGAACAGTCCAAGTGCAGAGAGCTGGAAGATGGCGATGCTGAGGAGTCCAGAGTAGAGCAGTGCCCAGCGAGGAGAGGTATTTCATTTTTTTTAATGTTTGGAGCAATATATGGGGAGCATTATACACTGGAGAATTATATATGGGGCCCATCATACACTGGAGCATCATCCATGGGGCCCATCACACACTGGAGCATTATAAATGGGGCCCATCATACATTGGAGCATCATCCATGTGGCCCATCATATACTGGAGCATCATATGGGGCCAAATTATTTATGGAGCATTATATAGGCCCATCATACACTGGAGCATCATCCATGGGGCCCATCATACACTGGAGCATTATAAATGGGGCCCATCATACACTGGAGCATCATCCATGGGGCCCGTCGTATACTGGAGCATCATATGGGGCCCATTATATATGGAGCATTATATAGGCCCATCATACACTGGAGCATCATCCATAGGGCCCATCATACACTGGAGCATTATAAATGGGGCCCATCATACACTGGAGCATCATCCATGGGGCCCATCATACACTGGAGCATCATCCATGGGGCCCATCATATACTGGAGCATCATATGGGGCCCATTATATATGGAGCATTATATAGGCCCATCATACACTGATGACTCATCCATGGGGCCAATCATACACTGAAGCATTATAAATGGGGCCCATCATACACTGGACCATCAGATACGGGGCCCATTATACACTGGTGCATTATAAATGGGGCCCATTATATATGGAGCATTATATAGGCCCATCATACACTGGAGCATCATCCATGGGGCCCATCATACACTGGAGCATTATAAATGGGGCATATCATACACTGGAGCATCATCCATGGGGTCCATCATACACTGGAGCATTATAAATGGGGCCCATCATACACTGGAGCATCATATACGGGGCCCATTATACACTAGAGCATCATCCATGGGGCCCATCATATACTAGAGCATCATATGGGGTTCATTATTTATGGGGCATCATATAGGGTATGGAGCATCATATGGAGCACATATGGGGCCTATTCTGTATGGAGCATTATATGGAGCCCATTCTGTAAGGAGCAATATATGGGGCCCATCATATACTGTATGGAGCTTTATATGCGACTCATTATACTGTATGGAGCAACATGTGGGGCTCATTATACTCTATGGGGACCGTCCTATACTGTATGGCACATTATATGGGGACCATCATATACTGTAGCATTATGTGGAGCTCATCATATACTGTATGGAATATTATATGGGACCAATTATTCTGTAAGGAGCAATATATGGGGCTCATTATTCTGTATGGCGCACTATGTGGTGGCCATAATACTGTATGGAGGAATATACTGTCCAGTTTTTGAGCCATTGTAGAATTTAAAATACATATTAGTCATGTAATGTAAGAAGTGAAGTATTTGGCATTGTACTATACCTATGTTTCTCTGCCATATCGGAGCATCATGAATTGTTGTATGCGTTAAAGAGGCCCACTGACACTCTTTCACCCGGGGCACACGAAAACCTGGAGCCAGCGCTGCCCCCCCCCAACTTTAGCCAAATAACCCCCAGTTTTCAATGCGTAACTATTATTATAAAGTTAATTAAGGTTGTCAAGCTTAAGTAATAAGAATTGATGTCGTTGGCATTGAAATGGGCACTGTAGGTGTGCTTACTGTCCTCCACTCCCTGCCGACTTGCATTGGGTTTCGTGTTTCAGTCGGACCTTTGACTTTTTCCGATAGTCGGCCAATTTCGTTCGACTCGACTTTTGTGAAAGTCGGGTGGCCCGAAACCAGACTCGACCCTCCCGGATGCAAAGTCGCTCATCTCTAGCAATTACCACACATCATAAGCACTTTATTCATCACCCTCTCCCTATGCCAATTGGCATGTACACCTAGTAAGGGACAATAGAGACAGCCGCCGAAGAGTGGGGGCGCCACCCCCCGCTGTTAGGCAGTTCCTACATAGGGACAAGTGTACTATCAATACTTCTACATAGATAATTCTTTTTAAGTAGACAAATGAATGAACCCTAATATTCATAAGTGCAATATACATAATCAAACATTCTGACACCTTTGTGTTGTCTTTTCTCTTTTCTCCCTTGCTCCACAAAAGGGCCGATATGGCCAGCAGGGTGAGCCATCGATGAGGCGGGGGCGCCATTGTGCATGAGTTAAGGGTGCCAAACTCCGCTGTTAGGTAGGGTAACTATAGTATATTATAGGGATAGGCACCTCCCTAGGTATCCTTCATAAGTGTCTGTATGATACTTTGGTGGTGGTATCTGTTTATTTCACGTTATTGTTTAATTTTAATATAAATATTAAAAGTTATATTTTAGTGTATCAAAAACTAGAGTGTTCTTGTCTCGGTGAACTCTTATTTCTTAACATACTACTCCCATACTTAACTTCCTTTTTTCTGTGAACACAAATTCCGGTGAGTCACTAACCTAATATTTAGTTGTATACTCACAGTTTTTTAGAACTACTTCACATCTACAGTATGTTACATAGTCAACCAACTTCTGGCACCTGTCACCTGTTATTCCAGCCCTGGACGCTTTGACTACATCCCATAATTTTTTTGGCATTTGTTGGCTTTGCCTCAGAAACAGCATTTTTAATGTCACTCCATAAGTGTTCTATCAGATTAAAGGTCCAGGGATTGGACTAGCCACTCTAACCTCAGTTTTGTTGGACTGGAAACAAGATTTTGCTTGTTAAGTGGTGTGTTTAGAGTTGTGTTGTTGAAACACCCATTTCAAGGGCATATCCTTTTCAGTGTAAGGCAACATAACTTCTTCAAGTATTTTAATATATGCAAACCGTGTGCTCAGTGTTTCTCTGTGAACCGCTATTCCCTGTCTGACGGCACCGCAATCGTGGGAAAGTTCTCCTATTCGCGGTGTCATCTGACAGGTCCTGCAAGTTCATGGCCAATAAACTCACTTCATCTATGTGACGTTGCAGCAAGCGCCGTGGGAAATTTTGGATGAATTTTCCCACGGTGCTCGCGCTGACATCAGAAAGGTGAAGTGAGTTAATTGGTCGTGAACTCGCAGGACCTGTCAGAAGACACCGCGAACAGGAGAACTAAATGCTAAAACTGACCTGCCATTATGATTCTCCAGGTCATTACGAGTAGTGATGAGCGAGTATACTTGTTGCTCGGGTGATCTCCGAGTATTTGTAAGTGCTCGGAGATTTAGTTTCTGTTGCCGCAGCTGCATGATTTGCGGCTATTTGACATCCTGAATACATGTGGGAATTCCCTAACAAACAGGCAATCCCCACATATATTCAGGCTGTCAAGTAGCCGCAAATCGTGCAGCTGCGGCAACAGAAACTAAATCTCCGAGCACTTCCAAATACTTGGAGACAACCCCAGCGTGCACCGCTCATCCACCTCAATAAGGTACTTTTCAAAATCTTTGACCCCTTTCTGACATCCTGAAAGGAGATAATTAGAGCCCTATACTTCTTCCATGACTCTGTAGCTGCTAAATAATGAAGAATGCATCACCGAACACCTAAGGTGTGAAATCTTTCTTCCTTAGGATTTTTAGAGTCAGGACAGACGGACAGTAACATTATTTCTTGAGACCTATGAAACTTTCATACAACCTTAGGTTAAAAGGCAGAGTCAGGTTTCAAGAGCACGCTATCCTCCAAAACTAGGGTGGGGGAAGGATCTGCAGACAGAGCCTGTATGTCGCTCACCCTATGGGCTGATGTTAGGGTCAACAGCAGTATGGTTTTTAGGGTGACTATTTTTATAGATCCTAAACTTAGAAGCTTTGACAGAATCACCCTTTGACTAAATTTAAGTCCCAAGGAGGGGCTCTTGGCACCGCAACAGGTCTGGCTCTAGCACACGCTTTAATGAACCTAGCCACCCACCTGTTCCCTGCTAGGTTGCAGTTGTACAGTGCTTCTAAGGCCAACACTTGAACCTTTAGGGTACTAACTGAATGCCCTCGTTCTAGTCCCTTCTCAAGGAACCCTAGGATCGCTTAGAGAGGCACTTTCCCCCCTAAAGTAGACACTGAGGATCAGAGGCATATCTAGGGGGGGCAGCCAGGCCTATGTGCCCCGGGCGCAGCTGGCTGGGGGGGTGCAGTCGGGCCACCTAATACGGCGGTCCAAAGTGTCTCTCCTGGCAGCTGCATTCTGCAGCCCCCCAGACTGGGAGATCAACTGAGGTTGGTCAGAGTGACACCAGCAGCATGATCAGGTCATGTGATCACGCTGCTAACGTCACTTGCCGTCGCCCAGAAGCGCGAAGAGCATCGGTGGTAAGTGCTCCTGTGGCTAAGGAGCTGAAGACACCAAAGATTCAGGGGGGAGAGTGTGTATGTGTATGGGGTGACTTGTTGTGTGTGTGATTTGGGGTTCATTCACGGTGTTGGGGGTGGCTAAGGATTTATTGAATGTGTGTGTGGGAGATTTATTCAGTGTGAGTGTGAAGGGGGGATTTATTCAGTGTGTGTATGTGGAGGGGGATTTATTCAGTGTGTGTGATGGATTTATTCAGAGTGTGTGGGGGGGATTTATTTAGTGTGTGTGTATGTGTGTGTGTGTATGGGAGGATTTATTCAGTGTGTGTGTGTGGGTGGATTTATTCAGTGTGTGTGTGTGTGTGTATGGGGGGATTTATTCAGTGTGTGTGTGTGTATGGGGGGGATTTATTCAGTGTGTGTGTGTGTATGGGAGGATTTATTCAGTGTGTGTGTGTGGGGTGGATTTATTCAGTTTGCGTATGGGGGTATTTATTCAGTGTGTGTTTGCGAGAGGGATTTATTCAGAGTGTGTGTGTGACCGTTTGTGTGTGTGTGGGGGGGTTATTCAGTTTGTGTATGGGGGGATTCATTCAGTGTGTATGTGTGTGGGGGGGGATTTATTCAGAGTGTGTGTGTGTGGAGATTTATCCTGTGTGTGTGTGTGTGTGTGTGGAGGAGATTTATTCATTGCGTGTGTGTTTGGGCGGGATTTGAGTGTGTGTGTATGGGGGAGATTTATCCAGCGTGTGTGGGGGATTTATCCAGTGTGTGTGTGTGTGTGTGTGTGTGAGGGGATTTATTCAGTGTGTGTGTGTGTGTGTGTATGGGGGGATTTATTCAGTGTGTGTGTGTATGGGGGATTTATTCAGTGTGTGTATGGGGGGATTTATTCAGTGTGTGTGTGTATGGGGTGATTTATTCAGTGTGTATGTGTATATGGGGGATTTATTCAGTGTGTGTGTGTGTGTGTGTGTGTGTGTGTGTGTGTGTGTGTGTGTGTGTATGGGGGGATTTATTCAGTGTGTGTGTGTATGGGGTGATTTATTCAGTGTGTGTGTGTATATGGGGGGATTTATTCAGTGTGTGTGTGTGTATGGGGGGATTTATTCAGTGTGTGTATGGGGGATTTATTCAGTGTGTGTGTATATGGGGGATTTATTCAGTTTGTGTATGGGGGGATTTATTCAGTGTGTGTGTGTGTGGGGGGGATTTATTCAGTGTGTGTGTATGGGAGGGATTTATTCAGTGTGTGTATGGGGTGGATTTTTTCAGTGTGTGTGTTTGGGGGGATTTATTCAATATGTGTGTATGGGGAGATTTATTCAGTGTGTGTATGGGGGGATTTATTCAGTGTGTGTGTATGAGGGGGATTTATTCAGTGTGTGTGTGGGGGGGATTTATTCAGTGTGTGTGTGTGGGGGGGGATTTATTCAGTGTGTGTGTGGGAGATTTATTCAGTGTGTGTGTGTGGGGGGGGGATTTATTCAGAGTGTGTGTGTGCATGTGGGGGGGATTTATTCAGAGTGTGTGTGTGTATAATGGGATTTATTCAGTGTGTGTGTATGGGAGGGATTTATTCAGTGTCTGTGTATGGGAGGGATTTATTAAGTGTGTGTATGGGGGGATTTATCTAATGTGTGTGGGGGGGATTTATTCAGTGTGTGTGTATGAGGGGATTTATTCAGTGTGTGCATGGGGGGGATTTATCCAGTGTGTGTGTATGGGGGGATTTATCCAGTGTGTGTGTGTGTATGGGAGGGATTTATTCAGTGTGTGCATGGGGGGGATTTATCCAGTGTGTGTGTATGGGGGGATTTATCCAGTGTGTGTGTGTGTATGGGAGGGATTTATTCAGTGTGTGTATATGGGGGATTTATTCAGTGTGTGTATGGGGATATTTATTCAATTTGTGTGTATGGGGAGATTTATTCAGTGTGTGTATGGGGGGGATTTATTCAGTGTGTGTGTATGGGTGGGATTTATTCAGTGTGTGTGTGTGTGTGTGTGGGATTTATTCAGTTTGTGTATTGGGGGATTTATTCAGTGTGTGGGGGGGAGATTTATTCAGTGTGTGTGTGGATTTATTCATTTTCTGTGTTTGTGGAGGGGGGATTTATTCAGCATATATTTGTGTGGGGGGGATTTACTCAGAGTGTGTGTGAGTGTGTGTGCGAATGTGGGGGGGATTTATTCAGAGTGTGTGTGTGTGTGTGTATAATGGGATTTATTCAGTGTGTGTGTATGGGAGGGATTTATTCAGTGTGTGTGTATGGGAGGGATTTATTTAGTGTGTAGTGGGGATTTATTCAGAGTGTGTGTGTGCTTGTGGGGGGATTTATTCAGCGTGTATGTGTGTGGGGGATTTATTCAGAGTGTGTGTGCGCATGTGGGGGGATTTATTCAGAGTGTGTGTGTGTGTGTGTGTGTGTGTGTGTGTGTATAATGGGATTTATTCAGTGTCTGTGTATGGGAGGGATTTATTCAGTGTCTGTGTATGGGAGGGATTTATTCAGTGTGTGTGTATGGGGGGGATTTATCTAGTGTGTGTGTGTATGGGGAGATTTTTCTAGTGTGTGTGGGGGGATTTATTCAGTGTGTGTATGGGGGATTTATTCAGTGTGTGTGTGTGTATGGGGGGGATTTATCCTGTGTGTGTGGGGGGGGGGATTTATTCAGTGTGTGTGTATGGGAGGGATTTATTCAGTGTGTGTGTGTGTATGGGGGGATTTATTCAGTGTGTGTGTGTATATGGGGGATTTATTCAGTGTGTGTATGGGGGATTTATTCAGTGTGTGTGGGGGAATTTATTCAGTGTGTGTATGGGGGGATTTATTCAGTGTGTGTGGGGGAATTTATTCAGTGTGTGTATGGGGGGATTTATTCAGTGTGTGTGTGTGTGGGGGGGGATTTATTCAGTTTGTGTATGGGAGGATTTATGCAGTGTGTCTGGGGGGGAGATTTATTCAGTGTGTGTGGATTTATCATTTTGTGTGTTTGTGGAGGGGGGATTTATTCAGAGTGTATGTGTGTGGGGGGGATTAATTCAGAGTGTGTGTGTGTGGGGGGATTTATTCAGTGTGTGTGTAATGTATGTAGTACAGTTCATATAGCGTCTTGTGCTTGGGTGCGATGAACATACATGAGACACAGGTTTGATATAGAAAAGTCCTGTATTACTTCATACAAGTTGGCAGAAATAGTCACACAGTTTGCAGACACAGAAACAGGAGACACAGCAGGCCAGAGTAATCCAAGCTCAGCAATCACTCTCCAATACAGATTCAGGATCTTCTTCTCTGTTACCGTAAGTCCATGCAAACGTGGGTCTTTCAAAGAGCAGGGTTCAGAGTCCAAAAGTGCTTCAGAGTTCCTCAGTAGGAATAGCTGGAGTACAAGGTCCAAGGCTTACAGGAGTCAAGTCACAGGTTCACTGCAGGCTAGATTCTGAAGCACTGATTGCTCAGCTGTGGCTGCTTAAGAAGCAAAGGAGAGAATCAGGGCGGGAACATGCAAGCTGGAAACTCCATTTTGACTGAGGGCAAGATAGCTGCAGCAAGACAGAAAGTAAAATGGCTGACGAACAAACTGAGTTTCAGGAATATATACATAGAACCTTACATTGTGTGGGATTTATTCAGTGTATATGTGTGGGGGGGATTTAGGGATTTATTCAGAGAGAGAGTGTGTGTGTGTGTGTGTGTGTGTGTGTGTGTGTGTGTGTGTGTGTGTGTGTGTGTGTGTGTGTGTGTGTGGAGATTTATTCATTATGTGTGTGGGGAGATTTATTCAGTGTGTGGGGGGGATGTATTTAGTGTGTGGGTGGGATTTATTCAGTGTGTGTGTGTGTGCGCGGGGGGGAGATTTATTCAGTGTGTGTGCGTGGGGGGATTTATTCAGTGTGTGGAGACGGATGGATTTATTCTGTGGGGGGTGAGTGGGGAGATGGATGTCAAAACAGTGAGTAGAGAGGGGGAAAATGTTTGCTGACAGTATGGGGAGTGAGGGTGATGGGATGTGTGCAGACACAGTATAGGGAATTGGGGTGTGTGTGAGGAGAAAATATGGAGAGCGAGGGGGTAAATATAGGAGGAGACAGTATAGTTAGCAGGGGGGGACGTACATAAGGAGGAAAGGGGAAACGTGAGGAGACAGTATAGGGGGAGGAAAGTGTGAGAGGGCACAGAATAGACACTGAGTAGTGTGGGGAACAGTGTAAGGGCACATCTAGGAGGGGATAGTATGCCAAGGAGGAGGAATGTAATGAAGGGGCACAGTATAGAGACTGGGCCCTATAGAGGGGACACAGTGTGAGAGGACAGTGTGAAAAGACAGCCCAGTAAGGAAAGGAGAGAGAGTAGAGTGGAGGGCATGTTCCATAAAAGGGACAGTGTGGGGTAACATTTTGTGCAGGGACTATAGTGAGGGGCAATTATTTATCTAAGGGCTCAGCGCAGGGCAGATATTTTTATTCAGGAGCATTATAATGACACTTATCTTAAAGCACATCGTGTGGGGATGTGTTGCAGAAAACCGGAGAAGATGTAAGTCTGCAAGATGGGCTGTGGATGAGAAGAGTCATCATGGCGTCTGGACAAGATGAAGGTGAAAAGAAAGAGAACGACGCCAAAGACGACATCATCTATCAGGTACCTGGATGAAAATGTTTTTTTTGTGATGCTGACTAATTCTCATTGTTATTTATGTAAGGAGAATTAAAGGGGTTGTCCAGGTTTGTGATGAGTCTGCAGTCATTCTATGCCAATCCTAACAGCATGTAATACCCTCACTGTCAGGATTCAGATCTGCAGGTTCCATCAGTCATCACATGGCCACTTCACTCATATGCTATTTTCATACTGAGTCACGTGACAACGGGTTTCTCTTCCTGCTTCTCTCAGTTTTTCACTGAACATTGAAAGAATTAGGAAGAGCAGCTCGTCTGCACGTGGCTAAGATTGCAAATCACATATGTGCTGGGGGGGGGGTGGGCGCTAAACTGAATTCTTGCCCTGGGTGCCAGAAAACCTAGATACACCTCTGCTGTGGATGATAGGACCTGGAGAAATTTCTTACCATATATTTTATTGGTAACTGGTTTCCTACTACGCAGCAGGGTGGAGACCAGATTTGAAGAGAACCTCCTACCCTCTAGTAATGAGCTCTCATGTTACAGGCTGATAAATTCAACCCCTCATTTGAGGATGGTATATAGACCCCAGAGATTGAAAATCCGGGATTTCCGGAAGAATCCAGGGTTCTGTGATCAACATCTTCTTGAGACAGAAGAACCAATGTCTCGGGTCAGAAGGGGGCTATGAGAACCACCCTTGAACAGTCTTCTCTGATCTTCCTTAATACTGCTGGAATCAGACAGTTCGGAGGAAAAGCGTACGCAAGACTGAAGCTCCAGCTGATTAGAAAAGCGTCCACTACCTGGGGATTTTCCTTTGTGTTCAGAGAACAAAA
>JARQOD010000001.1:343390804-343510674 GCA_033576555.1 Oophaga sylvatica
CGTCCACTACCGGGGATTTTCCTTTGTTTCAGAGAACAAAATTTTTCTAAATTCCTGTTTAGTCTGGTTGTGAACAGATCGATCTCCGGACAACCACACATGGCCACAATCTAGTTGAATACTGACACTTTTAGGAACCATTCATCTGTTGTAGCTATAGTGGCTCAGGAAGTCTGCCTTGATGTTGTCTTTCTCTTTGATGTTTAGGGCGGACAATGGCCGAACGTTTGTTTCTGTCTGTTTCTGTCTGCATAAAAATCCCAAAATTTTTTGAAATTTCATCAGGGTCTTGGAGCGAGTGCCACCTTGATGGTTTATGTATGTGACCATGACCTGGTTGAGAGTATTCTCATGGGTGGACCTGCAGGAATGGTAGAAATCAGTTCAGTGCCTTTTCCACTGCCAAAAGCTCCTAGATATTCAAGGGACCCTTCCTTTCTTCCACTGACCAATTTCCCTGAATTAAATGGTCATCCAGATGGGCTCCCACGCCCTGGAACTGGCATATGTGGTGACTACCCTGGCTATGTTGAGAACCCAAGGCATTCCTTCCTGGACTAAGCCCAACCTCAACCATCAGATAGCCTTCTAGATCTCCCCGTAAGGATATTTCGTCCTCTAGAATGCTCCACTGCAATTCCCTTGCGTGAATCTGGTCCCACTTCAGTGCTGGGATACAAGAGGTGGGAGCCTAGCTAGCAGGGACATTTCTCTCCTGAGGGTGATTACCGGTTTTTGTTTTACCATAGATATCAGACTGACTATCTTTTCTATTTTTTGATCTGGTAGGCAACATTCCTGATTGTGGGAATCCAGTTTAAGACCTAGAAAGATTTGCTCCCTACGTGGGTCTAATTTTGATTTGTCTAGATTGAAAAAACCACCCTAAATCTGTTAAGGTATTGCATATTTCCCCCACTTGATTCTGACAATGATCGTATGAATTTCCTACTAAGAGGAAATCGTCTACATAGGGGATAATCAGTCTGTTCTCTTCTCTGAGGAGGGCCATAACCTCAAATATTAACTTCGTGAACACCAGAGGTGCTACTGCTAGGCCAAATGGGAGGGCATTGTATTGAAAGGCCTCATCTTCCGTCCAATTGTCACTGCCAATTTCTTGAATTCGGCATGTATTGGCATGTGGTAAAATGCATCCCTTAGATCTAGTGCTGCTATATAACATCCAGGGAAGAGTAGCTTTACTGCAGATTTTATCGACTCCATCTTGAACGTGGGCATTTTTAAGAACTTGTTCAAATTTTTTAGGTTGATTATCATCCTGTAGGAGATGTTTGGCTTCTTTATTAGGAACAGGGGTGAATAAAACCCTTGTCCCTCGGCTCTAGTGGAACTTCTAATAAGCCGTTCTTCTTTAACAGATTTAAAACTTCTGTCTCTAATGACAGTTGTTCTAGCAGAGATGCTCATGGGCAGTAATCACAAATCCCTCTGGTGGATGGATGAGAAACTCCAGCCTCAACCCTGATCTTATTATGCTGGAAAACTATTCAGAATTAAGAGTCCTCAGTGGTTGATACCTTTTAAAGGGAATCTGTCACCCCATTTTAGCCATATCAACTAAAGATATGACTGAATAGTGTGTCTCATAAGCAACCTATCCGTATGTATGATATATCCTGATACTCCCGTTTTGATAGCAAAATACCTTTGTAAAGTTCGGATTTTTTTCTGTAAATCAGGGCGGTCCGGTCCGGAGGGCGCCATATCCTCTCTTCTACCCCCCGCTCCTCGGCATCTCTTGCGTATCGCCGTCTGTGAATCGCACAGACGGCGTAGTGTTCCCGCGATTGCGCTTTTCAAATTCCCCCCACGCATGCGCAGTTGCGCAGTGTGCTTTGTCCAACAGTGGGCAAAGCATAAAATCAATTCAGCACATGCGCAACTCTTTCCTTGCCCCGGAAATGACTGCTTGCCTTGGACGACTTTCGGGGCAAGGAAAGTGAAGGCCAATAGTTGCGCATGCGCTGTAATGATTTATACTTTGCCCACTGTTGGGCAAAGCACACTGCGCATGCGGGAATTTGAAAAGTGCAATTTCGGGAACACTACACCGTCTGTGCGATTCACAGACGGCGATACGCAAGAGATGCCGAGGAGCGGGGGGGGGGGGGGAGGAGAGAGAAAACGTCGCCCTCTGGACCGGACTGCCCTGATTTGCAGAAAAAAATCCGAACTTTAGAAAGGTATTTTGCTATCAAAACGGGGGTATCAGGATATATCATACATACCGATAGGTTGCTTATGGGACACACTATTCAGTCATAGCTTTAGTTGATATGGCTAAAATGGGGTGACAGATTCCTTTTAATGGCTAACTGAAAAGATGGTAACAAATTGAAAGCTTTCGAGACTACGCAGGTCTTAAAAGGTATCAACCACTGAGAACTCTCAATTCTGAATATTTTTCTATCTACTGGCAAACACGGTACAAAGATATACATCTTTCCTTATTATTCCCCCCACCTGGGGAATAGAGTCATTTGGGGGTTCTTCTTCTCAACTGAGAGGGACCGCTGAACAGAAATCCTTTAGTTCTTTTGGATCAGTCATCACACCTTTCTTACTCTCTGAATACCCTGTTCCGGTTGAATTTCTTCCTCTGAAAGGGCTGCTTAAAGGAGGAAAAGGGTTGTCTTGGGAACTCCTCCTTATCCCCTGCCTTCTAAAGGATGTCATCCAGGGCTATGCCAAATAAATATTCTCCTTCGCACAGCAGAGAGCACAACTTCCCCTTCTCCTGTACGTCTCCTGGCCAGCATTTTAACCAGACTGCTCTGCGCCCCGAGTTGGACAATGCCGCAGACCTGACTGCCAATCTGGCCGAGTCTGCCGAGGCATCTGACAAGGCTGCTGCTGCTCCTTTCATCACCCTGAGTGTGGCCAAGATGGAGTCTTGGGGAGCATCATCTTTTTGCTGGTCTTCTAGTCTATTTAACCAGATCATGAGTGATCTGGCAGTACAAATTGCCGCTATGGACGATTTTTATGCCCCAGCCAATGACGCCCATGTACCCTTAAGGAAAGTATCAATCTTTTTAAGAGATCTTTTTAACAACCATGTATCTTTAAGGGGGAGAGCGGATTTTCTAGAAGTTTTGGAAATAGCAACATCTAATTTGGGGTTTTGTTCCAGGATGCTGTGGCTTTCTCTTTAAAGCGGTACTTTCTCTTAAAGGCAGAGGGAACAGGCCTTTTTTCTCTGGCTTTCCCTATTCTTTGTTAATGAGATCCTACATCCTCTCATTAATAGGAACGTTTTCTGCTTTTCCTGAGTCTCAAACATTATGTCTTGTTTTTTTGTTAAACAAACCACATTGTGGCTCTCACTACTTTTACTAGGTTGTCTACTTCCTCTAGTGTAAAGTAATGACCAGTCCCCGAGTCACTTTCTGATGAGGAACTTGAGGAAGAATCCTGCAGGACTCCTTCGTCAGATTCCGCTGATAACACGGGAGACCTCGTATCTACAGGATGTTTCCCCGAGTGAGATAAAGATCTTAATGAGCTCAGCACCTCTGTTTTAATGAGGGATCTTAAGGCCCCGTTACACATCGCGAGATCGCTAGCGAGATCACTGAAACGTCACCGATTTTGTGACGTAGCAGCGACCTAGCCAGCGATCTCGCTTAGTGTGACACTCAGCGACGATCAGCCCCCTGCTGGGTGTCGCTGATCGTCGGTGAATGTCCTGGACCATTTTTTTCATCGCTGGTCTCCCGCTGGCCAGCGCGCATCGCTGCGTGTGACAGGCAGGAGACCAGCGATAAGCAAGCTGGAGCTGGTAACCAAGGTAAACATCGAGTTTCCAGTGTTGGGCGGCGCCTGGAAACCCGATGTGTACGTTAGATACCAGCGCGCTTGTGCAGGGGAGCTGGTAACCAAGGTACACAGCGGGTTACTAAGCGCCGAGCGGCACCTGGAAACCTGATGTGTACCTTGGTTACCAGATCCCTGCACAAGCGCGCTGGTATCTAAGGTACACTTGCAGGTAACTAAGCGACGTGTGTCGCTTGTTACACGCATAGTCGCTGTCCTGATCGCTGCCTGTTTGGCAGCTCAGCAGCGATCATGAGGCAACACACCAGCGATCCTGACACGTGCATATCGTTGTCGGGATCGCTGGTGTGTCGCTATGTGTAACGGGACCCTTAGACCAGAAAAGAAGTTTGCTTGAGCAACCACTCTTGTCCAGACGTGGCTGCTGACTTTCCTGGGAATGCTACTGGCGCCGTGGCTGGAGACGCTGTGGCTGATGCTCCAGCTCCAAGTGCTGCTGCACTGTATGCTGCTGTTGCTGCTGAAGAGAGGACTGCTGCGATTCCATAATTGAAATATCACATATGCCACTGCCTGACAGGAAATCTTCCCTTAAATAAGCAGCATCAAGGGGATCTGCTGGCCATCATGCTTCTGCTGCCTCCGGTAACCACCCCCCGGAAGTCTCATTCTGGGTAAAAGTTCCTGATGCGCGTCATCAGTGCGACTACCGCATTGGACCCCGTGACCGCGCATCTATAATGTGCGGCTGCCGGACACCATGCGGTGATGTTGCCACAGACACATGCCATGTTCGACGGACATGACCACATCGGGCACTCCGCAGCGCTTCCAGCCTCCCGGCGCCGCTGAAGCAGAGACTGCCCCGCTGGCCCAGGTCTGTGAACTCCATCTTCATCCGCCATCAAAGAAGGCTCCCCAGTCAAGGACAGGAAATCACTGAGCTGGAGAGAGGTGCCACCCATTTTATCTCGAAGGTTTCCTATCCTTGAAGGGCGGATGCTCTCTCTCGTTGGTGCAGTCACGGGTGACAGAAAAAACGATGCTTTAGTGTGAGACAGCAGCCAAACAAAGACTAGATATAAATCTGGCATCGCAGCAAGCGCATCGACCCGAAGAATGAAGTAGTCTAATCACTTACACCGCACAAGGTACAGCATAAAAAATAAAACCAATTCTTCACCTGTTGTTGATTTGTTCATTCTGCCTCCCAAAGATCGCAGTAAGATTCGGCTCACATTTATCCTGGGCTCTACACAAAGAGCCTACACCGCTGTAATTCTCTGAAATACATGATTAAAATGGAAACCCAGGTGGAAAAGTCCCTATAATGAGGCAGGCAGATGGAGGCACTGTGGTCGCCGTCGGGCCTATGATCAGGCGGTGTCCGTTGGTCACAGTTGTGAGCACTTCTGAAAAAAAGGACAACACTCTGAACAGAGGCTAGACAGGAGTCCAGAGTAACTCTGTTGCCTCATTATAGTGAGTGGATCCATCGGGGGCTTCATCTAAATCATGACATTTGGAGATTTAAACGGAAACCCTGATGTAAGTGCTCAATGTAGAGTGACGGATAAATGTGATTCCAAACGTTATGTAAAATGTTCCCAATAAAAGCTTCAACTCAATCAACCCCCAAAAAAGCAAGTCTCCACTCAGGTCCATCTGTTAAAGGAAAGTCTTAGTTAATTAGCGGTAAGGGGATTTTTCAGAACCCATGACAGCACCATGAGAGGGGATCCACCTTGAAGGACAGGAAACCTGCAGTCATAAAAGGGCGGCACCTCTCCCATGCATCAGTCGGATTACAGAGCACGAGAGCACCTACCATGGTTAATTGCAAAATATATACTAATCTGAACATCAAATAACTATTCAAACGTGATTATTTACAACTGAAAGAAGTGCTCATCCACACATGAAGGGTGGAAATATAAGGGTGCTGTCATGGTCTCCGAAACATCCTGTTACAGACAGCGGGAAGAACTATCTCTTGTAACCTATGGAATTTAGAAGCTACCTTTGATAGGCAAGATGGATCTGGCTTTAAGATAACTATCCTCCAAGAACTGAGTGTATGGTGGAAGTCTGGAAAGAGCTTGAATATCACTTACCCTTCGGGCAGATGTTAATGCTATTAGAAGGGCCATTTTAAGGGAAAGAACCTTTATTGGGGCTGATTTAACGGGGGCTCAAAAAGTGATTCTGTCATAGCTGTCAAGACTAGGTTTAGGTCCCATGGCACTATCCTCTTTCTAAGAATGGGCCCTAGATCTAGTTGATGCCTTAATAAACCTAGTTACTCAATAATTCTCTGCCAGATCCCAACTAAACAGGGCCCCCATAGCGGATACCTGGACTTTGAGGGTGCTAGTAGATAGTCCCATCAATGTCTTTTTGTAGGAACTCCAGAACCCCCCTCTCACCCACAATTTCTGAATTTGAGGTAGACAGAAATTTCCTCCAGGCTCTAGCAAATTCTGGTAGTGGCCACTTTCCTACTCTTTAGTATGGTGGCTACCAGATTGGGAGAAAACCCTTTTTCTATCAACAGTGCCCTCTCAAATTCCCACACCGTCAGATGTAGGCCGGAAACTCATGGATGTTAGACTGGCCCTTGAGAGAGATCTGAGATCTGCGGAAGTACCCATGGATCGGTGATCGACCTAGTCCTCAGTCAAGAAAACCATGGCCTTCTGGGCCAAAAAGGGGTGATTCGGATGATCCTTGCCTTATCCTCACTGATCTTCCTTATTACCAATAGCATCAGGGCTGTTGGAGGGAAGGCATAAGCCAGGCTGAAGTTCCACCAGACAAGGAAGGCATCTAGCACCTGTGGATCTTCTCTGGGCTTGAGATCAGAACCATTCTACCTTCCTGTTCCCCTTCATGGCAAAGAGGTCTATTTTGGAATAACCCCATATTTGTACAATCCGGCTGAACATGGTATGATTCAGCACCCATTCTCCCTGCCTGAGCTGGTGGCGGCTTACAAAGTCTGCTTTCATTGTTTTCTCTTCCTCTTATTTGAAGAGCTGTTAATGACAGGAAATGGTTTTCCACTATGTGGAATATACGATCCGCCACTTCCATTAAAGGTCTGGATCGAGTCCCCCCCTTGGTGGTTGATGTAGGCCACTGTCACCTGATTATTGGAGAGGATCCTGACATGATAACTCTGTAGGGATATGAGGAGCCTTCTTATTGCTAACTCCACCACCATCAGTCCTTTTAGGTTAGGCGAACTAGCTAACGTTCTCTCTCCAAATCCCTTGGACCATGACTTGCCAAGATAAGACCCCCAACCCCTGGGGCTAGCATTTGTGTTGACTACCCGAGTTATGCGATTCACCTACGGAACCCCCCTGGATGGATTAGTCAAATCCAACCACCAAGCAAGGGATTGTATCGAGGATGAGGACAAAGATATTATTCCTTCAAGTTACCCTTTAAGTGAAATATTATTAAAGGGGTTGTCCAGTACTTTAAATTAACCCCCCAATGTTTCCCCCAGGGCCCTTAATGAATTTTGTAAATACCTTATGTTGCCTATACTGCCTGTGAGCGGCGCTATCCGTGGCCGCTCACAGGCAGCACGTGACCCAGCGCTGAGGCCACGACAAGTGAGGCGTGACTCAGCGCTGGGTCCCTGCTGTGGCTGCTGGGTTACCTCCAGTCTCACACCCTTCATCCACCGCACGCTTTCTCAATGAATGGGCGCGCGGTGGATGCTGGGTGTGACGCAGGGGGATAACCCCGCCCACAGCCTGGCAGCTAGCGTGGAAACAGGAAGAGGGACCCCCGGCTGTTGCCAGCACTTGTAGGGACATCAGCGGAAGCAAGAGCCGGCTGCAGCCGGGGTCATGTGCTGCCTGTGAGCGGCCAGCGATAGCACCGCTCACAGGCAGTATAGGCAACATGAGGTATTTACAAAATTCATTAGGGGCCCCGGGGGGATACATTGGGGGGTTAATTTAAAGTACTGGACAACCCCTTTAAGTAAGACATTCCACTGCAAGGCTCTAGTATGAGATTGACCCCACAGGACAGCTGGGATACAGGAAGTTAGTGACCCAAGAAGGGACATTGCCTTTAAAAGGGTCAGAGGTACTTTTCACGGCCCTCAACACCTGATGTTGGATGCTTTCTAATTTATTAGCTGGTAGCCGACACTCCTGAATCTCAGAATCCAGCACTAGCCCTAGGAACTCCTGTACTTTTAGGGGTTCTAGGCGCGACTTCCTAAGGTTTAACAGCCACCACTATTGCTCAAGAGTGGCTATTATTACCTTCACCTGTGTAGAGCAATGATGGGCAGATTTGCTTACTATTAAAAAAATCATTCAAATAGGGGACACTTAAGACATTTCTTTCCTGAAGATGTGCCTTGAAGTCTGCGACCACCTTGGTAAAAACCCAGAGGGCCAATAGCGAGACCAAACAAACAGAAGGGCTCTAAACTGAATACATCTAACCATACCCACAGGGCCACTGCCACTCTGAGCAACTGTTTATGATCCGCATATATAGGCACAAGGTAGGATGCATCTGAGATCTAACACCGCCATGAAACAATTTTTAAAGAGTATCTTTATTGTCGACCTTATGGATTCCATCTTAAAAGGGCGCATTTTCAGGAACTTAGACTCTTTAAATTTATAATGGTTCTAAAAGGAACCGTCTGGCTTCCCAATCAGAAAGAGGGATGAATCGAACCCCCTACCTGTTTCTGACAAGGGAACCTCTACTAGGGCAGCCTTGTGCAACAGTTCCAGGGCTTCCACTACCAGGGCCTGTTCCAAGAAAGGAGGATCGAGAAGGAGTTACCACGAATCTGTCCTGTGGAATTGAAAAACACTCCAACCGCAGCCCAGATCTTATTAGGCTATGGATCCAGCTGCTACTCAATATTTCTATCCAGACAGGGTAGAAGGTTGACGGCCTCCCCCTCACCTGGGCCGGCAGTCATTGAGGTGGTTTCTTATGATCTTGGGAGGAGTTTCCAAAGATGAATCCCCTACCTTTCCTCCTATCATCCCACTCGACCCGGTCTCTGGAGGGCTTTCCACGGACAAATCTTCTCTTGCTGAAGGGACATCTGTAGGAGGGAACTGACAGTCTAGGGGACCTTTTCTTGTCATCCCCTGCTTTCTCCAAGAGCTCATCCAAGACTGGCCCAAATTGGTACGCCCCCTCACATGGAATGACGCACAGTTTTGACCTGGCCTGGATATCACCGGGCCAGCACTTCAGCCATAATGCTTTCGGGGCTGCGTTTGAGAGGGATGCAGCTTTTGCTGCCAACCTGAGTCTGTTGAGGCATCCAACAAGAAAGCTGCAGCACCTTGTATCATTGGTAATGTAGCTAGAATAGTCTCTCTAGAAGACTTATCCTTTAGCTGGGTTTCTAGCTGATCCAGCCAGACCCTCAAAGACCTGGCTGTACAAGTAGCTGCTACCGCTGGTCTTAGATCTCCCTGCTGACATCTCCCAGATGCCTTTTAGAAAGGTGTCCACCTTTTGTCCAGTAGGTCCCTTAAATTCCCCATGTCCTCAAAGGGCAATGAGGACTTCCTAGACGCCTTAGCCACTGCTCCATCTAGCTTCGGGGCTTTATCCCAGGATAATGAGACAGGCTCCTCAAAAGGATATCTCCTTTTGAAAGCTGGGGGTAGGGAACCTTGCCTTTCCGGTCTTTTCCACTCTCAATGTATGAGAGAGTGGATCCTGTGATTTAAGGGGGAATATCTGCATATTCTCTGGTCCAGACCCCCAAACATGACATCCTGCACCGACTTCTCTGGTTTGGACTCCACTATCCCCATGGTATTTCTGACTACTTTCACCAGCTTAACTACCCGGTCTATAGGGAAGCAGGAGCGGCTTGAGCACTCATCCGAAGAAGAGGATGCTGATGCAGATACTCTGGAGGAATTCTCTCCACTGACTGAGTCACTATAAATGTCCAACTCAGGGGACCTAGCCTTTCTCTTCTTCCCCTTTTGGGCATCTTCCTAGGATAGAGATCTAAGACTCCTTAACCTCTGCCCTGATAATCTTCCTTAGACTAGTAGCGAAATCAGGTGTTTCTTCCACTACCATATGCTCCATGTATGACTGGCACAGTCTCTTGATAAGAGTCTGGCAATAGGGACCTACAAAGTGCTCATTCCAAATGCTTTGATTTTGCTTAACACTTCTTTCCCTAGCTGAAATTGGGAAAGGCAAGTGGAAGACTACATCAACGAGTGAACTTTCACGAAGATCACTTACCGGTGTGAAGCAATCAAATGGTACCAGATTACGAGGGGGCCATATCTCAGCCGAAGGACTATCACTGGAGGCTGACGAATCAGCTGCTGGAGCTCCTCTGACTGAATCTCCCCACAGAATCCCGTTTCTTACAGACACGGCTACCACCCGCACTGTTACGGTGTTGTCGTTGGAATGTTTGTAGGCGAAGCTTCTCACTGAGCTGCTGCTCTGGTAACTCCATCTTCCTTTGAAAAAGGATCATGTGCCAGGAAGCACCAGGTCTTGTTCTGATGTTCTTTTAAATGAGGCCACTACCCCGGAAATCCGGGTCAGCAGGTTCCTCCCATTGTTAGCCTCCAGCGCGATTTTGACGACGATTCTTCCCGGCACTCGCCAGCCGCGTCTCCAAATGATGCAGCCGCGACCGCTGGGCACCCCCTCCCCAGGTGCGCCCAACATGACACCCGGGCGCACACTGGATGAGTCATCAGAGCCAGCCCCAGACACGTCCCCGGCCAGTTCCTTTTTGAGCACCACAGTGTGCTTAAACCGCAGTGTAAGGTTCTTTGTCTCTGTTGACATGTTCCTTGAAACTCAGTTTTCCGTTGGCCATTTTGCTTTCTGTCTTTCTGCAGCTCTTGCCCTCAGTTAATATGGAGTTTCCAGTTTTCATGTTCCCGCCCTGATTCTTTCCTCTTGCTTCTTAAGCAGCCTCAGCTGAACAATCAGTGCTCCTGAATCAAGCCTCAGTCAGTCTGTGACCTGACTCCTGGAAGCCTTGGACTTGTACTCCAGCTATTCCCTACTGAGGAACCTTGGAACACTTTTGGACTCTGGAAACCTGCTGTTTGGTGAATCCATGTTTGCAGAGGAATTACGGTACAGAGAAGAGATCCTGAACCTGCTTTGGAGATTTATTGTAGTGCTTGAAGTTACTCTGGCCTGCTGTGTCTCCTGTCGCTGTTCCTGCAAACTGTGTGAACTTTTCAGCATGCTTGTATGAAGTAATACAAGTCATTTCATTTCAACCTATGTCTCCTGTGTTTTCCTCGCACCCAAGCACAAGACGCTATAGGAACTGTACACTGTACATGACAAGATTCAGGAGCCAATGTTTAGTGTCTGCTGGGTCTGGGAAAGCCGTGTCTGCTGTGACTGTGGATATCAGATGTCCGTTTAATACCTTATGTGATGACAGTGGTTGTGACTTCTCACAACTAGTGTTGAGCGATACTGCTTGGTATCGGAAAATATTGGATCGGAATGCAGTCGCCGATATCACTAAATATCGCCGATATCCGATTCCGATACCGGAAGTCCAATGTAAGTCTATGGGAACAAAATATCGCAACTAAAAAAAACCTTTATTTCCTTGTAAACACTAAATATACACACATAGAATACATATATATATATATACATGTCATTGTGACATATATATATACATATATGTATAGTTTATACACTTCTACATAGTAAAATATCCTCTGATTCAATTGCCGGGTAAAGCCGGCTTCAGTGAAAAGACAGAAGCACCCGACATGAAATGACACTTGGTGTACATAGGGTTAACCATGTCTTTTCATGTCGTTTGCAATCTGATTTGCACAAACAATTACATCAGTCTATGTGTGCAAAATTTCACACCTGTAGGGGTTAATTAAAGGTGTAAATTCGTTGTAAAAAAAACGGACTTTTTTGCTACGAATTTACACCTTTAATTAACCCCTACAGGTGTGAAATTTTGCACACTTACACTCATGTAATTGTTTGTGCAAATCAGATATCAAACTACATGAAAAGACATGGTTAACTCTATGTAAACCAAGTGTCATTTCATGTCGGGTTCTGCATTTTCACAAAAGCCGGCAATTGAATTAGCGGCTATTATACTATGTAGAAGTGTATGAACTATAAATATAAATATATATGTGTCACAAATTTAATGACATGTATATATATATATATATATATATGAGGTGTAAAATTGCTGAAAAAAAAGGCGTGGGCTCCCGCCCTATTTTCGCAACCAGACAGACAAAGCCAGTGAGTGGGGGCAGATAATAATAGCCCAGAGAGGGACCATTATTTTTGGCCCCCCCCCGGCTACTAACATCTGCCCCCAGACACCCCAGAAAGGGCAAATCTGTAATTAGATTTGCCCTTTCTGGCACTTTGCCCGTCTATTCCCATTGCCCTGTAGCGGTGGCGAATGGGTTAATAAGGGGTTAAAATGACCTTGCAATTGAAAGGTCACTTTAAGCCAGGTTAATAATTGAGAGCTGTCAATTAGACAACTATCAATTATTAATCCTATTGTATGAAAGAAAAATCAAACACACACACTTTAATAAAAAAGAAGTTTAATGAAATAATCACACAGTTTTTGACCATATTTTATTTTTCTGCTAAAACCATTTCCTGTAATAAAAATAAAATAATAAAGCAAAATTATTCTTACCAATCCGATGTACAGTCAGGTCCCACGGTGTAATCCTTCAGAAAGGGTTAATGTTTACTGCAGGGACCGCAGCTAATGCTGCAGCCTCACAGTAAACCCCCAAATGAATGAGTTCCTCTCCTGGCTGACAGGAGAGGAAGTGGAAAGCTTAATTGATTGCTTTCCACTTTCACTTCAGGTCAGCCAGGGACACAATCAGTGACGTCAGAGGGAACTGGTTAACAAAAATAGGGGATCCCCTCGAAAAAAATTGGCTATTTTTGTTAACCAGCCAGATGAAGCAGACCGCTGAGGCCTGGTTTTTCAGGCTGGTAAGGATCCAATATCCATGGACCTTGCAAGCCTGATAATACCAGGCCACAGCAGTCTGCTTAGCTTGGCTGGTTAACAAAAATAGGGGATCCCCTCGAAAAAAAAACGGCGTAGGGGTCCCCCTATTTTTGTTAACCAGCCAAGTAAAATGCAGACTGCTGCGGCCTGGTATTAAAAGACTGTCAAGGCCCATGGATTTTGGCCCTCAACAGCCTGATAATACCAGGCTACAGCAGCCCCACATTTGGCGCATCAAAAGATGTGCCAATTGTGGTACTTTACCCGGCTCTTCCCACTTGCCCTGTAGCGGTGGCAAGCGGGGTAATAAGGGGTTAATGTCACCGTTGATTGCATGGTGACAATAAGCCCGGTTAATAATGGAGAGGTGTCAATAAGACACCGATCCATTATTAATCCCAAAGTTATTAAAAAGACAAAGCAAGAAAAAAGTATTTTAATGAAATAAAAGAGACAACACACTTTTCATTTCTTTTATTGTACTCTCATTCCTGCGACGCCATCGATCTCCTGTAAAAAAAGAAAAAAAACAAACCAACAGTATACCACCTGTCCGACGCAGTCCATAGTAACGACAGTCCCACGACGATCCAGCTCTGCTACATCGCAATGACAGGCAGAGCCTGTCATCGCGACGCAGCACAGCTGATTACCTGCTTCCCCGGCGGTGACGTCATCGGACTGACTGCTTTACGGCCGGGATTACCCAGCAGTCACTGCAGTTATCGCGAGAAACTGCATGTGACCACCGGGGAGAAGAGGATGGCGGCCATGAAGCAGTCCAGGCCGTGACCGCTGGAGATCTTCTGCCAGGTAAGTGCCGCTGACTCCTGACAGACCCGACCGACGGACACTGACAGTGACAGTGACAAATCCGATTCCGGTATTCGATATGACGAAAATATCGGTATTCGGAATCGAAAGGCCGATACAGCTAATATCGGCCGATACCTGATATTTGCAGTATCGTATCGCTCAACACTACTCACAACCATTCCAGGTGAGCGCATTCCCTTAAAATTTTACTCTGGAGTGTTACCACAGGTAAACACTATTGTTTTTTTTTTTTTTCCTCTTCTCCTTCCAGCACCTCTGCCTTAAAAGATCTGGAAGATGGAGGCCCGCATAAAGGAACTTTGCGGAGTGACTGATACAATCCTTTCAGATGTACAGACTTTAAAAACCCGTTTTGCAAGCCTACAGGACCTCACTAATCATAATTTGCAAGTGTTTGGACAGACTACCCAGGAATTGCGAGCCAGGATTGAGGCTCTAGAGGAACGAGCCCAGGCTCCTGCCATAACCCCAAGTTCTGGGATCCCCAAATTACCTCCTTTTCGTTTTGGCGGTGAACGTGAGAAATTCAGGGGATTTATTAATCAATGCAATTTATTTTTCTCTGCACATGCTTCACAATTTCCCACTGAACGATCCAAAGTGCTTACTATAATCATGTTGCTTACCAATAAGGCTTTGATGTGGGCAAACCCTCTGATTGAGACTGAGGATGATTGTTTGAATCACCTTGATGCTTTTATTTCAGCCATGGGGCAGGTGTTTGATGACCCCAATCGAGGTGCAACAGCTGAAGCAGCCATGTTAACTTTGCGCCAAGGTAAGCGTTCAGTAGCCGAATATGCCCTGGATTTCAGGAGATGGGCTCTTGATACCACTTGGGACACTTCCGCTAAAAAATCTATTTTTCGGAAAGGGTTGTCTCCACTGATTAAGGATGAACTTGCTCGTGCCGACCCTCCCACTGCGTTAGGTGACTTTATTAACTATTGTATCCGTATTGATGCTCGTCTGACTGAACGCAGACAAGAGAGATGGTTCGAAAATAATCGCACTAACCTTTTACTACCTCCTTCCTCAGCTAAGGAACCTTTGAGTAGGATCACAAGGGAACCAGAACCTGAACCCATGCAGGTGGACTCTTTACAAAGACGGGTTAGTGATGCACGCAAAGAACATCGTATAAAGGAAAATCTATGTTTCTACTGTGGTAAGTCAGGGCACTTCATTATAAACTGCCCCAGCCGTTCTCGTAAGACTACTGCAGCAGTCATTCACTGTGAGTGTTGCGAGAGGAGCTCTGTCATGTCCGAGCCTCAGGCTCCAGAGAGATCTGCTGCAAGAGATCTTGATTTCTCGGACTTAAACTCTGTTAGTTCTGGGGACGATGACGGTATAAACGCTGCAATTTTTCAAGTTTCCTCAGCGGTGTCCCAGCTGAGTTGTAAAAGAAACAATTCTCATTGCTTCCTTTCCATCAAACTCTGGGTTGACTCAGTCTGGGTGTCTAGCTCTGCTATGATCGACTCAGGAGCAAGTGAAATTTTATGGATATCTCCTTTGCTCTGAAACGGGATACGTTCAGTGAAGAAGGCTACTCCAGTACAGATGGAGACTGTGGATGGCTCTCTACTGACTTCTGGACCAGTGGATCAAGAAACAGAGCCTTTGAGGGTCCTTATGGGTAAAGATCATCAGGAGAAAATGTCTTTTTTGCTTATCTCTTCTCCCCACTTTCCCATCATTCTAGGGCTACCATGGCTGCAGGCGCAGAATCCTACGATTAACTGGGAGACCAAGGAATTACACTTTCCGGAGAAACAGATGAGTCAAGGAGTTTCAGCTTGCTCTGTTCCTAAAGGAACCATGTCAGTCCCTGAACTACCAGCTGTATACCAGGACTATGACGATTTATGTGACAAGAAGAACGCTGATCAGCTTCCTCCTCACCGTCCATATGATTGTCCAATTGAATTATTACCCGGAGCCGAGATACCTTTTGGTAAGATCTACCCCCTAGCGGGGCCCGAGCTAAAAGCTTTGAAGGATTATATAGACGAAAATTTAGCCAAGGGCTTCATACGCCCCTCTTCATCTCCCGCAGGTGCACCCATCTTCTTTGTGAAGAAGAAAGATGGATCTCTGAGACCCTCAATAAGGTTACTATTAGAAACCGTTATCCATTGCCTTTAATCCCTGAGTTGTTGGAGAGAGTGCGGCATGCCAAAATTTTCTCTAAACTGGATCTCCGTGGGGCCTATAACTTGGTCCGTATCAGACCTGGGGATGAATGGAAGACTGCTTTCAGGTCACGCTATGGACACTTTGAATATCTAGTTATGCCTTTTGGTCTGAGTACCGCCCCAGCCACTTTCCAACACTTCGTGAATGATATCTTCAGGGATCTCCTAGATACATTTGTGGTGATTTATCTGGATGATATTCTAATTTTTTCTAACTCCACAGAGGAACATCATGGACATGTGAGAATGGTCTTAGAACGCCTAAGACAAAACCATCTCTACATCAAACTTGAAAAATGTGAATTCCATAGGACCGAAATTCAATTTCTGGGGTATGTACTATCTACGCAAGGGATTAGTATGGATGGAAGCAAGACCCAAGCCATCAAGGATTGGCCAATTCCTAGAAATGTGAAGGAGGTGCAGCGCTTCATCGGGTTTGCCAACTTCTATAGACGTTTCATTAAGAATTTTTCTGAGGTAGTGTCACCTATCACCCAACTTACCCGGAAACAGTCTAGGTTCTCCTGGACCCAGCAAGCTCAGGAAGCATTTTCCTGTTTAAAGGATAAATTTACCACCGCACCTATCTTAGTACATCCCAACCCCGAGCTTGCCTTCATAATAGAGGTGGATGCTTCAGACTGTGCCGTTGGAGCTATACTCTCTCAGAGAACAGGTGAGAAGAATGTCTTGCATCCCTGTGCCTTCTTTTCCCAGCAGTTGTCTTCGGCTGAGAGGAACTACGATGTGGGCAATAGAGAATTGTTGGCCATTATTGCCGCCTTCAAGGAATGGAGACACCTTCTTCAGGGAGCTGCACAGCAAATAATCGTCCTGACAGACCATCGTAACCTTGAATTTATCAGGTCGGCTAAGTGCCTGACTCCTCGCCAGGCACGCTGGAATCTTTTCCTAAACCAATTTAATTTTGTCATTTCTTATAGACCAGGATCGCGCAATGGAAAGGCTGATGCACTCTCTAGGATTCATTCAGCAGAGACACGTCCACTTACTCCTCCTAAGACTATTCTTCCTGACTCTAGATTCCTGGGAGTGATTCATAATCAAGACCTACTTAAGGACATCAAGGAAGCATACCATGCGGATTCTTTGTTGGCTCAACCCCCAAGGGACGTAAGTCTTGTCTTTAAGAATGGTGTGTGGATTCAGGGACAACGTCTGTATATACCTGAAACAGTCAGATTGAGAGTATTGCAACTCATCCACGATTCCAAGATAGCCGGGCATAGGGGAATTCTAAAGACACAAGAATTTCTTTCTCGTTTCTTTTGGTGGCCCACTTACAGGAAAGATGTCTTAAACTATGTCACTTCATGTGAAGTCTGTGCAAGATGCAAAACACCTCGCTCCTCACCAACTGGTCTGTTGCAACCTCTTCCCACCCCGTCCCGCCCGTGGGGATCCATTTCTATGGACTTCATTGTGGAGTTACCAACCTCTCAAGGGAAGAACACCATTCTAGTGGTGGTTGACCGTCTAACAAAGGCAGCTCATTTTATCCCTTGTGTCGGCTTACCCACTGCAAAACAGACATCAGACTTGATGATTAAGAATGTGTTTCGCTTACATGGAGTACCGGATGAGGTCATTTCGGATCGAGGGGTGCAATTCACTTCAAGGTTTTGGCAAAATTTCTGTGCAGCATTGGACATTAAAGTAAACCTTTCTTCTGCTTTTCATCCCCAGACTAATGGACAGACAGAACGAACCAATCAGACCCTGGAGCAGTATCTCCGCTGTTTTATCTGCCACCTACAGGATGATTGGGTGGATCTACTTCCACTGGCTGAGTTCTCTTATAACAACTCTCAGAGCGCCTCCACTAAGCAGTCTCCTTTTTACTCCAATCTAGGTTATCATCCTAACATTCTTCCTCGATTTCCCATAGATACGCCCTTGCCGGCAGTGGCTGAAAGAATCACTTCTTTACAAAAGAATATGGATCTTCTAAAGGAAAATCTAGAATTGGCTCAGGAAAGGTACAAGAAAGCAGCAGATAAATTTCGTAAACCTGCACCAGCTTTCAAGGTAGGAGATTTGGTCTGGCTGTCAACCAGAAATCTTAAATTAAAGATTCCATCGTCTAAATTGGGACATAAGTACATTGGACCTTATAAGATCAATAAGATTATAAGTGCTGTTGCTTGTCGTCTTCAACTACCCAGAACTATGAGAATCCACCCTGTCTTTCATGTATCCCTACTAAAGGCTGCAACACCCAATACGTTTCCTGGACGTTCTTCTCCTTGCCCTGACCCAGTGCTGGTCGATGGTCAGGAAGAATTTATGGTGGAAAGGATTCTAGATTCCAGGTTGTACAGAAATCAGTTGCAATATTTGATTAAATGGCAGGGCTACCCAGTGGAGGACAACTCATGGGAACCAGTCAATAATGTAAATGCTCCTCGCCTGCTCTGCCAGTTTCATCAGATGTACCCTGACAAGTCTGGTCTGAGGTCATCCGGAGGTTGTCCCTAAGGGGGGAGTAATGAAAGGTTCTTTGTCTCTGTTGACATGTTCCTTGAAACTCAGTTTTCCGTCGGCCATTTTGCTTTCTGTCTTTCTGCAGCTCTTGCCCTCAGTTAATATGGAGTTTCCAGTTTTCATGTTCCCGCCCTGATTCTTTCCTCTTGCTTCTTAAGCAGCCTCAGCTGAACAATCAGTGCTCCTGAATCAAGCCTCAGTCAGTCTGTGACCTGTCTCCTGGAAGCCTTGGACTTGCACTCCAGCTATTCCCTACTGAGGAACCTTGGAACACTTTTGGACTCTGGAAACCTGCTGTTTGGTGAATCCATGTTTGCAGAGGAATTACGGTACAGAGAAGAGATCCTGAACCTGCTTTGGAGATTTATTGTAGTGCTTGAAGTTACTCTGGCCTGCTGTGTCTCCTGTCGCTGTTCCTGCAAACTGTGTGAACTTTTCAGCATGCTTGTATGAAGTAATACAAGTCATTTCATTTCAACCTATGTCTCCTGTGTTTTCCTCGCACCCAAGCACAAGACGCTATAGGAACTGTACACTGTACATGACAAGATTCAGGAGCCAATGTTTAGTGTCTGCTGGGTCTGGGAAAGCCGTGTCTGCTGTGACTGTGGATATCAGATGTCCGTTTAATACCTTATGTGATGACAGTGGTTGTGACTTCTCACAACTAGTGTTGAGCGATACTGCTTGGTATCGGAAAATATCGGATCGGAATGCAGTCGCCGATATCACTAAATATCGCCGATATCCGATTCCGATACCGGAAGTCCAATGTAAGTCTATGGGAACAAAATATCGCAACTAAAAAAAACCTTTATTTCCTTGTAAACACTAAATATACACACATAGAATACATATATATATATGTGACCTGACTCCTGGAAGCCTTGGACTTGCACTCCAGCTATTCCCTACTGAGGAACCTTGGAACACTTTTGGACTCTGGAAACCTGCTGTTTGGTGAATCCATGTTTGCAGAGGAATTACGGTACAGAGAAGAGATCCTGAACCTGCTTTGGAGATTTATTGTAGTGCTTGAAGTTACTCTGGCCTGCTGTGTCTCCTGTCGCTGTTCCTGCAAACTGTGTGAACTTTTCAGCATGCTTGTTATGTTTCGGTAGCTGAGGAGTGCAGGCAAAAAAGGCAATACACCAGAGCAGTTGGAATCTATGAGATTGCAGTACCCTGACTAACCACAACAACTAGAGGCAGCCGTGAGCGTTCCTACGTTGGTCCTAGACGCCTCGTCACAGCCTGAGAAACTAACTACACCTAAACATAGATATAGGAAAGCTATCTGCCCCGGAGCAGAACCCCAAAGATAATAGAAAGCCCCCAAACATGTAATGGCGGTTAGACAAGAAGAAATACTGACACAGACAGAAAATAGTGTGAGCAAACGTTGGGGCCCAAACTAACTAAATAGAAAAGGATAGGAAGGGTACTTACTGCAATCCCAGAAAACCCTGAAAAGCACCAACTCTACTAATTTCAAAAACACCTGAGATCACACGACCTCTACCACCTAAATTAGTTCTCTGGTGTAACAAAATCAAAACAGCAGCCACTGAAAAAACTGGAAAAAGCAAAAGTACAAACATCAGTGGCTGAACTGAACTGAGAGGGCAAAAGCCCCCGGAGGGGACCCTGAAGGCCCCCACAGAAGTGCAGGACAAAAATGCAAAAATCAAGCACAAAAACAAAAAGAAGAAAATGTCTTATCTGTTAGCAGGAGATGCAGACACGACACAGCAGGCTACAAGGGAAACAGGAATCAAGGATAGAGACCAGAACAATTGATCACCGGCAACCCTGATGGGAAGGTGACTCCCTTATATAAGACCAGTCAGTAACACCTGATTCCCAATCCTCACAATCTTCACTGGACAGACCAGCACCGCTTGTAACCACCAGAGGGAGCCTCTGCTCAGAACTCATCCCAAGCCCACTCACAACAATGCTTGTATGAAGTAATACAAGTCATTTCATTTCAACCTATGTCTCCTGTGTTTTCCTCGCACCCAAGCACAAGACGCTATAGGAACTGTACACTATACATGACACGCAGTTAGAGTTCACATTTTTCGCATTTCTGTAGCGATGACAGCCTGCCTAATTTACAGGTGCATGAGCTGGGCACAATGAACAGGCAGTACAATGTACTGGTCACTAGAATGGATGTTTGCAATTTTCACTCAGCAACATCCATTGCTGCTCTTTTTTGGAACACAAACATGGAGTCAAAACCATCACTACACCTGTAGCTAAATTCCCAAAGGGGTATAATTTCCACAATAGGGTCACTTGAGCAGGGCTTCTGCTCTTCTAGCAGTTAGTACCTCCTGAGTCTCGCCATACGGATAAGCAGTACTGCAGAGCCACATATGGGGCATTTCTACATTCAGTAGAAGTTGTGAGACATTTTGATGCCATTTTTATCCATATTCCACTGTGAATGTACAATCTGGGCCTAAAATAAAATGGTATACAATTCTGTGACCCACCTGTGGTGTCAATATGATCACTGCACCCCTAATTGAATTCATTGAGAGGTGTAGTTTGTCAAATGGAGTCACTTATGGGGGGGTTCTGCTGTTCTGGCACCTCAGGGAATCTGTCAATGTGACATGGCACCTTCAAACTAGTCCAGCAAAATCTGAATGTCAATATGGCGCTTCTTCCCTTCTGAGCTTTGCACTGCGCCACAAAAATTAAACAAATGATGCAAGG
The DNA here is from genome assembly GCA_033576555.1 of Oophaga sylvatica. Lineage (NCBI taxonomy): Eukaryota > Metazoa > Chordata > Amphibia > Anura > Dendrobatidae > Oophaga > Oophaga sylvatica. Next base: position 343,411,928 of record JARQOD010000001.1, read on the forward strand.
AGCGAGCAGATACTATACATCTAAGTTGTTGTACAGAATTGTTAAAAGGAATCACCCACATAGTAATAAAACGTATATGTGCTGGATAAATTGACAGGACAATTGAAGAGATACAAAAACTAAGGTGATTAGCCCGATTAAGTGGTCCAAACGTGGATAGTTTATAATAAAACACCTTTATTGTTTATACAAATGGGTACGTGGTGGCAGAGAAACAAGAGCGCACACATTGAAAATACAAATCCCAGAAGTATATGATTAAAACTAGGTATTGCTGCAGGACAAATTCCAGGGAAAAAGTACAGTTATATGAAAAAGTTTGGGCACCCCTATTAATCTTAAGCTTAATGTTTTATAAAAATTGGTGTTTCTGCAACAGCTATTTCAGTTTGATATATCTTATAACTATTGGACACAGTAATGTTTCTGCCTTGAAATGAGGTTTATTGTACTAATAGAAAATGTGCAATCTGCATCCAAACAAAATTTGACAGGTGCATAAGTATGGGCACCTCACCAGAAAAGTGACATTAATATTTAGTAGATCCTCCTTTTGCAAAAATAACAGCCTCTAGTCGCTTCCTGTAGCTTTTAATGAGTTCCTGGATCCTGGATGAAGGTATTTTTGACATTCCTCTTTACAAAACAATTCCAGTTCAGTTAAGTTTGATGGTTGCCGAGCATGGACAGCCCTCTTCAAATGATCCCACAGATGTTCAATGATATTCAGGTCTGGGGACTGGGACGGCCATTCCAGAACATTGTAATTGCTCCTCTGCATGAATGCCTGAGTAGATTTGGAGCGGTGTTTTGGATCATTGTCTTGCTGAAAGATCCATCCCCTGCGTAACTTCAACTTTGTCACTGATTCTTGAACATTATTGTCAAGAATCTGCTGATACTGAGTGGAATCCATGCGTCCCTCAACTTTAACAAGATTCCTGGTGCCGGCATTGGCCACACAGCCCCAAAGCATGATGGAACCTCCACCAAATTTTACTGTGGGTAGCAAGTGTTTTTCTTGGAATGCTGTGTTTTTTTGACGCCATGCATAACGCCTTTTTGTGTGACCAAACAACTCAATCTTGGTTTCATCAGTCCACAGGACCTTCTTCCAAAAAGAAATTGGCTTCTCCAAATGTGCTTTTGCATACCTCAGACGACTCTGTTTGTGGCGTGCTTGCAGAAACGGCTTCTTTCGCATCACTCTCCCATACAGCTTCTTAACAAGAACTGTCCCTGTGTTCTTCCATTTCCTTACTATGTTCCTCACAGTGGAAACTGACAGGTTAAATCTCTGAGACAGCTTTTTGTATCCTTCCCCTGAACAACTATGTTGAATAATCTTTGTTTTCAGATCATTTGACAGTTGTTTTGAGGAGCCCATGATGCCACTCTTCAGAGGAGATTCAAACAGGAGAACAACTTGCAAGTGGCCACTTTAAGTAGCTTTTCTCATGATTGCATACACCTGGCTATGAAGTTCAAAGCTCAATGAGGTTACAAAACCAAAAAAAGTCCTTTAGTAAGTCAGTAAAAAGTAGGTAGGAGTATTTAAAACAAGAAAATGATAAGGGTGCCCATACTTATGCACCTGTCAAATTTTGTTTGAATGCAGATTGCACATGTTCTGCTAGTACAATAAACCTCATTTCAAGGCAGAAACATTACTGTGTCCAATAGTTATTACATATATCAAACTGAAATAGCTGTTGCAAAAACACCAATTTTTATAAAACATTAAGCTTAAGATTAATAGGGGTGCCCAAACTTTTTCATATAACTTTAAATTCGAGACTGTAATAATGATATCAGTAATAATCCCAATCTATATATCTGGTCAGAAGTTTAGGGGGTGCCTCTACTGAATATAGTGAACATGTTTCGCAAAAATAGGGGGAATACAGATTATGACGTTTATTCAAATCTAAGTGTCACGTGCTATATAAGTCAAGCAATAGCATAACATGGGTATCAGATGTAATATATATATATGTGTATACCGAAAAATAGATACTTATGCCAGAGAATATGACCTATGTAGTAAAAGTCAGTGAAATACTATAGGTTATTACACACAACCCTAGGCCTATAGTGAATACTCAAACTGTTCATAATATATTGCACATGCCCTACATGAAGTTGCACAGCCCATCACCAGAGTGTATAGTGCATTCATACTACATAAGGGGAATTGTTTATACGTGGATCAAATAAAGTCCTGCAGAAAGTGTGGCGCTCAACAATCGCACGTTTCAGTGCATCCTTAATCAAGATGTCCTTTCTGCAGGACCTTATTTGATCCAGGTATGAATAATGCCTCATCTTTGCATAAGAATGCACTATAAACTGTGATTGTGCAATTTCTTTTTGGGCACATGCAATATATACCTATTTTTAATCATATCCTTTTGGTTTTTATGTTTTTTTATTTTTAAATGTGTGTGTGCTCTTGTTTCTCGACCACCACAAATCCGTTTGTAGAAACAATAAAGGTGTTTTATCATCAACTAGCCACTTAATCTGTCTAACCACATTGACTATTACTGTGCCCAGGGCCGGCTGCAGGTTTTTATGGGCCCCGGGCGAAAGTCTCAGTGGGCCCCTTTAACACAGACCACGATTCATGATGCACAGATACTGCAGAGAAATATGGGTATAGTACAATGACAAATACTTCTCTTCTTACATTACATGAGTGATATCTATTGTAAATTCTACAATAGCTCAAAAACCGCCAAATCCTCACAGCGCACAGAACAGACTGGACAGTACAGTCCTCCATACAATATTATGGGCACCACATAGTCTCCCCCTCATCACCCATATATACCCCATGCAGGATGTCACCCCCCATCCCCCATATAATGCTCCATACAGAATACTACTGGACCCAATATAATGCTCCATACAGGATACTGGACCACATATAATGCTCCATACAAAATGCTCTCCTCTGCACTGTGGTGCGTTCTGCACTGTTACGGCTCAGGAAAGGGCGCTGTGGAAAGACTCCCCATTATCATCATTGCCTGCCCATCATCATCATTGCCTCCCCATCATCATCATCATCATTTCCTCCCCATCATCATCATTATTTCCTCCCCATCATCAATTTCATTGCTTCCCCATCATCATCATTGCCTCCCCATCATCATTGCCTCCCTATCATCATCGCCTCCCCATCATTATCGCCTCCCCACCACCATCACTGCCTCCCCGCACCACCATCACACATACAGCACCACACAGACAGCACCGCAGCACTCACACACACACAAAGCACCGCACCACATACACACTCACTGATACACACACACACAGAAACATACACCTCACATCTCACCTGTCCGGCGTCCGCGCTCTCTCTGCTACAGCCGGCCGCTGAATGATGACGTCATTCAGCGGCGCAGCTGTGAGAGGAAGCGCAGGCGCCCTGCAGGCTCCCCTGGAGCTGCGGCAGCGGAGGCACGGCGAGAGGTAAGTATTGCGCTGGCTGCTGCCGGGGCCCTGAGCAAGCGGGGGGGGCCCAGTGGCGGCGCTGGTACCGCTCTCATCCGCTAGCGGGCGCAGGGGTGCCTGATGGCGAGTGGGCCCCCCCGCCTGCTCAGGGCCCCGGCACTTGTTCGGGTATGCCGGGTGCTGACGCCGGCCCTGACTGTGCCTCAAAAGTAATTTTCGACCACATTTGGGGTATTGGCGTACTCAGAAGAAATTGCACAACAAAAGTTGAGGTCTATTTTCTCCTATCCTTGTGAAAATGAAAAAAAAAATTGTGGCTAAAATACTGTCAAAAATATTTTTTTTCTTTTTCACAGATCAAAGTCATAAAATTCTGTGAAGCACCTGTGGGTTCAAGGTGCTCACCACACATCTAGATAAATTCCTTGCGGGGTCTAGTTTTCAAAATTGGGTCACTTGTGGGGGTTTTCCACTGTTTAGACACATCAGGGGGCTCTCCAAACGCGACATGAACCCGCAGACCATTCTATCAGTCTGTTTCAAAACATCACTCCATCCTTTCAGAGCTATTCCGTGCACTCAAACAGTAGTTTTCCCCTACATATGAGGTATTTGCATAGTCAAAAGAAATCGCACAACAAATTTTGGGGTCCTTTTTCTCCTGCTATCCTTGTGAAAATAAATTTGGGGCTAAAAACATTTTTGTGGAAAAATAGGATTTCTTTATTTTCACGGCTCAACATTATAAACTTCTCTGAAGCACCTGGAGGGTTCAAGGTGCACGACACACATCAAAATAAATTTCCTTGAGTGGTCTAGTTTCCAAAATGGTGTCATTTGTTGTGGATTTCTACTGTTTAGACACATCAGGGGTTCTACAAACGCTAGATGGCATCTGCTAATTATTCCAGCAAATTTTACATTCAAAGTCAAATGGCGCTCCTTCCCTTCCGAGCTCTGCCATGCGCCCAAACAGTGGTTTTCCCCCACATATGGGGTATCGGCATGCTCAGGAGAATTGGGTCTAATATTTGTGTGAAAAAAAGTTAAACGTTTATTTTTTTTCCTTCCACATTCCATTAATTCCTGTGAAGCACCTGAAGGGTTAAACATCTTGAATGTGGGTTTTGAGGTCCTTGAGGGGCGCAGTTTTTAGAATGGTGTCACTTGGGTATTTTCGGTCATATAAACCTCTCAAAGTCACTTCAAATGTAATGTGGTTCCTAAAAAAAAAGGGGGGCGTGGTTAGCGGTGACGTCACCTGCCCGTAATAACGGACATGTACAAGGGCCAATCCCGACACGTTTTGAGGTACCCGTCCCTCTTTCTCAAGGTTATGGCATCTGTACTACCACTTTCAATTTATACCCACGCTCACCTTCCTGTTTCATTAATCCTCCAGATTTATTTGCAGATACTACGCTGATGGGCAAACTGCTTCTAATGGACTTTCTCATAATAGGTGCTGCGTTAGGGTATGTTTCTACTATCAGGAAACAGTCCGGATTAGCTGTGTGTTTGACGCTGTGCGTTGGCGCAGCGTCAAACACGCAGCGTCCAGATGTTACAGCATAGTGGAGGAGATTTCAAGAAATCCCGTCTCCACTATGCTGCGTTTCCGGACATGATGCGCATCTTTTCAGACCGCAGCATGTCCTAGTCCCTTGCGCCGACGCTGCATCGCCGCAAGGGAAATAACACAGGGCTATGCAGCCCTGCGATTATTCCGGATGTGTTCCGGAGGTGTCCTGAACACATCCGGAATGAGCGCACATACAGAAGGGGGCGGGGCTTTGGGCGGAGCGGAATTTCCGCTCCGTTCAAAGCGCTGTGTTTCCGTACCATGGAAACACAGCCTTACTGCTACTCTGCATGTGTGAATTGCATAAGTAGGGGTGTAATTGGATACATAAAAACAATCTCCCTTGTATTGAGCAAATTTCAATACCACAGATGGTATATAGGGCTGTACCTTTCTTCCTGTAATTAATGACTTTTTTTTATTATTATAATGTTATTTCACAATTGATGCTACATCACAGCTGTTTTACCTATAGAACAAAATATTTTTTAAAAAGAAAAACTCATTATCTTGGGCTAATACCACCAAAGCTGATGGTGTAAAACTACCACTTCCTGGCTACAATAGACAAACCTACAACTCTTGTTTAAAATATGTGAATCTTTATTAATTCAATATTAAAATATATAAATAGAAATAAATATGTATATAAAAACTAATTTTAAAAATGAAAATATATGAAAGTGCCTTATTTAAATTAATATCTTAATTTTAGTATCCTAATTATACTGCTAAATCCATGGATACTTAACCCCTTTCTGACATCAGACGTACTATCCCGTCCATGGTACCTGGGCCCGTATGACCATGGACGGGATAGTACGTCACATGCGATCGGACGCGCTCACGGGTGAGTGCGGCCGATCATGGCCGGGTGTCAGCTGATTCTCACAGCTGACACCCAGCATTAAGTGCCAGGAGCGGTCACGTACCGCTCCCGGCACTTTAACCCCTGGCACACTGCGATCAAACATGATCGCAGCGTTCTGGTGGCATAGGGACGCATTGCGCAGGGAGGGGGCTCCCTGCGTGCTTCCCTGAGACCCTCAGAACAACGCAATGTGATCGTGTTGTTCCGAGGGCCTCCTCCCTCTGCAGGCCCCCGGACCATCTTGCAGGGAGGTGGCTTGTCAGTGCCTGCTGAGAGCAGGCACCACCAAGCCTCCTGCACTGCCTGTCAGATCGCTGATCTGACACAGTGCTCTGCAAGTGTCAGATCAGCGATCTGACATTATTATATAGTAATGTCCCACCCAGGGACAATGTAAAAAAAAAAACGTGTAAAAATATTCTTAAAAAAATCCCTAAATAAAAAAAAAAAAAAATTCCCCAATAAACACATTATAGAAATTAAAAAAAAACAAAAACAATAAAAGTACACATATTTAGTATCGCCGCGTCCGTAACGACCCGCCCTATAAAACTGTCCCACTAGTTAAATTCCATAGTGAACCCCTTAAAAAAAAAAGAGGCAAAAAACAATGCTTTATCATACCGCCGAACAAAAAGTGGAATAACACGCGATCAAAAAGACAGATATAAATAAACTTGGTACCGTTGAAAAAGTCATCTTGTCCCGCAAAAAACGAGCCGACATACAGTGTCAGTGAAAGAATAAAAAAGTTATAGCTCTCAGAATAAAGTGATGCAAAAATTATTATTTCTTATATAAAAGTTTTTATTGTATAAAAGCGCTGAAACATAAAAAAATTATATAAATAAGGTATCGCTGTAATCGTACTGACCCGACAAATTAAACTGCCTTATCAATTTTACCACACGCGGAACGGTAAAAACGACCCATCCAAAAGAAATTCATGAATTGCTGTTTTTTTGCTCATTCTGCCTCCCAAAAATCAGAATAAAAAGCGATCAAAAAATGTCATGTGCCCGAAAATGGTACCAATAAAACCGTCAACTCATCCCACAAAAAACAAGAAGTCACATGACTCTGTGGGTCAAAATATGGAAAAATTATAGCTCTCTAAATGTGGTGATGCAAAAACTATTTTTTTGCAATAAAAAGTGTCTTTTAATGTGACAGCTGCCAAACAAAAAACCCGCTATAAAACCCCGCTATGAATAGTAAATAAAATCCCCCTTTTATCACCCCCTTAGTTAGGGAAAAATAATAATAAAAAAAAAAAAAATGTATTTATTTCCATTTTCCCATTAGGGTTAGGATTAGGGTTGAGGCTAAAGTTAGGGTTGGGGCTAGAATTGGGATTAGGGGTGTGTTAGGGTTAGGTTTGTGGTTAGGGTTAGAATTGGGGGGTTTCCACTGTTTAGGCACATCAGGGGCTCTCCAAACGCGACATGGCGTCCGATCTCAAATCCAGCCAATTTTGATATGGAAATGTCAAATGTCACTCCTTCCCTTCCAAGCTCTGCCGTGCGCCCAAACAGTGGTTCCCCCCCCCCACATATGGGGTATCAGCAAACTTAGGACAAATTGAACAACTTTTGGGGTCCAATTTCTCCTCAACCTTGACAAAATAATAAATTGGGGACAAAATGATCATGTTTGAGGAAAAAATATAATTTTTTTCACGGCTCTACGATATAAACGTGTGAAGCACATGAGGGTTCTAAGTGCTCACCACACATCTAGATAAGTTTCACAGGGGGTCTAGTTTCCAAAATGGTGTCACTTATGTGGGGTTTCCACTGTTTAGGCACATCAGGGGCTCTCCAAACACGACATGGCATCCGATCTCAATTCCAATCAATTTTGGTTTGAAAAAGTCAAACGGCGCTCCTTCCCTTCCAAGCCCTGCCGTACGCCCAAACAGTGGTTTTCCCCCACATATAGGGTATCGGCGTACTCCGGAGAAATTGCACAACTATATCTGTCAATTTTCTCCTTGTACCCTTGTGAAAATAAAAAACTTGTTTGAAAAAGTTAATTTTTGTGACTAAAAAGTTAAATGTTCATTTTTTCCTTCCACATTCCAAAAATTCATGTGAAGCACCTGAAGGGTTAATAATCATCTTGAATGTGGTTTTGAGTACCTTGAGGGGTGCAGTTTTTAAAATGGTGTCACTTTTGGGTATTTTCTGCCATTTAGACCCCTCAAAATGACTTCAAATGTGAGGTAAAAAAAATGGTTTTGTAAATTTTGTTGTAAAAATTAGAAATCGCTGGTCAACTTTTAACCCTTATAACCTAACAAAAAAAAATATTTTGCTTCCAAAATTGTGCTGATGTAACCCTTCTATCCCGTCAAGATATCTTAAGTAAACAACTAAACAGAACAGGGATTGACCAAATATTCCTATAATTACACAGTATAACTCCAATTCATATTTACTAAGAAAAATAGTGAATAGACATTAGGGCATTCTCAAAGACTATAAAATTCTTGGAAAAATAATACCCAAATTTCCTCGGTTCACATATAAAAAAAGCACATAATTTGGGCAACATCATTGCACCCACAGTGCATAATATGAATACCCAGAAACCTATCACTATACTCAATATGAACGGTTTCTTTCCCGGTCGTAAATGTACCATGTGTTTACACACCCGCACTACAAAGCAACGTTCCATCATTAATGAGGGCCAATCCTATATGATAAAGGACTTTATCACATGTTCCTCTAAGGGAGTTATATATATCATCAAATGTCCCTGTGAAAAACTGTATGAGGGCCGCACCAAACGCTCACTTAATATTTCTGATATGTTCGCTTATTCTTATTTTAAGAACAAATTTATGGGCCATCCATTATCTAAGCATTTTATTGAACATCATAATTGTGATGTAAGATATATGGAGATTATAGGATTCTTACTAGTACCACGACCTTGGAGAAAGGGCAATTATCTAGCCCTTATGTCTCGTATTGAGACCAAATGGATTTTCACATTGGGTACCCTTATCCCTAAAGGTTTCAATAGTGAATTGGAACTATTTGGCTTTTATTAATGGCAGCTGACCCACAACGCTCGTTTAAAAGGACCCTACAGGCAGAAAGGACCATCCCTGAAGAAGGAAAGCGATTCTTTCCGAAACGCATTGGAAGTGTGGTCCTCTATGCCATCCTTCGTGCGTTGGACTCTGCTTGGTCACGTGTGATCACGTGTCTCCTGACGTCACGCCAGGTACTGCTTCCTCCACCACCACTGGGAAGGACGCAGCTACAGACCGCAGCCACTGGGATCCTGTGCCAACCACCGGACGCAGCACCGCTACAAGCTCAACGGAGAGCAAGCGGCGTCTTCTCTGCTCATCTCCGGAACTACTGGATAATTACTACTTCGGGCACATACAAGTAAGTGCCATTCCTGGACTAATAGGGATTTTGGTGACTACTGGGCAGCAGTCACATTGCTATTTGCGCATTGCCATTTGTTACTAGCGCGGCAGCCCACTTTGGATTTCACATGTGGGAAATGTTATTTATTAAGAACAATAATGTTTGTAAAGCGCTGTGGTTTTTATGGCGCTATATAAATGAGTAAAATATATAAATGCGTGACATAACTGATTTATGGGCGTAAAAAGAAAAAGTTTGAAAATTGCAAAATTTGCACCATATTTCCGTTTTTTTCATAAACGCAAGTTATATCGAAGAAATTTTACCACTATCATGAAGTACAATATGTCACGAAAAAATCTCAGAATGGCCAAGATCCGTTGAAGTGTTCCAGAGTTATAGCCTCATAAAGAGACAGTGGTCAGAATTGTAAAAATTGGCCCGGTCATTAACGTGCAAACCACCCTCGGGGGTAAAGGGGTTAAAATAATTAAAATGACTTAAAACATGATACAGAAACTAATACTTCTTTAAATTTCTCTACAGGGCATAAAGTTCAATTTCGTGGTTTAGTCCCTTTGGGACCAAACTATCTAATGTGAAGATCCACTTGGATTCAATTTTGGACAGTTTGAAAGCCACAAAATGAAGTTCCAACACATGACCGACCATGTTTATCTACATAATGGCGAGACAGGGGATGTCCCAAGAATCCCTTTGTAATATTATCCAAGTGTTCCTTCACTCTATCTGAGTCATCTCTTAGGCCTGTTTCACACATCCGGTGGGCGCCTAAACGGCGCCCCCGGCATTTTGACGCAGCGCCGCATGTGAAAAGCTTTCACACTTCCGGCGGCCAAAATGCGGTTTTTGCCGGATGGTTTCTGATGCTTGGAGAGATAAGAAACCATCCGGCAAAAAAAAAAAAAGTTACATGCAGCGTTTTTTCCGGACGCCGCAATGTACATTTGCGCCGCATCCGGACAAAACCGCATGCAACGCATTGACATGCGGCGCCATGGTGCATGTCAATGCGAAAAAAGCCGCATGCGGCGCATCAGATTTTCAGATGCGGCGCTGCGGGAAAATGCCGGGGGCGCCGCAAGGCGCCCGCCGGATGTGTGAAGCCAGCCTTAGTGGGACCAACAGTTTATCACAAGGGCATCTGACTGTGTATATGACCCCTGTTGAATAACAAGAGATAGTATCTTTAATAGTGAATGATTCCGTTCTATCTGTGTTCCAAAATGTTGTTTGAACCGACTTCTTACATTTTGTGCGTACAGACTATTTGAAAAATATGTCCAAAATTGAATCCAAGTGGATCTTCATATTAGATAGTTTGGTCCCAAAGGGACTAAACCACGAAATTGAACTTTATGCCCTGTAGAGAAATTTAAAGAGGTATTAGTTTCTGTATCATGTTAAGTCATTTTAAAGTATCCATGGATTTAGCAGTATAATTAGGATACTAAAATTAAGAATTTAAATAAGGCACTTTCATATATTTTCGCTTTTTAAAATTAGTTTTTATATACATATTTATTTCTATTTATATATTTTAATATTAAATTAATAAAGATTCACATTTTAAACAAGAGTTTGTCTATTATAGCCAGGAAGTTATAGTTTTACACCATCAGCATTGTTGGTATTAGCCCAAGATAATGAAGTTTTTCTTTTTAAATTTTTTTTTTTAAAGTTAAATAGGTAGAACAGCTGTGATGTAGAATCAATTGTGAAACAACATTATAATAATGAATAAAAAAGGTAATTAATTCCAGGAAGAAAGGTACAGCCCTATATATCATCTGTGGTATTGAAATTACCTTAATACAAGGGAGATTGTTTTTATGTATCCAATTACACCCCTAATTATGCAATTCACACATGCAGAGTAGCAGAAGCACAGCACCTATTATGAGAAAGTCCATTAGAAGCAGTTTGGCCAGCAGCATGCTATCTGCAAATAAATCTGGCGGATTAACCCCTTAACCCCAAGGGTGGTTTGCATGTTAATGACCGGGCCAATTTTTACAGTTCTGACCACTGTCTCTTTATGAGGTTATAACTCTGGAACACTTCAATGGATCTTAGCGATTCTGAGACTGTTTTCTCGTGACATATTGTACTTCATGTTAGTGGTAAAATTTCTTCGATATAACTTGCGGTTATTTATGAAAAAATGGAAATATGGCGAAAATTTAGAAAATTTTGCTATTTTCAAACTTTTAATTTTTATTCCCTTAAAACAGATATTTGTGACAAAATAGTTACTAAATAACATTTCCCACATGTCTACTTTACATCAGCACAATTTTTGAATCAAATTTTTTTTTTTGTTACGAAGTTATGAGGGTTAAAAGTTGATTTCTCATTTTTACAACAAATTGTACAAAACCATTTTTTTTTTTAGGGACCACTTCACATTTGAAGTCACTTTGAGGGGTCTATATGGCAGAAAATACCCAAAAGTGACACCATTCTAAAAACTGCAGCCCTCAAGGTACTCAAAACCACATTCAAGAAGTTTATTAACCCTTGAGGTGTTTCACATGAATTTTTGGAATGTGGAAGGAAAAAATGAATGTCCACTGTCTGGACGCACGGCAGGGCTCGGAAGTGAAGGAGCATCGTTTGACTTTTTCAAACCAAAATTGGCTGGAATTGAGATCAGACGCCATGTCGTGTTTGGAGAGCCCCTGATGTGCCTAAACAGTGGAAACCCCCCCACAGGTGACACCATTTTAGAAATAAGACCCCCTAAGGAACTTATCTAGATCTGTGGTGAGCACTTTGAACCCCCAAGTGCTTCACACAAGTTTATAATGCCCGGGCATGAAAATAAATATAATTTTTGTGGGAAAAAATTTGTATTTCTTAAGTCACCATTTTTTTATTTTCCCAAGGGTAACATGAGAAATTGGACCATAAAAGTTGTTGTCCAATTTGTCCCGAGTACGCTGATACCCCATATGTGAGGGGGAACCACTGTTTGGGCGCATGGCAGAGCTCGTAAGGGAAGGAACACCATTTGACTTTTTCAAACCAAAATTGGCTGGAATCGAGATTGCACTCCATGTCGCATTCGTATAGCCCCTGATGTGCCTAAACAATGGGAACCCCCCCAAGTGACTCCATTTCAGAAACTAGACCCCCCTAAGGAACTTATCTAGATCTGTGGTGAGCACTTTGAACTCCCAAGTGCTTCACACAAGTTTATAATGCCTGGGCATGAAAATAAAAAATCCTATTTTTTTCCCCACAAAAATGATCTTTTGGTCACCAATTTTTTATTTTCCCAAGGGTAACGAGAGAAATTGGACCTCAAAAGTTGTTGTCTAATTTGTCCTGAGTACGCTGATACCCTATATGTGGGAGAAAACTAATTTGTGGGCACACGTCGGGGCTCGGAATAGAAGTAGTGACGTTTAGTGATGCAGACTTTGATGGAATGGTCTGCGGGTGTCATGTCGCGTTTGGAGAGCCCCTGATGTGCCTAAACAGTGGAAACCCCCCACAAGTGACCGCATTTTGTAAACTAGACCCCCAAAGGAACTTATCTAGATGTGTGGTGAGCACTTTGAACCCCCAAGTGCTTCACAGAAGTTTATAACGTAGAGCCATAAAAAAATCTTTTTTTTCCACAAAAATGATATTTTCGCCCCAAATTTTTTATTTTCCCAAGGGTAACAGAAGAAATTGGACCCCAAGAATTATTGTGCAATTTGTCCTGAGTACGCTGATACCCCATATGTGGGGGTAAACTACTGTTTGGGCGCATGGCAGAGCTCAGAAGGGAAGGAGCACTGTTTTGACTTTTTTAACGCTGAATTGCCTGGAATCAGACGCCATGTCACATTTGGAGAGCCCCTGATGTGCTTAAACAGTGGAAACCCCCCAATTCTTACTCCAACCCTAACCCCAACACACCCCTAACCCTAATCATAACCCTAACCAGAAACCTAACCCTAACACACCCCTAACCCTAATCCCAACTTTAGCCCCAACCCTAACCGTAACGGGAAAATGGAAATAAATACATTTTTTAAATTTTATTATTTTTCCCTAACTAAGGGGTGATAAAGGGGGTTTGATTTACTATTTATATTGAGTTTTTATGATTAGCAGCTGTCATATGCTAAAAGACGCTTTTTATTGCAAAAAATAGGTTTTGCATCATCACATTTTGAGAGCTATAATTTTTTCTTATTTTGGCCCAGAGTCATGTGAGGTCTTATTTTTTGCGGGACAAGTTGACGCTTTTATTGGTACCATTTTTGGTCACAAGACATTTTTTGATCGCTTTTTATTAAGATTTTTGGGAGGCAGAATGAACAAAAACCAGCTATTGATGAATTTCTTTTGGGGGGGCTTTATTTTGCGAGCTATAACTTTTTTCGCTTATGATGCTGTATGGCGGCTCGTTTTTTGCAGGACAAGATAACGTTTCAGCGGTACCATGTTTATTTATATCAGCCTTTTTGATCACGTGTTATTCCACTTTTTGTTTGGCGGTATGATAAATCATTGTTTTTTTGCCTTGTTTTTTTTAAGGGGTTGACTAAAGGGGTTAAATAATGGCACAGTTTTATAGGGCGGGTCATTACGGACGTGGCAATACTAAATTTGTGTATTTTTATTGTTTTTTTTATTTACATGAAGAAATGAATTTTTTTAATTTGGAAATTTTTATTTTTTTTTACACTTAATTTTTTTTACTTTGTCCCAGGGTGGGACATCACTGTATAGAGGTGGATCGCTGATCTAACACTGTGCACAGCACTGTGTCAGATCGGCGATATCACAGGCAGTGCTGCAGGCTTTCTCAGCGCCTGCTCTCAGCAGGCACTGAGGAAGCTGCCTCCCTGCAGGACCCCGCGGCCATCTAGGATCCGGGGTCCTGCGGGAGGAAGCCCTCAGAACAGCGCAATCACATCGTGCTGTTCTGAGGGTCTCAGGGAAGCACGCAGGGAGCCCCCACCCTGCGCGATGCTTCCCTGTACCGCTGGAACATTGCGATCATCTTTTATCGCAGTGTGCCAGGGGTTAATGTGCTGGGAGCGGTCCGTGACCGCTCCTGGCACATAGTGCCGGGTGTCAGCTGTGATAATCAGCGGACACCCGGCCTCCGGGAGCGCACCTGATAGCATATGACGTACTATTCCGTCCTTGGGAATTAAGTCCCAGGGCACATGGACGGATTAGTACATCTGATGGCAGAAAGGGGTTAATGAAACAGGGAGGTGAGCGTTTATATAAATTGATAGCGGTAGTACAGATGCCATAACCTTGAGGGACAGGTACCTCGAAACGCGTCGGGATTGGCCCTTGTACAAGTCCATTATTACGGGCAGGTGACGTCACCGCTAACCACGCCCCCCAGCTTCCTAAGCCACTGCACGGCGGCGCCTTCGGTCGAGGCTGACCGCCGGAGCTTACTGATAAGGGCACAGGAGTAATTCTCAGAGAATGGGAGGACGCTCCCCAACTTTAAAACAATTTCAAGACTACATCTCCGGAACTACTGGATAATTACTACTTCGGGCACATACAATTAAGTGCCATTCCCGGACTAATAGGGATTTTGGTGACTACTGGGCTAGCAGTCACATTGCTATTTGTGCATTGCCATTTGTTACTAGCGCGGCAGCCCACTTTGGATTTCACATGAGGGAAATGTTATTTATTAAGAACAATAATGTTTGTAAAGCGCTGTGGAATTAATGGCGCTATATGAATGAGTAAAATAAATAAATGCGTGACATAACTGATTTACGGGCATAAAAAGAAAAAGTTTGAAAATTGCTAAATTTTAGCCAAATTTCCGTTTTTTCTTTCACTAATAAATGCAAGTCATATTGAAATTTTACCACTATCATGAAGTACAATATTTAGAGAAAAAAAAAAAAAGTCTCAATCAGTGGGATCCGTTGAAGTGTTCCATAGTTATTACCGTATTTTTCGGATTATAAGACGCTCCAGATTACAAGACGCACCCCAAATTTTGAGGAGAAAAATAGGAAAAAACTTTTTTTTTAATAAAATGTTGGTGCTTCTTATAATCCATGAGTCTTATTGCTTACTGGGGGTGGTGGCTGCAGTGAAGCGGGGTCCCAGGATCGCTGCTGGAGGAGGCAAGAGTGGAAGTTGCTGCAGGCAGCAGGCTCGGTTGAGGGGGTGTTCCGATGTGCGGTGCGCCGCTGTGGGTGTCCTGTACTGCCACCGCCGTGCTGTGTCCCCGATGCTTGCCGCCACGCTCTGTCCAGTGCTGCGGGGGGCTCTGCCGACAGTTTGTTAAAGGTTAGAGCTCCCCGCAGTTCGTCCATGTTTTCCTGTGCAGTGGACTCTGGGAAAATGGCCGCTGAGAGGCGGAGCATGCGTAGATGTAGATCTCGGCACCAAGATCTCATCTCCCAAGATCTCCATCTGCGCATGCGCTGCCTCCCCGCGGCCAATTTCCCTGAGTCCACCGCAAAGGAAAGCATGGACGAACTGTGGGGGGGTCTGGTCTTTCACAAAATGTCGGCAGAGCCCCCCAACAGCACCGGACAGAGCCCGGCGGCAAGCACCGGGGGACACTGCGCGGCGGCAAGCACCAACAAGGTATATCCGCATTATAAGACGTACCCCCATTTTCCCACCAAAATCTGAAAAATACGGTACCTTATAAAGTGACACTGGTCAGAATTGTAAAATTTGGCCAGGCCATGAAAGTGAAAACAGGCTCGGTAGTGAAAGGGGTTTTTCAACTAACAAAAATTAATTTTAATCAATACATCCACAGATCTGCATATGTCCCTGTGGGGAATGTAGACTTCAGAAATTTTTTTGCTGAAGTGATCAATGATTGGCCTAACTCTGGAGTCATGCCTAGATGGACATTGATTTATCATTAGAATGCAAAAACTTGAGAATGGCTATAAGTGTGTCCACGTCATAGCCACGTAGCAAATTGGAGTGTTATATAAAATATCTAAACTCCAATATTTCAGAATTTGTGACTTACACAGTATCCCTATTTAAAGAACAAGGACCCAGAACTTCACGATTTCCACGGCATCTATGAGGGGTTCAATTAGTGAATGATGAAACACAGTTTTGGAAAAGAAATTTGTGCACAACACACACAGCTGATTCAAATAAAATTTCAAGAAATGTTTAAACACTTAAAAACAAAATCTTGATCCAAAAATTGAGCAGAGTTGCTGATCAGTGAGGTGCGTCACCGATCAGTGCTCAGTGACTGCAAAACGTGCACAAAGATATTGCAAAAAAAAAAAAAAAACATGAACAGAAAAAAAAAAGTTATTTGCCAAAAATTTTGCAGAAAAGCTGATCAGTGATGAGCACTAACAGGCAGGTAATTGCAGCTTACCAGCCTGCTGTGCAAAGCGCCAGTCTTCCCAGGCAGAGATCGGTCACATACCGCTCCTGCCAGGGATTCAGCTGCCTCTGCTAACGTGACGGAGTGTGACTTCCGATGTCATTCTGAGACAGCCGGCTCCCCTCAGGCAGCGAGGATCCGGATGTCAATCAGAATGACGTCGGAAGTCGCACCCCGTTGACAAAGCAAAGCGGAAAAAAAAGCCTCTGATCTGTAGACGTGATATCAGCAGAGGCTTCAGAATCCCTGGCAGGAGCGTTCTATGGCCCGCTCTGTGCCGAGGAAGAACGGCGCCGAGAACAACAGGCAGGTAAGTTTCAATTAACTGCCTGTTAGTGCTTAGGTACATTTTTTGTTATTTTTATAAAGTCACAGATACCCCTTTAATAGGAATGTGTTTGTTTTAGTCTAACTATCTCAGCAATAATTATTTTATACTGCTTCGAAGTACTTCAAATCTAATACATATCATTCACACACAGGCTGCGGCATTACTACTTACATAGAAGATAATTTATTTAAGTGGCACAGAAAGACAAAGTTCAGATTTTGGCATTTAATATGTCTCTGAGAGGAGATATGGGTGAATGGTGATGTTAAGTAGCCATGCCAAGTGCTGAAGACTTGCTAAATGTGGGAAAAATGGCAGTAGGCGCGGTCTACATAGGTCCGATAATGTCATCCACACTATCCCAACTGAAAACATTGTCCTATGCTAGGCACACAAGTCTTTGAAATGAATCCTTTGGATATAAAATGTGACATAGCCACTGTCTTATATCATCTGAGTAGAAGTGGCTTATGTGTAGAAAATAATCTCAGGGATCTGTCCATCCTCAACTGAAGTCCCATTGTTATTACCAGCTGCATAACAAAATGTAAAGCACGTCTTTGCACCAGTAGTTGGAGATTCGTGGATAACTTTTCGTAGGCCTTTTGTACCATAGTGCGAGTCCGGACCCTAAAAAACAATATGGAAAAAGATTAATACTACAAATCCAGTTGCAGTTTTTTTCAATTTCATGAGTGAGTGTTAAGTAAATTACAAATACACGTATTCTTTTCATAAGGGCCATGCCATGTCAAGTGATCCAAATGTGATTTTTTTTTTACCTGACATCTTAGGATATTTATTTTCTTTGGTGTTTTTTGAAGTGCTACTTTAGTGAATTAAAAATTATAAGTTTTGAACTTTTGATCTTCATTAGTTTTTTTTTTTTTTTTTTACAGATTTCTAACATTTTGAAAAAGCCTGAATTTTGAGCTTGTATGTGTATCTTCATTCAATCCCGAGATATGATAAAAAATGTAAAAGAGATGGGACAGGCACCATTTTGTGTAGAATTGTACAGGCTTTCATTTGATATGTCACAAGACTGTTGATAATTTGTTTTTGAGGAGTCACATTCTAAATTTTGACGGACGATTTTGGGAAAACTATATGTTATAATTTTTTTTTAAAAATGCACGTGTTACTTGTGTTCTTGGTTACATTTGTTCAGGGATTCAAGTTGGGATCTCTGTAGGATCATATTTCGAAGCGTGATTTTTCCAAATACAGTCCCCTCCTAATCATATGTTAAATAATAAATTAAAAGAATACATTTATCATTACATCACTAGACATGTCCTTATTCAAGTTTTTAAAAATAGTACAGTAGTTAAATCATCAAGCTATAAATTAAAACAATATGAACTAATCTTAAATAATGAATAGTCTTTACACTGAGCTTTATCATCAATTTGTCCCCCTATTGGGTGAAATGTCAGAGTATGTATGGCCTGTTGTGGGGTTTGGCTTCACCCAAGTTGATAAAGGATTATTGTTTACTTTTAAAATTTTTGTTTATCTTGGATATACAAAGGACGGTGACGGACCAAAAGGTGCAGAAAAGTGACTTCTACATCTTCATAATCTTTGGAGAATACATTAGCCAGCCACCAGGATCATATCACAGGTCACATAACCAGTTATGTCATCTATTGCCAACTTCAATCATTTAATGGACTTCACTGTCATTGCTGAATGAAAAAAAAAAAATCCTTGTTTTTATTTCTGTTTCACTACATGGAAGGAAAGTGGAGTATTGCCGAGTCCCTTTGATGGGTTCTGCTCCTGTAACCAATGTTTTAACAAACAGTCTTCTTCATTGTCCTGGTTTGTACAGTACATGAACTGTGCGTTAAGAATATTTTTCTCACTCCAGTTGACAAGTTGCATGGGTGTAAAGATTTGGTGTGAATATGGCCTGAGGCTAGCTCGAACTGCGAGGCGTTTCATGGTGCCTCCTAAACCTAAAGTGCCATTCATCTTCCACTCCAAAATCTTCCTTGGGAGGGCATACGTTTATAAAGTTTCTCTTTTTTTTTTTTTTTTTTTTTACTGTGCAGAAGAGCCATCTGAGGAATAGTAGATCTTGCTCAAACTTGGCAGGCTGCCAGTGTTTATCATTGAAATCAATTGTTTTGGAACAAGTGAACAAGCTATTAAATCATGAAGTAAGCACTCAGATATCACAACTACACTTTTGTATTTTATTTCTCCATTCTCGTTATAGACTGCAAAGGCTGGCTATCAAGAATATAGGGGTCCCCACGCAGCTTTTAATTTAAATAAAAAAAACAACAACAACAAAAAAAACAGTGTGTGGGTCCCCCCACTTGATAAGCACCCAAAAAAAGCAGACATCCGGGGGCTGGAATTCTCAGGCTGGTAAAGGTCCATTGATATTGGTCCATCCAGCCTAAAAATAGCAGCTGCTCAGAAAAGCGCATCTACTAGATGTGCCAATTTTGGAGCTTTGCACAGCTCTTCCCACTTGCTTTGTAGCGGGGTAGCAAGGGGTTCATATTTGTGGAGTTGATGTCATCTTTGCATTGTCTGGTGACATCAATCTCATGGCTTAGTAATGGAGAAGCGTTTATAAGACGCCTATCTATTATTAATCCTATAGTTCTATTGGAGAATGAGCTGCTGCAAGCTCAGCCTCAGTGACTAGAGGGGACGTCATTGAGGTTACCACCAATCACATGTTGCGTTCCCAGCAAGGTCCCTAAACTGCGGTGACCACGGTGAGATCACTGCCAGCACAGTGAGTAAGTCTCCAGGTGAACTCACCGCTGCACCATGATACTTTTTCTCACTGTGAAGAGGACACCGCAGTTCAGGGGCCAAGCTGGGAACACAGCCTCAGTGACCTGCAGTAACCTCAATGAAGTCACAGCTAAACACTGAGGTTGAGCTTGCAGTAGCTCATTCTTCAGTGGTTTTCAGCCTGGACGGTTGCATCTTGGCATGGTCCACGTTGAAAATGATTTATCCCCCGACATGGATTACGGCATGGGACATGACGATGGACAAGTGAGGGATATATGGCTGTTTTTTATTTTTGCTTTGTTACAGAAGACCATGGCTCAGTGGAATGGGTGTTAGAAGGGTATAACAGTGTTTGTTATTTTTAAATAAAAAAAAAGTGTTTGTTTTTTTATTTGCACTAAAAGACTTTATTCCGGCTGTGTGTTTATTTACAATATAACTATAGGATTACTAATGTATAAGTGTCTAATAGACACCTCTCCATTACTAAGCCATAGGCTTGATGTCACTAGAAAACAGAGGTGACATTAACCCCATAAATATGAACCCCACTAGCCACCGCCTTCTCTAAGCAGCTTCGGGCTGCTATTTTTAGGCTGTAGGGTATGGGGGGAAGGGGTGGTGGTGCGGCCAATATCCACAGCCTCTTACCAGAGTGAGAACACCAGCCACATAGCCTCCCCATGTCCAGCATGAGAGCCCCATAGCCTCCCCATGTCCAGCATGAAAGCCCCATAGCCTCCCCATGTCCAGCATGAGAGCCCCATAGCCTCCCCATGTCCAGCATGAGAGCCCCATAGCCTCCCCATGTCCAGCATGAGAGCCCCATAGTCTCCCCATGTCCAGCATGAGAGCCCCATAGTCTCCCCATATCCAGCATGAGAGCCCCATAGTCTCCCCATGTCCAGCATGAGAGCCCCATAGCGTTCCCATGTCCAGCATGAGAGCCCCATAGCCTCCCCATGTCCAGCATGAGAGCCCCATAACCTCCCCATGTCCAGCATGAGAGCCCCATAGCCTCCTCATGTCCAGCATGAGAGCCCCATAGTCTCCTCATGTCCAGCATGAGACCCTATAGCCTCCACATATCCAGCCAAACATCCCATACACATGAAAAAAAGATACACCATATACTCACCTTGCTTCCATTCTGCCTCTGCTATCTCAGAGCACTGACTTTATACAGCGCATAGCTGACTCAATAAAATGACATTGTGTTAGCTGTCTCAGACATCGATTGGTGGAAGAAGGGGCCGGCGAAGGACCGGCTTGGGAGGGCATGGTGCAGCCCGTGGGCCAGGACCACTGTTTTAAGCTCCTCAGCTATTTTTCTTCACGGGCCAGACGGGAACAGCCAGAGGGCCCGATGTGGCCCACAGACCGCACTTTGCAAAGGTCTGAGTTATACTATTTACCATAGCCTCTTCAAAAAGGATTTAATAGGTTTCCTTGGCGAGCCATTACCGGATGGCATTTTTTGCAGATATTTAGGTAACAGTTTGAACTCTTTTCTGGACACATTATTTCAGACACAGTTTGTAATTACCAAGGTTGGACTCACCAATCTGAATATTTTTCAGCTTACCTCCTTTAATCATACGCATACTGAGTGTGTGCGACTCCCACCAGCAAGAACAAGCCTGGTTTGGACATCAGTTTTTTTTACCGTTCTCTTTCATAGACAGTGCCTTTCTTGCCAGGTATAGTTCGGCTCACTTCATCACTATAGTAAAAACCTTTCACGGTATTTATTATAGATTTTTTTTTTAATTTGGAAAATATGGACTCTACACTTTCAGACCACGGGCTGAACAGATCTGAATTTGATATTTTCAAATTTACACTCTCAATATAGTTATTTTTTGAAGTATGATCCCTTTGAGATCCAAACTTGAATTTTAGAACAGATGAGGCTAAGAGTATTTTGCTTTTCAAAATTTTGCGTTTGAGTCTGCAAGGGGAAAATTTTAAAGATACTCCTGTGCCATATTGGGTAGAAGCCTGTACTGGTCTGAGCGGAATGGTATTTTTCTCATTTCTCTATCTTGGTTCTGGCCTGAGATATGAGAAAAATAAGGGCATGCAACACATTCACATTTTGTCAAAAAATTTTAAATTAATAAATAAAAAAGCCATAAAGTATATGGATTTTTTTTTTTAACATTTTGCATTCTCTAACACACTATTACCAAGAAACAAAATATCAAAAGAATTAAAAATATAGGAAAATTGCATTGATTCACTTGAAATGGAATGACACGCGTGTCAATAGGCTTTGGCAGCCTTGTACCATTCTTACTTGTTAAAGGGAATCTGTCACCCCATTTTTGGACTATGAGATACGGCCACCGCCATCAGGGGCTTATCTACAGCATTCTGGAATGCTGTAGATAAGCCCCGATGTCACCTGAAATATAAGAAATACGAGTTATATTATACTCACCCAGGGGCGGTCGGCCGTCCGGTCCGATGGGCGTCGCGGTCCGGTCCGGCGCCTCCATCTTGTAGCGAAGCCGGCCTCTTCTTTCCGTCCGGTCGCGGCTCCTGCGCAGGCACACTGATCTGCCCTGGTGAGGGCAGAGCAGAGTACTGCAGTGCGCAGGCGACGGACCTCTCTGACATTTCCCAGCGCCTGCGCACTGCTGTACTCTGCTCTGCCCTCACCAGGGCAGATCAGTGTGCCTGCGAAGGAGCTGCGACGGGACACAAAGAAGAGGCCAGCTTCGCTACAAGATGGGAGGCGCCGAACCGGACCGCAAGCCCATTGGACCGGAAGGCGGACCGCCCCTGGGTGAGTATAATATAACTTGTTTTTCTTATATTTCAGGTGACATCGGGGGCTTATCTACAGCATTCCAGAACTCTGTAGATAAGCCCCTGATGGCATTGGCCGTATCTCATAGTCCAAAAATGGGGTGACAGACTCCCTTAAAGGAGGCATAGATTCTAACAACAAAAACATAAAAAGACGGATTTTGGTAAGAACTTACCTGTAAAATCCTTTTCAGCTGAAGGAAGGAAAGGAGACACACTAGCTCATAACTAGTGGGTAGGCGGAGCCCAGATAGGATTGACACCTCAGATTAAAAAGGGTGTTGACCGGCCCCTCCAGCACGGGCTCCTCCTACTCCAGCTTTCTCCAGTCGTACCCAAGCTTACGGAAGAGCAATATCACCAGCGGAGCAACATAAACCCTTCTGAAGGACTTCAGAGAAAAAGCATAAGAGTACAGGTTATGCATGCATTTGGTAAAAAAACACAGTTCCAGGTACTACTCACTGGACCTGACCACTGCGATGAGCTGGCAATGCTGGAACAGAGCCGTAGCGCGTTGACCTCAGCCCAGATAATCGCTATCAGAGAAGGGTCACGCCGCATCTGCAAATACAACAACACACTTCTGCCATGGGAGGGAGCTGTGTCTCCTTTCCTTCCTTCGCTGAAAAGGATTTTACAGGTAAGTTCTTACCAAAATCCGTCTTTCAGCAGCAGGTGGAAGGAAAGGAGACACTAGTTCATAACTAGTGGGACGTCCCAAAGCAGTCCAAAATTAAGGGTGGGAAAAAAACAAAACGAGGCAGAATCCCAACAACCTTGATAAATGCGCAATAGGCGCCAAATACAAGTTAACTAGAACTTGAAACTACAGCCGCCTGTAGGACCCTACGTCCTAAGGCCGCATCAGTGAAATCACTGACGTCCACCTTATAAAAACTTTATAAACGTGTGGACGAAAACGCCAGGTCGCCGCTCGGCAGAGCTGAGCTGCCGAGGCCCCTTGATAAAAGGCCCACGAGGAAGCCTCTGCCCTCGTGGAGAGAGCTCGAATCTTAATTGGGCAAGGTTCGCTTTTAAGTCGGTAAGCCTCCAAAATGGCCGACCGAATCCAACGAGCTATAGAGTCCTTGGAAGCTCGTTGACCACGCTGACAACCTGCTGGAATCACAAACAGAGAGTCTGACTACCGAAAACTTTGAGTAACAGACAAATAGAACTTCAAGGCCCGCACTAAATCCAATGTGTGCAAGGCCCGTCCCTTTGCATTCCGTGGGCCCGGGCAAAGCGAGGGCAACACAATATCCTGGTTAACATGAAATTGCGACACCACCTCAGGTAGAAAGTCGCCCCGTGTGCGAAGCACTACTCGATCTGGGTAAAAATCCAGGAAGGGAGGCGAGCAGGAAAGAGCCGCCAACTCGGAAACCCTTCTCAAAGAGGTGACCGCCACTAGGAAGGCAACCTTTCAAGAAAGTAAGGAAAAAACTAGCAGAGCCCATAGGCTCAAAAGGCACATACTGAAGAGCCTCCAAGACAAGGTTAAGCTGCCAAGGGGACACAGACGTCTTCCGCGGCGGAAACTGACGGGTTACTCCGCGAAAAAGGAACGCACGTCCCTACGCGAGCGATATCCTTCCGAAACAGCAAGGATAGAGCAGAAACCTGACCCCTCAGAGTGCTAACTGCCAAACCCTTGTCCTGTAGAAAGGCCAACAAATTGGGAATGGGAAAAAATCCTCGGGTTCCTTGAAAAACCCGAACACCACGAGAAGAAGGCTTCCCAAGTCTTGTGGTAAATCTTAGTAGTAGCCGAACCCCTGGCAGCTCGCAGAGTGGCAACGACTGCGGCTGAAAAACCTCTACAGGTCAATATTTCGGTCTCAAGAGCCACGTCGTCAAACGCAGAGACTTCAAGTCCGGATGACGAACGGGCCCCTGAGTTAACAGGTCCGAGCGAAGAGGAAGTGGGAATGGAGGTGCCGCCAAAAGCGACACCAGTGTCGAGAACCACGTCCTTCTTGGCCAATCCGGGGCTATCAACATAGCCGGGATTCTCTCCAGTCTGATCCGAAAGCACCAGAGGAAGCAAAGATATTGGCGGAAACATAGATTAGCTCGAATTTGATCCCACGGAGCCACCAGAGCATCCACCGCCACAGCCTTCGGGTCCTTGTACCTGGACATGAAGGTCGATAACTTGGCATTGCACCTGGATGCCATCAAATCCACTTGAGAAGTTCCCCAACGGGAGCACAGCAGTGCAAAAATTGTCGGATGGAGACTCCATTCTCCGGGATCCATCTTCTCGCAACTGAGGAAGTCCGCCGTGATATTCTGAACCCCTGGAATGTGGACCGCAGAGATGACTGGCACTCTGGTCTCGGCCCAAATCAGGATCCGAGACACCTCCACCATGAGCCTGGAACTCCTTGTCCCGCCTTGGTGGTTGATATATGCGACCGCCGTCGCGTTGTCTGTCTGCATTCGGACTGGTAGACCGCTCAAAGGGACCGTCCAGTGTTAGAGGCAAAAGAAAATTGCCCTCAATTCCAGGATGTTGATCGGTAGAACAGACTCTTCCGATAACCATACTCCCTGAATCCAGAGATCGTTCCAGACACCTCCCCAGCCCCTCAGGCTGGCATCGGTGGATATGACCGACCACCTCGGAGGAAGGAATGACTTCCCCAGGGATAACGCTCCTGGACGTAACCACCAATTCCCCCAAAATGGACACTGCAATCCAGCGAAGCCTGCGATCGATCCTAATGACTCAATGAGCCTTTGGAATGAAACTGGGCAAACGGAAGTGCCTCCATGAACGCCACCATTAAACCCAGAAGGCGTATACACTTCCGAAGAGACATTACTGTCGAAGACTTCATAATCTGTACATGTCGAGGGAGACATGCCCGCTCGTCTGGAGGTAGAGACACCACTGCCCGTACCGTGTCGAAATGCATTCCTAAAAATAGGATAGACTGCGACGGTTCCAGAGACGACTTCTCCCAATTGACCAGTCACCCGAAGTCCTCCAGGAGCTGAAGGAATAGATTGCGAGCCGTCACTGCCTCCTCCTTTGAGGACGCCACAATCGAAAGGTCGTCCAGGTAGGGAAGAATCGTAAGTCCCTGTCTTCGAAGAATTGCCATGAGAGGTGCCAGAATCGTTGTAAAAACTCTGGGCGTTAAGGCCAAGCCGAATGGCCGTGACCTATGGCAAAACGAAGGAAGCGCTGGTGAGCCCTTCCGACGGGAACATGCAAATAAGCGTCGCGAATGTCGATTGACCAAAAAGACGTTCTGCGACAGGGCTGCCACAACGGAGCGAAGCGACTCCATGCAGAACGTTCGGGTGTGGACAAGCCGATTCAATCTTCCAGAATAGGGCGAAATTTGTCCTCCTTTTTGGGGACCACAAAGAGGTTGGAATAAAAATCCTCTTCCCCGGTCCTCTGCGGAACCGGTATCACCACACCCTTCTGCAGAAGGGAATCGACCACTCGCAGTAGAGCGGCAAATAGTTCGGCTCTGACGGAATGCGAGAATGGCAAAAAAACTGTCCGGGGGTCGAGAAAGAAACTCTATGAAGTAGCCTGCCAACACAACCTGTGTCACCCAGGCGTCCGACACACGGGAAACCCAAGTCGGATTAAATTGGAGTAAACGACCCCCCACTCGAGAGCGCTCGAGTGAGACCCAGACTTCAGTCCGCCTTAGCGGGTTTTTTGCCAGTTTCTATCTTAACAGGGTATGCGGAATTTCTGAGAATTCCCTCTTTTTTTTTTTTTTTTTTTTAAAAAGAGAGGGATGACCCAAACCCCCAGAGGGTTGGCCGGATCATCCCCTGAACCGAAAGGACCGCCGACAACTACCGGCACTAGTCCTGCCAGACGCAGAAGTCACAGCTCTGCGGTAAAGCTGTTTCTTTGCCTTTGCCTTGGCAATCAGCTCCGTGAGGTCAGATTCAAATAGCTGACCACTTTCTAAGCTAAAAAATAGCAAACCCTGCTTGGAAACCGCGTTCCACTGTCTAAGCCACCGTGCTCTTCTGACTGTGACTGCCGAGGATTACGCCCTGGATAGCAGTGACGCAGTATCCTTCAACTTGAAAAGCCCATCTACCTCGATAGAGGGGATCCATCTTGCCACGCCGTCCTTAGACGGTCCAACCGGCTCAGGGAAACTTTACAAGTACACATAGATCCTTAATACTGAATCCATTAACCGTAGGCTTCGCAGATGGATATTGTTGCCATCTCCGTTTTTCTGTCCAGCGGGTCCTGCAGACTCGCCTTCCCTTTACCAGGAAGATTTGCTAAGCTGGGATAAAGGAACATTCACTTCAGGAGAAGGGGTCCAATTAACAAACAACTCCGTAGAAAACGGATACAGTTTGTAAAGCCGTCGCGACCTATGCGACTCCTGAAACATCCGGGCCGACTTACCAGGACGTCTAGTTACCTCCTCCGGTAACTGTAACGCCCTCATGGCTCCAATAGAAATCTTAGTACGGCCCATGAGAGAGGCAGAGTGTCCCTGCCGATCCTCCTTGTCCGAATCGGACATCTTCGCTACGCGAGAAGGAAGGCACCGATTTGTGTCGCTTCCTTGAGAGGATCTAGCTGACACCCAATAACCTAGAAGGTCAGACAGGCCATCAATAGAAACTAGCGAGGGCCTCCATTTTGACACCACTGGAAGCTCTGACCGCTGCGCATGACGCCGTCGAGGTCTGCGTGTCAGATACGCGAGACTGATCCTGTAGCGGATCTGGGAGATGGACTCTGACATCTGTCAGTAACTAGAACAGTGTGTTTCTTAAAGAAAAAACAAACGCTGAAGGGTTAAAGCTCTTAGAGAGCTACCCCAGCTATCTCCCATTAAGAGTTAACCGCCTAAGAAGGGGTTAAAGTAGCAGACTCCCCACAACCTTGATAATGAAAAGGGTGTGCGAGCCCCAAGCGCCTCTTATAAGGCCGCAGCTGCAGGACAGCTATGCCACACTTACAGAAAAACGTTCCACATCGCTAAAAAATTGCGCTGTTTTGTATTTCGCAATGACCGCCAAAGTTA
Organism: Oophaga sylvatica; assembly: GCA_033576555.1. NCBI lineage: Eukaryota > Metazoa > Chordata > Amphibia > Anura > Dendrobatidae > Oophaga > Oophaga sylvatica. Next base: position 343,439,572 of record JARQOD010000001.1, read on the forward strand.
AGGAGATCGCTAACCGCTTCTGCGATGTTAATTAGATCGCCCAGATTGGCAGCTACTAGCGACATTAAAAACGATCACACAAACGATCGCATAGTATGCGTCGTTATCGGGATCGTTAGCGTGAACGTATAGTGGCAGTATTAATGTCGCAGGCTCCCCACAACCTCTTTATTAATATTGAAAGAGTGTGCGAGCCCCTTATGCGATAACAGCTGCAGGACAGCGCAATCTGTCACTCATTAGTGCCCCAGACAGCGCCCGCGCTGTGGGGGTGAAGGGGTTAAGCTTCTGCCCGGCGGGTAGAAGCGACTCACCCAGCTGGTCACGGTTCTTGCCGGGAGGGGAGGGGAGCGATGTCCGGGGAGCTTTCAGCCTGTCAGCAATGGCCGCCGCGCTCTGTCTCCGATGTGCTCCATGTAGAGGAGCCGGAAAAGGAGACTGCAGTAAAGCGCGCGCGCTCAGAGCGGCGCGAAATTCAAATAATAAAAAAAAAAAAGCGCGCACTCCTCTCCTTCCCCTGTCCTGCAGGCATCACCCTGCGGACATAAAAAAACTAGTCACCGGCATGTAAACTGTACAACGGCTGCCGCAGCAGTCGCTAAATCACTCACACACACTTTAATAAAAATGTGGAGTACTCACCAGCCGAGCGCCACAGGGACCCCCAGGGGTTTCTGGCGCTATGCCCATGCTTCCCCCCAGGGCGGGGAACGCAGTGACCCCTGTGCGCGGTTTGCGTCCCCGCCAGGGAAGCCATCCTCATCCCCCAGGGCCGGCAGGATTCTGCAGGGACCACCATCAGGGTAATACAGATCCGCCAAGGGAGAGGTTGGGGTCCAGCAGCGCTGAGACCCCTGAGACCTCTAGACCACTTCTGGTGATCCAAGTCTCTTGTCCGATTAAAATAATAAAATCTTCTGAGGAGCTGCTTCCAGCAGCGACTATCCTCTGGGACCTCAAATTTTAGACTGGAGAAGCTGGAGTAGGAGGAGCCCGAGCTGGAGGGGCCGGTCAACACTCTTTTTAATCTGAGGTGTCAATCCTATCTGGGCTCCGCCTACCCACTAGTTATGAACTAGTGTGTCTCCTTTCCTTCCACCTGCTGCTGAAATATAGTTTTGACTCTATACAAGTGACTAGTGCGGCCACACTTAGAATACTGTGCACAGTTTTGGTCTCCAGTGATGGACAGAGGGAGTGCAGAGAAGAACAACCGAGGTTATTAAAGGAATGGGTGATCTGCAATACCAAGACAGGTTACCAAATCTGGGGTTACTCGCTTTTGGAGAAACAAAGGCTTAGGGGTGATTTATTACAGCGTATAAGTATATACATAATGACAATTTGGATGAATTGGGGTCTAAGACTTTTGTGGTCATAAATGCTTTTTCTTAGCTTCTACGGCCATTTAACAGAATATAATCCATAAAAAATTTGGATTTACTTTGAACGTACCAAAAAAAACAAAAACAAACAAAAAAAGCCTTACAAATATAACACACGGTATCAATTAGAAAAAACCCAAAATCATTTGGTTATGCAATACCTTTAGTGTCGCACATGCAGTGTAGTTGACGTTAGGTAGGATTTCCACTGGTTCTTTAAACATCACCCTGAATGTACTCGAAGAACCATCACAACTGAATCCTGTGTCGTTCTGCCCAAGCACTGTATTGCTATCTGTGTGAATAATCTAAGAAAAAGGAATAAAAATGCATACATAATTAGGATTTAAACAAGGCAGAAAGTTTTGCTCCACGTGAATTAAGGATTGTATAGTAGCATGTGCTAGAATTTAAGACAATTTTGTAAGCTTCATGTGCTCCAAGTATACACGTTAGAGTAATAGAATTACTAACACTGCTAATATGAAACAATGCAATTAGAATTGTAACTTTTGACAGGTTTCAAGGTTATTCATCAGCAGACCTCTATGGCAAACTATTTTTCTACCACTTCATGTCTCAATGCCATGCTTAGGATCCACCCTACATGATAGCAGGACAATCACCTGCTAAGGGCTCAAGACAGACCTCTTATTTCAAATAGAGACACCTAATTTTCCCTTACTGCATTAAAGGAAATCTGTTAGCAGGTTCTTGATATTTAACATGAGAGCAGCATGATGTATGGACACAGAGTCTGATTCCTGGTATTTGACACTTCCTCAGCAGCTTGCTGTAGTTTCAAGCAGCTTATCAGTGGTGTGGATGGGATTCCACAAACATTCTGATCACTTCCACATCTACAACAGAGATTCTATCCAAACCACACCATGCAATCCAGTAGGTGATAAATCTCTGAAATCAGAGTATCAGCCCAACATCATGCTGTTCTCAGATTACAAGCAAAAACATGCTGACAGATTGCCGTTAAAAGAACTTAAAAACCTTGCAGGAAATATTAAGAGACACCAGAGGGTTCAGGCAGCATACACACTGCATCAAGTGGCTTCAGCTGAGCCTAGGAGAGGGGAGACACCAGAGGGTTCAGGCAGCATATACACTGCATCAAGTAGCTTCAGCAGAGCCAAGGAGAGGGGAGACACCAGAGGGTTCAGGCAGCATATACACTGCATCAAGTAGCTTCAGCTAAGACTGGGAGAGGGGAGACACCAGAGGGTTTAGGCAGCATACACACTGCATCAAGTAGCTTCAGCTGAGCCTAGGGGAGACACCAGAGGGTTCAGGCAGCATATACACTGCATCAAGTAGCTTCAGCGGAGACTGGGAGAGGGGAGACACCAGAGGGTTCAGGCAGCATATACACTGCATCAAGCAGCTTCAGCTGAGCCAAGGAGAGGGGAGACACCAGAGGGTTCGGGCAGCATATACACTGCACCAAGTAGCTTCAGCTGAGACTGGGAGAGGGGAGACACCAGAGGGTTCAGGCATATACACTGCATCAAGTAGCTTCAGTGGAGACTGGGAGAGGGGAGACACCAGAGGGTTTGGGCAACATACACACTGCATCAAGAAGCTTCAGCTGAGACTGGGAGAGGGGAGACACCAGAGGGTTCGGGCAGCATACACACTGCATCAAGTAGCTTCAGCTGAGCCTAGGAGAGGAGAGACACCAGAGGGTAGGAGAGGAGAGACACCAGAGGGCTCAGGCAGCATATACACTGCATGAAGTGGCTTCAGCTGAGACTAGGAGAGGGGAGACACCAGAGGTGGTGTGTGTGTGATGAGTGCGGCGCTGTGGTGTGTGTGTGTGGTGAGTGCGGCCGCTGTGGTGTGTGTGTGGTGAATGCGGCCGCTGTGGTGTGTGTGGTGAATGCGGCCGCTGTGGTGTGTGTGTGTGTGGTGAGTGTGGCCGCTGTGGTGTGAGTGCGGCCGCTGTGGTGTGTGTGTGTATGGTGAGTGCGGCTGCTGTGGTGTGTGTGTGGGGAGTGCGGCTGCTGTGGTGTGTGTGTGTTGTGTGGTGAGTGCGGCCGCTGTGGTGTGTGTGTGGTAAGTGCGGCCGCTGTGGTGTGTGTGTGGTGAGTGCGGCCGCTGTGGTGTGTGTGTGGTGAGTGAGGGTTCAGGCAGCATACACACTGCAACAAGTAGCTTCAGCTGAGACTAGGAGAGGAGAGACACCAGAGGGTTCAGGCAGCATACACACTGTGTCAAGTAGCTTCAGCTGAGACTAGGAGAGGGGAAAACCAGAGGGTTCGGGCAGCATACACACTGCGTCAAATGGCTTCAGCTGAGACTAGGAGAGGGGAGACACCAGAGGTTTCAGGCAGAATATACACTGCATCAAGTGGCTTCAGTTGAGAATAAGAGAGAGGAGACACTAGAGGGTTCAAGCTGCATACACACTGCATCAAGTGGCTTCAGCTGAGACTAGGAGAGGGGAGACACCAGAGGGTTCAAGCTGCATATACACTGCATCAAGTAGCTTCAGCTGAGCCTAGGAGAGGAGAGACACCAGAGGGTTCAGGCAGCATATACACTGCATCAAGTGGCTTGAGCTGAGACTAGGAGAGGGGAGACACCAGAAGTGGTGTGTGTGTGTGGTGAGTGCGGCCGCTGTGGTGTGTGTGTGGTGAGTGCGGCCGCTGTGATGTGTGTGTGGTGAATGCGGCCGCTGTGGTGTGTGTGCTGAGTGTGGCCGCTGAGGTGTGTGTGTGGTAAGTGCGGCCGCTGTGGTGTGTGTGTGTGTGGTGAGTGCGGCCGCTGTGGTGTGAGTGCGGCCGCTGTGGTGTGTGTGTGTATGGTGAGTGCGGCTGCTGTGGTGTGTGTGTGGTGAGTGCGGCTGCTGTGATGTGTGTGTATGGTGAGTGCGGCCGCTGTGGTGTGTGTGTGTATGTGTGGTGAGTGTGGCCGCTGTGGTGTGTGTCGAGTGTGGCCGCTGTGGTGTGTGTGTGTCAATGATGGGGTGAGGGCCAATGATGGGAGTGATGGGGAGAGGGCCAATGATGGGAGTGATGGGAAAAGGCCAATGATGGGAGTGATAGGCGAGAGGGCCAATGATAGGAGTGATGGGGAGAGGGTCAATGATGGGGAGAGGACCAATGAAGGGAGTGATGGTGAGAGGGCCAATGAAGGGAGTGATGGTGAGGGCCAATGAAGGGAGTGATGGTGAGGGCAAAGATGGCGGTGGGGGAGATGGGGAGGAGGAAATGATGGAGGTGGTGGAATGGGCAATTTTCTACATGAAGGGAATCAAGATGGGGCATATTTCTGCATGAAGGGGATCATGATGGGGCATATTACTACATGAAGGGGATCATAATGGGGCATATTTCTGCATGAAGGGGATCATGATGAGGCATATACTGTATCTGCATGAAGGGGATCAAGATGGGGCATATTTCTGCATGAACGGGATCATGATGGGGCATATTACTACATGAAGGGGATCATAATGGGGCATTTCCACATGAAGGGGATCATGATGTGGCATATTTCTGCATGAAGGGGATCATGTTGGGGCTTATTTCTGCATGAAGGGGATCATGATGGGGCATATTTCTGCATAAGGAGATCATGATGGGGCATAGAACTACATGAAGGGGATCATAATGGGGCATTTCTACATCAAGGGGATCATGATGGGGCATATTTCTGCATGAAGGGGATCACGTTGGGGCTTATTTCTGCATGAAGGGGATCATGATGGGGCATATTTCTGCATGAAGGGGATCATGATGGGGCATTTCTGCATGAAGGGGATCATGATGGGACATTTGGCACGTGTTGGCACTTCGTCATAAATAATTGGGTTTTAGGTTGAAGTTTGGGCACTCGGTCTCAGAAAGATTCGCCATCACTGCACTAGAGGGTTTGGGCAGCATACACATTCTATCAAGTGGCTTCAGCTGAGACTAGGAAATGGGAGACACCAGAAGGTTTGTTAACAGCTAATTATATGACATTGATCGTATCAGGCAGCATACATTTGGCACCAATTGGTAGCATTTAGCCAGAAAATGACTGAAGAGCAAGAGGTAAGCTGGGACAGTTAGTTTAGTTACCTTGGGACTGGATTTTGTCCAGTTATACAATAACTATAGGTAACATTATGACACAATAAATACAATACTCATACCTGTATATTAACTTGATAGTCTGTTGGACCATGTATTGAACCATAAAGTGCAAAGCCCACAACAAATATTCTTCGATTAACTGAAAACCTGAAATTTTTACAATAAGAAAAAAAAAAAATCAGCAAAAAGTTGAGAAGTAATAGTAATAAAAGTGTAATTACTGTTAATCCATTTACATCAATCTGTTTGCCATGCAACTACAGGTGGAAACCTCTCTTCTCTTAGCTTGCAGGCTTTCAGTATAGCTCTGTTCACACAGTAACAGTTCCAGCACATATATACAAAGGTACATCAAGAGTGTTTCTTTGACAAAAGTCTTTAAAATATACCATTATATATGAAAATAGTGACATTCTGAATGGCCACTAGACACTCATCCAGTCACATGATGTATCACCTTTGGCATTCAAAACCTCACTAGATGCTGAAATGTTCACCAGGAATATTGGCTCATGTAGACAGGACAGCTTCTCGCAATTTCCACAAACAAGATGGAGGTACTGACATGCTCTGAAAAGTCCATACTACCTTAATATATAGGATTATGATCTGTGATTTTGAAGCCAGAAGCAACAAGTAAAACTTGCACTCATGTTCCTGGAAGAAATTCACGACCATAAAAACCTTGTGGCATAGCGTACTACACTGAAGAAAGTATCCTCCTGCTTTAGGGTAAATAGCAGTTATGAAGGGCCACAACAAAGCAAGTCCTACTGTCCACTCCCAGGTATTAAGACGAGCCAGGATTTAAAAAAAAAAAAAAATACATTTCACACACCATCACTCCATCTCCACCAGCCTGAGTTTTTAACACCTGCTTCTGCCAAATTCTGACCTTCCTATCAGCATGGTGCAATAGAATCTGAAGTCTTCAAATCAACCCTTGTTTTTCCACTTCTGACCCAAATTTTGCGCGTTTTTCCTTTCTGAAGTCTCGCACCTCAATAACCGGCACTGCCACCTGCAATCAGGACCGGAGTGTGCGGCTACATGTATTTCTATGCAGCCGCACGCTCCGGTCCGAGTGCCGGGTATTGAGGTGCGAGACTTGTGTGAGTTTCTCGCAAGTGTGACCCTGGCCTTAGAGAGCGAGGACACTCAAACAGGTCATCAGCTGTTGTAGCTCATCTGAGCAGATGAGTTGTACTCCTCGACATGTTCATTGTTCATGTTTAATTCAGCGGCAATTAGCTTCTTTTGCGCTGCCCGTTTTCAGAACGACTCATCATCCTCTTAGGACTCCTTTGACAAGTTTTTACGTACACACATGGTTGTCTTTCACAGAATCTTTTTCCATGATCACACAATTCTCAGTATACCCTTCACATTGTTGAGTGGAAAAAAAACCCCACAAGGCTGGAAGTTCTAGAAATACTAGTCTTGACTAATAAGTACTTATGACCATACCTTGTTCAAAGTCAGACTGCTCTATTTCACCATTCTAAGGCTTTGTGCAGACGTTGCAGATTCTGCTGTGGAATTTTCTGTGCAGATTTTGCTAAATCCGCAGGTAAAATGACCTGCGTTTTACTGCAGTTTTTGTGCGGATTTCCCCTGCGTTTTGAGACCTGCGGTTTCCTATAATGGAGCAGGTCTCAAAACGCTGCGGATCTGCACAAAAGAAGTGACATGCTGCAGTTTTAAATCCGCAGCAAATCTGCGCGGAAAAATCCGCTGCATGTGCACTGCGTTTTTTGATTTCCATTGAGTAGAATAGTACTGTACATCACTTGCAGTTCTGCTGCGCATCCGCAGGGCAAAATCTGCTGCGGCTCCGCAGCAGAATCCATCCGCAACGTGTGCACATACTCTAGTGTAGATTCACACTAAAGGACTAGTGATAATCAAACATGCTTTGATGAGGAGTTATCTGAGAATGCTCGGGTGCTATCTGAGTGTCCTGGGCGTGCTCGAAAAATATATTCCTGTCGAACCGCTGCGAAACGTGCAGGTGTGGAGACTCGAACATGTTATTCAAGCACGTCAAAGTCGCTCAGTTATCACCCGAGCATTCTCAGATAAACACCCTATCCAAGCACGCTCGCTCATCAATAAAAATTGCTCGATAACTTGATTTTACGCTGCTAATCTGGGTGACAAGTTTCATTTTCAGACATGGAAGCTCTAATGGTGAAACGGCAAGTTATTTTTAATAACATGGGCATTCTGTGAGCATCACTAATAAGCTCTCATTGTAGGAAAACGTGTATCTGACATGAACTACTTCCTATACCGTGTGGCTCCGTTTAAAAGAGTGGCTGCACAACTAGTGTGATTGTTAAATTTTGCTTTTTTCAGGCTTGTACTCCGATCATGGAGAAGCTAAAGAACATGCCGCATTTATTGTTTCAGCATATACAGATTACAAATATAGTACAGTACCTTATTCGATCGCTGGTACCACTGTAACCCCATCGGCTTTCTACCTGCTGGAAACGGTTAATATTACATTCTTTCCCACGAAGACAACACCTTGGCCTGTCTATAAACTCTACTCGAGGTTTGGGGTTTACTGTAAAGTGCAGGAAAAGACTGACCACCTCCCGATCAGTGAGTATGCCTGACTGAGCTGGGCCTAGAGAAAACAAAATTAAGGGAGAGAAAAGTTTCAGTTAAAATGCAAATTGTAGGAAGAACAAAAAACAGTATTACCAAATTATACAGATTGTCCAGGATTAACATAAATATAGGCCAAGAGGGCTGCAGCCATCTAAGTGTGCGAGTGCTGAGGCTAGCGATTGCCTGCAGTGGTCACGTGTGTCGACATATCTGCAGCATAGTAAATTAGTGAGGTGCACCAGATAATTTAACAGGTAGATATTTCTTTACACAGCCCCATGAACATAGGAAACTAGTGCTACAATGCTGCCACTGGACAGGGAGAGGAAGGAGGCAAGCTGTGTCCACTAGCCATCACCAATGGTACATCATGTGTTATCTGTCTCCAGGATTGTAATAGAGGTGTTACTTTTCATTGTAATCCTGGCTATAATGAGAAAGAGCTGATGGTTAAGAAATTCTCTCTAAAGAACAGGAAGTGGTTAAAATGAACACTGATGATTTTTTTTAAATCTAGACAAAAGAGAATAGGGTTTTGTACTGTGTTAGCCGGTTGGAATATATTTTATTGCTCGCAGTAGAAGAAACCAAACAATATGATACAATTTTATGGCTAACAAAATAAAATAAATTATGTTATGCGTTTTCAAGACTACTTCGTTCTCTCCAGCAGGCATGGTATAACAAAGTATCTGAAGAAACCTGTAGACTGTGAGCCCTCGCGGGCAGGGTCCTCTCTCCTTCTGTACTTGTGTGTCCCTTGTCTCGCACATGTTTATTGTACCTGTCTATATTTCCCTTTTCACATGTAAAGCGCCATGGAATAAATGGCGCTATATAAATGTATAATAATAAAGAAACACGTGTCTGTACATATGCATATACGGTATATGGTGAATAAATGTATGTATATGTAAAAAGAGCAGACACGGTATAATCAATAGACAAAGAATGAGATTGGAGAGTAAATTCTTCATTGGATTAGTTCAGATAAAACAAACTAAAAGTTTTATCGTCCCTAAGTTAATGGAAGATTAGTTGAGGCTTAAATAGGCATTCTCAAGTTTGAAAGTTCTCCCCTATCCACAGGATAGGAGTTAACGTCACAATCGCTGGGGATTCCGACCACTTAGACTGCCACCTCCGCAGAACCAGGGCTCTGAAGAGTCCAATGTGAATGGAGCAGTTGCTGAACTAGAGTTCAATGAGCCTCAAAGAAAAATTTGGCCATGCACCCCACCACCAGCATGCAGATTAGATGCAGGGCTCCCCTGGTACGTGGTTAGATTCTATGAAGATGTGTCTGCGTCACCCCCCTCACAAACACACACACTTTTGCCATAGAAAAAAACAAAAAAATCAACATAAAAAAATGTATGCTACAAATCTCACAAAAATACAGCAATAAGATAATATTCTAAGTAATATTTCTAAAATGATGGTCATACTGTTACCAGATTATTATTGCCATACTGTTACTGAACAAAGTCCATTATACCAAAACAAAAATACCAATAATACCACACAGGCAAATAAAATGGCAATACACCATAACGTCATAGTCTCTGAATTTAACCACGCTCATACAAGGGACAAACACCGCCACACCATGACCAGACCACATATCATCAAGGCAATTGAATATTACCATACTTAACAAAAACCACAGTACTAACAATAATAAGGATGACCAAAGAGTTATACACAGGAGCTCTGTAGATAGTATATACTGTAAATGTTCAAGTAATATAATGATCACCAGTGACATACACAGGAGTTCTGTAAATAATATATAGTGTAAATGTATAGGTGAATCCATTGAAATCTCCAACTGAAGTAATTTTCACTTTTCTTCATTTAGCACAGACTACTATGACTTGACCTAGCTACGACTCATCTCTGCAGAATGTAACACACAGACATCTGTGGCTGATAATTTCTAGGGGATCTTTCACACTTGTTTCCTCTACTTGTACACTGACACTTTTCTTCTTCATCTGACACAAAGTACCACTCTGGTACCCTACACAGTAAAAATTCCTCCCTTTTCTTCCCTCCACAGTAAAAATATCCCTCCTCCCAAAAAAACTGTAGTGATTTACCCATTTATGACCTCACCGGCGGCCCCCATGCAGTACTAATGCTTAAGTACCTTATCTACCTTGTACTTTTGTGACTCTCTACCATAATAAAATTAATCTTTCTGCCTCCACATACTAGAAATTTCTGGCTTTGTGGTTAAATACAGCAGTAATGACACCCTCCCCAGCCACACCCATACAGTAGCAATAGCGTCCACCTTTTATGCCTTGATACAGTGGGAATGACCCCTATTGTGGCACCAATTTATATTAATAATGCATGGGACCACAAGGGGAGGCACACTGTTAAAGTATGGAGCATAACTGGAGACATTATGTATGGGGCCATAATCGAGGACATCATTTCTGTATTGCAGCCAGAATACGGGACATTACTGAATGGGGAACATTAACTTTTTTATGCTCCACAGTATCGGAGAACACACATCCAACTAAAAATAACACTGGCAGGTTGCCCTCCACTCCAGGCCCAGTAGCACCATCTGCGACAGCTGCGCCTCTGAAGATCTGAAACCTATATCAGACATAACAGGACTAAATCTATTAAAGCATATAAGTGCATCAGTGACTATCAGGAAGTTGTATTCATAGACCCTTCTGTAGACAAGATGTGAAAGTGCCTATTAATATCACAACTTTCATATGGTTCATGTTGTCATGGAATGAAAGGTAGATTATTTTGTTTGTAGTTGTATGAAGATAATACCTCATCACTGCTTTGAGTTTCTGTTTTGCGTCTTCAACATGAAGACCTGCAGTAGGACATTTAGTGCGCAGAGTTAGGGACCACATTGGACGTAGAACGAGTTAACGTCCCAGGAATCTATTAATACACATTTGCAAAGTTATGAATCGTTGTAATGTACCTCTTTACTTTATCTCGCTTCCTTTCCTCCAAACTAAAACGGATGTTTGAAATGCCTTGAGGGGTGAGAAGAGCAGAAAAGTTCACTCAAGAATAGGGATATTTGGTAGGCTACTCTTATGTGCATGAACAATGCTGTTGAAACAGCCCTTTCAGGCTACAGTTTGGAAGAAAAATAAGCACGATAAGGTAATGGTGTAATTACAAAAAAATGTATTTGCAAAGACTGATCAAGAATTAAAAAAGTTACTCTTTAAAACTATCAAATCTCTTCTAGAACTTGCCGTGTCTGCTTCTGTCACCAGGCTCCTCCATATTCATCCTGTGGGCAGCTCTGGTGATGGAGTTGAGATCGGGAACAGAGGCTCTGGTAGGCACAGGCTTTGTCAGCCACGGAGGCTGGAATCTGTAGTGCAGTCTAGTCTACAGCAGTATGGGTGGGTGCTTGGCCAACTGAACAGCACCAGACCCTACAAATACTCCTAGCCTAGTGATGGGTTCTACCAGATACAGTCAATTTACTCTGGTTCACTTTCTGTGCCATCTCCACTCATGTTTGCTTGTTATATTCTTGTCTGACCGCAGCCATTTCTTGACCATTCTTTTGGGTAGCGAATTTGTGCCTTGACAGTCTTCCTGGTTCTGACCCTGCTATATCACTACTTTTGGGAGCCTGCAACATTGGTCAGCAGCTGACTCCATGACCACAACCCATGGGTCCCTGTTTAAGTCCATATCCCTGTACAGAGTTAGGCCGGGGTAACCCCGGGATCTGGTAAATGGAGAGGATTGTGTTAAACCAGCCCATATATCCATTTCAGAGCTGCCAGGCGAGGATTGACAGACCAACATAAAGTAAAAAAGCAAGGATGAGGTATCACTGTCATATAATCACAGACAAAAAGATCTATCTACCTGTGGCCAAAAATTTGAGTAGAGGACACAACATAAACCGCATGAAAAGTTATATTAAAAAAATGGAAACTTCAAATCACCTTGCTGTGTCTCAACATGGTTAACATGTGAAGAGCTATTTATGGAACCAGCTCATACTTCACCTATTCACCACTGTATGGCAATTCAGATAGAAGGTACAGTACAGACCAAAAGTTTGGACACTTCTCATTCAAGATTTTCTGTATTTCACCACAGTGTATGGCAATTCAGATAGAAGGTACAGTACAGACCAAAAGTTTGGACACACTTTCTCATTCAAAGATTTTTCTGTATTTTCATGACTATGAAAATTGTACATTCACACTGAAAGCATCAAAACTATGAATTAACACATGTGGAATTATATACTTAAAAAAAGTGTGAAACAACTGAAAATATATCTTATATTCTATTTTCTTCAAAGTAGCCACCTTTTGCTTTGATGACTGCTTTGCACACACTTGGCATTCTCTTGATGAGCTTCAAGAGGTAGTCACCGAAATGGTCTTCCAACAGTATTGAAGGAGTTCCCAGAGATGCTTAGTACTTGTTGGCCCTTTGCCTTCACTCTGCGGTCTAGCTCACCCCAACCAATTGAGTTCAGGCCTGGTAACTGGAGGCCAGGTCATCTGGAGTAGCACCCCATCACTCTCCTTCTTGGTCAAATAACCCGTACACAGCCTGGATGTGTGTTTGGGGTCTTTTGTCCTGTTGAAAAATAAATGATGGTCCAACTAAACGCAAACCGGATTGAATAGCATGCTGCTGCAAGATACTGTGGTAGCCATGCAGGTTCACTATGCCTTCAATTTTGAATAAATCCCCAACAGTGTCACCAGCAAAGCACCCCAACACCATCACACCTCCTCCTCCATGCTTCACGGTGGGAACCAGGCATGAAGAGTCCATCCGGTCACCTTTTCTGCGTCGCACAAAGACACGGTGGTTGGAACCAAAGATCTCAAATTTGGACTCATCAGACCAAAGCACAGATTTCCACTGGTCTAATGTCCATTCCTTGTGTTCTTTAGCCCAAACAAATCTCTTCTGCTTGTTGCCTGTCCTTAGCAGTGATTTCCTAGCAGCTATTTTACCATGAAGGCCTGCTGCACAAAGTCTCCTCTTAACAGTTGTTGTAGAGATGTGTCTGCTGCTAGAACTCTGTGTGGCATTGACCTGGTCTCTAATCTGAGCTGCTGTTAACCTGCGATTTCTGAGGCTGGTGACTCAGATAAACTTATCCTCAGAATCAGAGGTGACTCTTGGTCTTCCTTTCCTGGGGCTGTCCTCATGTGAGCCAGTTTCTTTGTAGCGCTTGATGCTTTTTGCAACTGCACTTGGGGACACTTTCAAAGTTTTCCCAATTTTTCCGACTGACTGACCTTCATTTCTTAAAGTAATGATGGCCACTCATTTTTCTTTACTTAGCTGCTTTTTTCTTGCCATAATACACATTCTAACAGTCTAGTCAGTAGGACTATCAGCTGTATCCACCAGACTTCTGCACAACACAACTGATGGTCCCAACCCCATTTATAAGGCAAGAAATCCCACTTATTAAACCTGACAGGGCACACCTGTGAAGTGAAAACCATTTCCGGTGACTACCTCTTGAAGCTCATCAAGAGAATGCCAAGAGTGTGCAAAGCAGTCATCAAAGCAAAAGGTGACTACTTTGAAGAACTTAGAATGTAAGACATATTTTCAGTTGTTTCACACTTTTTTGTTAAGTATATAATTCCACATGTGTTAATTCATAGTTTTGATGCCTTCAGTGAGAATTTACAATTTTCATAGTCATGAAAATACAGAAAAATCTTTGAATGAGAAGGTGTGTCCAAACTTTTGGTCTGTACTGTATCTGTTTAGGTATTTAGCTGTGAATTTGTGCAATTGAACACTTAATACGTAAAAACACTTTGCATATAAAGTGGAGCATTGCGTGGAGTGTTTATTTTTTATGGCCATATGAAAGTTATATTAAAAAAGCGATTTTAAATCACAAAGACAGAAGGGTCTTGGAATACAGAGTTATGACAGTGACATGCTTTACACAGTACTAAATTTCTCACATGGAAATTTTGTCAAAACAAAATCTGATTTTCAAATAATGAGGCAATCAGGTCTCTAATATGATTAGGGACTAAAAAAAAAAAAAAAATCTTTCATACCGCATATCTAGTCTAATTAAGAATTTACTCTCCAAATTAATTCCGTGATTTTTAAATGTTCATTTATTCTGTAATGTCTCTGCTATTTTTGTCTATACATCCCTAATTCCAAAAAAGTTGAGATACTGTGTAAAAAAGTATAGAAAACGAGAATCCGTTATTTGGAAATCTCAACCATATAACCATATTTTTCCTACAACTGAACATGGAGCACAGATCAGAAGATAAAAAGGTAGATATTTTTCCATTTCATTTGATAGAATTAACTCATTTAGAAACTGATGGCAGTAACAAATCTCTAAAAAGTTGGGACAGGACAATGTCTGCCATTGGGTATCATCACCCCTTCTACTACAGTCTGAGTGTCTGGGAAATGAGAAGACTAATTACTGGAGAGGCACGCTATCCCATTCTTGTCTGATGTAGATTTCTGGCAGCTCAACAGTACTGGGTCTTTTCGCTGGGTTTTACTTTTCATAATATAACAAATGTTTTCTATTGGTGAAAGGTCTGGACTGCAGAAGGCGAGTTCCTCACCCGACTTCTCCTTCTGTGAAGCCATGCTGTTGTGATGGACCCAGTATGTGGCTTATCGTTTGTATTGCCGAAATATGTAAGGTCTTCCATGTGTGGGAGCATATGCTGTTCTACAACCCCTATATAATGCTCAGCATTGGAGTGCCCTTCATGATGGGTAAGCTGACCCTGTCAATGGGCTCTAGTGCAACCCCATACCATCAGAGATTGTAATTGAGCTTTGCGCTAAGCTGGATGGTGCCACTCCTCTTGAGTCTGCAGGTCTCTGTGGTTTAGACACAGAATCTCGTTTTGATTTATCTGACCACAGAACAGTTTTCCATTTAGTCTCAATCAATCAATTTAAACAAGCTTTGGCCTAGAGAAGAATGCAGTGTTTCTAGAGTGTCGATACATGGCTTTTTCTTTGCAAGATAAAGCTTTATTTGTATTTATGGATTACACAGCAAACTGTGGTCAGAGACCATGATTTCTGGAAGTAATCCTGAGCCCTTGCAATAATTTGCATGACCAAATCATGCCAGTTAATGTAGTGTCGCCTAAGGGACAATAGATCACAAGCATGCAATATTAACTGACAGCCTTGTCCCTTGGGCACATGTATTTCTCCAGAATCTCTGAATATTTTGATAACAATGTACTGTAGATGCTGGGATATTCAGGGCAGCACGGTGGCTCAGTGGATAGCACTGCAGCCTTGCAGCGCTGGAGTCCTGGGTTCTCCCCGTGTTTGCGTGGGTTTCCTCCGGGTACTCCGGTTTCCTCCCACACTGCAAAAAAAAAAACATACTGATAGGGAATCTAGATTGTGAGCCCCATCGGGGACAGCGACAATAATGTATGCAAACTGTAAAGCGCTGCGGAATATGTTAGCGCTATATAAAAAATTATTATTATAAAGATTATTATTATTATTATATTCAAAGTGTTTGCAATTTTTCATTGATGAACATTTTTCTGAAATTGTTCCTTAATTTTCAGGCACAGCTATTCACCCCGATAGGTGAAAGTCTGACCAACCATCTTTGCTTCTGAGAGACTCTGCCTCTCTAACATGCCCTTTTTATACAGTCATGTGACTTAGTTGAAAATTGAACCAAAAGTTGTGTTTTTTTTCTTATTATTACCAGTTACTTTTCCAGCCTTTTAATAACCCTATTCCAATTTTGAGATGTGTTGATGCCAATTTCCAAATTTGTTAATTTTTTTTTTAATATGAAATAGAAAAATGTACGACTTTCAACTTCTGATGAGTTCTATGTTGTGTTGTTAACATTTGGCTATAGAAGATTTCCATATCATTGCATTCTTAATTTCTTCACATTTTACACAGCACCCCAAGTTTTTTGGAAATGGAATTGAGATTTATTTCTTCAGAAACATGGTTATAACATAAAATGCCTGATGAAGAGACCTGAATAGTCTTAGAAGCTTGCTTTAAATCTTTATTTTATTTTTGTTAGCCATTAAAAGTTATATCTTCTTACTGAGAGCAGTTACTCTTAAATGTAGCTGGTGACAAGTAAATTTAAAAAGAAAATCTCTAAAATGTCTAAAATTTAAAAAAAAAAAAAAAAAACCTACAGTCGGACTAATATCTTAATACAACTAATCAGAAATCATTGGTTTCTACAACAAGGCACATAGGCGCTGATTCCTTAAGACTGGCATTTTGGAAGCCAAAGCTAATAATGGGATGTGTAGGTATAAGTTAATAAGTTTGGTGCACGCCTCTGCCCTTCGCCAAAGATGTTACTTCAGTCAAAGACTGGAGTAATATTTCTGGAATAATGGACTGCCGTCACTTTGCATAAATTTTTCAGGTGGGCATAACCTGTCCCAGGTGCTCCCCAGCTCTGCCCAATTTGGCAGAACTGGTCAAAAGTGGCGCGTGAACACCAAACGTCATCAATTTCTTGCTCAAATTTGTGCTGCACAAAAATTTTGCAGTTTTGCAGGGTTTTGTGCATAAACATCTTGAATCAGAGCCCAAATGACCATTATATAGATATATTTATTGCGGTTTTCAGAAAACCCTGTCTGCAGCTTGTTTAAAAAAAAAAAAACAAAGCAAAACTTCTTTGGGCACCCTCACTGGGTACAATGGCAAGTTTCCAGCGCAGCTCCAATGTCTGTTATTGTTTGCAGTCCTGATGTCATGTCAACAGGGCTTCAGAAAATCAGTAAGCTCAGCAACTGAGCAGCTTGTGCTGTCTACACTAACAGGGGCGCGGAGCTCAGTTATTGGCTCCAGCGGTGATCTGTGTTATAGCTGTGATGTCATTGCTGCAGCTAGTCGCAGGGACCGTAGCAGCGGTAGAGAGCTGGTGCTGGACCTGGGCTAGCACAAGCCGCATTTATTTTATTTGTATAAAAGTATTTGGGGACACAGTTTGTGAAAGTGAAATACTCATTCAAAATCTTCACGGCCAAAAATGTAAACAGTAAGAAAAAAGCCTCATCAAT
Organism: Oophaga sylvatica; assembly: GCA_033576555.1. Lineage (NCBI taxonomy): Eukaryota > Metazoa > Chordata > Amphibia > Anura > Dendrobatidae > Oophaga > Oophaga sylvatica. The sequence goes on from JARQOD010000001.1 coordinate 343,456,747, forward strand.
AAAACAAGCCACCACCCCATCTATATACGCCAGCAATAGTGTAAATAATCTGCAATAAAATATGTTTACTTTATGATACCTGCTGCAAATTCTTCAATAGTCATAAGCGGAAAACGGATAAGTGATAATGCTTTGCCAAGCGCTTTCCGTTTGTTTTCTGAGGTTATTGGTTGCTGCTGCCTCTGGCACTCTGCCTCAGACCAGCGTACAACTGCATTAAAGAGTCTGATCTCGCGAATCCCTAATGTATCCCGTTCTAAGACTGCAACAAGGGTATCTGGAAAAAAGCAGAAACATGCAATGTGAATACAGTACCTATTTGTGTTGTCCATCCCAGAGGTAACTTATTTTACTATTCTGTACTGATGATTCAATCACCTTTGCATTTGACAAATCTGTTTTTACTGTAGTTTTCATTCAACTTTGCAATTAAAACAGGAAGAAATTGAATGTAGAAGAAAAAATGCATTCAAGACATACAACAATGATTACAGGAGCATGGCGGTATAGACATGAATTAGGTTTACAGAGTATTGCTTATAATAAAAATGTATTGCTACAGCAGTAACCCAAACATGTGTTCGCTAAATGTGGTTTAGGCACACTGTGGGGCTGAAAAGGGAGAGAGGCATTTAGATTTGGGAGTGCAGAATTTGCTGGATTTGTTTTGGCAGGTGAGGAGCCATAGCGCTTTAAAAGAGTACATACTACCAGTAATGTAGATTGAGTTGAAGCTTTTATTGGGAATATTTTACATATATGACAACACATTTATCAAGTGCTCTACGATGAGCAGTTACAACGCAGTATCCATCTAAATCTATGAATGACATGATTCAGGTGAAAATCCCGATGGATCCCTTCACTATAATGAGGCAGAACAGCAGTTACTCTGTACTCTGGCTGGCCTCTTTTCAGCAGTGTCCTTTTCAATGGTGCACAAAACTGAGGCATTTCGTGCTTTTATGCACGCTTAAAATGATTTACCCCGCCGAATCAGAAGCCAGATGGCGTCCACAGTGTCTCCATCTCCCTCATTACAGGAATTCTTCCGCCGTGGTTCCGTCTGAATCACGTATTTCAGAGAATTACAGCGAAACCCCGATGTAAGCGCTCAGCATAGAGAGCAGGATAAATGTGAGCCAAGCCTTACTGTGATCTTTGGGAGGCAGAATGAACAAATCAACAGCATGTGAAGAATTTTTATTTACTTTTTACGCCGTTCCTCATGTGGTATAAGCAGTTAGACTACTTTAATCTTCGGGTCGGTGAGCTTACAGCAATGCCGGATTTATATAAACTACTCAAAAAAAATAAAGGGAACACTAAAATACCACATCCTAGATATTACTGAATTAAATATTCCAGTTGCAAATCTTTATTCATTACATGGTTGAATGCGCTGAGAACAATAAAACAAAAATGATCAATGTAAATCAAAATTAATATCCCATTGAGGTCTGGATTTGGAATGATACTCAAAATCAAAGTGGAAAATCAAATTACAGGATGATCCAACTTCAGTGGAAATGCCTCAAAACAAAGAAATGATGCTCAGTTATGTGTATGTGGCCTCCAAGTGCCTGTATGACTTCCCTAAAACACCTGGGCATGCTCCTGATGAGGCGGCGGATGGTCTCCTCAGGGATCTCCTCCCAAACCTGGACTAAAGCATCTGCCAACTCCTGGACAGTCTGTGATGCAACGTGACGTTGGTGGATGGAGCGAGACATGATGTCCCACATGTGCTCAATCCGATTCAGTTCTGGGGAATGGGCGTGCCAGTCCATAGCTTCAATGCCTTCATCTTGCAGGAACTGCTGACACACTCCAGCCACATGAGGTCATTGTCCTGCATTAGGAGGAACCCAGGGCCAACCGCACCAGCATATGGTCTCACAAGGGGGTCTGAGGATCTCATCTCGGTACCTAATGGCAGTCAAGCTACCTCTGGCGAGCACATCATGGATGGCTGTGCGGCCCTCCAAAGAAATCCTACCCCGCATCATTACTGACCCACTGTCAAACCGGTCATGCTGAAGGATGTTGCAGGCAGCAGATCGATCTCCACGGCGTCTCCAGACTCTGTCACATCTGTCAAATGTGCTCAGTGTGAACCTGCTTTCATCTGTGAAGAGCACAGGGCGCCAGTGGCGAATTTGCCAATCCTGGTGTTCTGTGGCAAATGCCAAGCGTCCTGCACGGTGTTGGGCTGTGAGCACAACCCCCATCTGTGGACGTCGGGCACTCAGACCATCCTCATGGAGTCGGTTTCTAAATGTTTGTTCAGACACATGCACATTTGTGGCCTGCAGGAAGTCATTTTGCAGGGCTCTGGCTGAGGTAGCGGTCCTGCTTCTTGGTTGTTGCCCTCCTACGGCCCCCTCCACGTCTCCTGGTGTACTGGTCTGTCTCCTGGTAGGGCCTCCAGCCTCTGGGCACTACGCTGACAGACACAGCAAACCTTCTTGCCACAGCAACCTTCTTGCCACAGCTCGCATTGATGTGCCATTCTGGATGAGTTGCACTACCTGAGCCATTTGTGTGGGTTGTAGAGTCCATCTCATGCTACCACGAGTGTGAAAGCACAATCAACATTCAAAAGTGATCAAAACATCAGCAAGAAAGCATTGGTACTGACATGTGGTCTGTGGTCACCACCTGCAGAACCACTCCTTTATTGAGGGGGTCTTGATAATTGCCAATAATTTCCATCTGTTGTCTATTCCATTTGCACAACAGCATGTGAAATTGAATGTCAATCAGTGTTACTTCCTAAGTGGACAGTTTGATTTCTCAGAAGTTTGATTTACTTGGAGTTATATTCTGTTGTTTAAGTGTTCCCTTTATTTTTTTGAGCAGTGTATATATATTTTTTTGTGTGTGGGTACCATCACACACTAAAAAAGCTTTTTTTTAAAAAACAAAACAAAAAAACTGGTATTAGACCTACTGGTAATTATGTTTCCAGGAGTTCATTCTGATAGCACCATGAAGGCTGTCCTTCTAATCCTTTCAGGGACAGTAAACACACGAGAGGTTAAATGGCCCTTGCCGCCCACCTCCCTCAGTGCTTTTCCAAGCACCACAATAGGTTTGATGCAACTTAAGTTTTATTTAATTCCCATACAATGTTAAGACACAATAGTAATAGGAACTCAGCAGGGAAGAAACTTACTGTGCAGTCAGGATGGACTCCTGGAAACCGTTACTAATACCCGCTTTCCAGAACATCCCACCTGACAGCACCATGGAGAATACCAAAGTACCTCCTTTAGGTTGAGACCACTGCCTGGAGAACTTTCCCTCCAAAATCAGTCTGTTGACTCGACAACACATCCAATTTATAATACTTACAAAAAGTGTTCATTCTGGCCCACATTGCTGCCCCCACTCTCAGCCCGAGGTGGAAACTGCTCTAGTTGAGTGGGCTCTTAAATTCTCTGGAGGGGAGATCCCTTCTGAACTATAAGCTATAGATACTGCTGATATGATCCACCTAGCTATAGTGGGTTTGCAAGATTTTCCCCTTATTTTTGCCGCCGCAATTATTTCCCCATCCTTGTTTGCTGGCGTCCGTGGTAATTACTATGCAAAGAGAAGCAATCCACGGGTAATCCACGGGTACCCAACCGAAGGTTTTTAGGGATAGTCCACCAGAAAAGAGATTTCCATACTGCTAGGTATAAGCATATTACTCTGTCGAGCAATATCTGGTGTCTGTCCCAGGAGGATAGAATAGCGCTCTGTAATGCCCTGGAGTGGAACTGGGCCCAACGGACACAGGAAATGCATGATGCCAGAAGGCCTAAAATTTTCTTTGCCGTCCTGATCGAACCACGGATTTCTTTAAATTCATGACCCAACCTAGATATTCCAACATTGATATAGTCTTCTCCCTGTGGGCCTGAAGTTCTCCCACTGAGTTGGCTAACAGCAGGAAGTAGTCCACGAAAACTGAGGCCAGACCAAATGGAAGGCACTGGAATTTGAAGTGGTAGTTCAGGTTTTGAAGTTTTACGGAGAACCTTAGAAATTTCTGACAGTAGGGATACATTAGTACATGATAATATGAGCTCTTTAGGTCTAGTGGGCACATAACCGCATCCTTGTTTATTGAGGGAATCATTCTTATAGACTCCATCTTGACTTTCGTATTTTACTTAGAAATTAAATGGTTTTAAATGGTTTTAAGTTTATTATGGTGCGGGATTCGCCTGAAGGTTTTCTGATGGTGAGGCTTGAATAGTGACCCTGGCCTGCTTCCAACTTGGTAACTTGTATTATCGCTCACGACTTTAATAGTTTTCTTATGTCTAACCACATAACAGAACGGACTGCTAGAAAGTAAGGATTTATGAATCTTTTGGGAGGTGGCCCTGTAAATTCTATTTTGCACCCTTCCGATGGTTCTTAGTGTCCATTGGTCTTGGGAAAAGTCCCAATTTTTTGCGAACTGCCTAAGCCACCCCCTATACGGTTGGACTCAGTGTCTCCTTGGGCCAGACCCAAAAAGGGAACCTCTATCTCTCCACCTTTGGGGTAGCTCCACCTCCCCAACTTTCCTTTCCCTCAATAGTCCTGCCTCTGGGAGGGTCTAGGTCTCTAAACAGGCTGAAATTTTCTGGTTCTATCCTCAGGGAACACCATATTTTTATCTAATGACTTCTCTAAAATTTCGGTGAAGGCTGGCCAAAATACTCAGCCCAGAGAAGGCAATAGAGCAAAGCTTATTTTTAGAGGAATTATCTCCTTACGATGTCTTCATCCAGATGGCCCTGTGGGCTGCAATAGTTAAAGAGCTATTCCGAGCGGCGAATCTGACTAATTCAGCAGAAGCATCTTCCATAAGCTCAAAGGCTGATTTCATTAATGGAAGGAAAGCTAGGATGTCTCCCTAGGTGCTTTGCTACTTAAATGCTCCTCTAGATCCATGTTCTTGTGGATCGGGCAACTAGCTACTGAGGTGGCGGCTTGTTGGCTTTCATTATCGCCGCTGATGCTTCGCAGGCTCTCTTCAGAAGGTTATCTGCCTTTCTATCTATCAGCACTCTAAGGCTTGAAGGGTCTTTGAATGATCTTGAAGTCTTTTTTGGCTACTTTAGCCACTGGTACATCAATTTTGGGGATTTCCTTCCAATTCTTAATGTCCTCAGGCTCGAAAGGCAACTGAATCCTGAAGTCACAAGGAATGACAAGACGTTTCTCCGCATGCTCTCATTCGTCCAGGATCATTGCACGGATAGATTGTTTACCGGGAATACCCGCTGCTTTTGGGATCAGAGACCCCCAAACATCTCATTCTGGATTGACTGCGGGTTTGGAGCTTCCTCCACGCGCATAGTATTTCTGACTACCTAGTTGAGCTCGTCAGTATCCTCAGAGGCGAAGAGATATCATTTACCCACATCTGGATTTTCTGAGACTACCTTTGTCCTCTTCCTCCTAGTCCGATCCTATGAATTACAGCTCTTCCTCTGAGCGCAACTCCATTTCCCATCTCTGTCTTTTAGCCCGTGGACCTGAATTGGTGGAGTGAGGTTAGAGATAGAGGCCTGAAACTCCTCTCGGATCATGGACCTCATCTCCGATGGAACGTCGGCTATTCATCTCTAACAATTTTAGTGGTGCAGCATTCATATAGCAGCTTCAAATAGGGTAATTTTAAATTACAAAAAGGGCATCTTTTGGACTTCCCAGAGGCCTTGCCAGACGTCTAGGGGGTAGGGAGTGAGGTAGCAGGGTTACCCTCGTCCTGATTTGTACAAGAAAAGGGGAAAATACACTCAGAATCCTGCATTACTAGTAAGTCTGCATAGATTTTACTCACCATGCAGTCCTGGCTGTCTACCCTGACTGCTTCCTCCATCGTGCGCTGACAGCGCACAGTGTGACCCCATAGACAGAAAATGTTTTTGTTACCTTGTCGTCTCTTCCGCGTTCCACTGTGGAACACATGCCGAAAACAGAAGTACGATGCCAACGCGTCCAGTGACAACACTGGAAGTGAACCCATCCATCATAGGCAGCACACCGCCGGCCCGCACTGGAGCAGCGAGCCCCCCCCCCCCCAATGAGAGGGAAGCGGTTCAACCCAGGAGCTCCTCCGCTCGACTGGTCTCTGTGGCAGAGGACCCCCCCTTCGGGGAGTGTCGGCTGCGGGCCTCTTGACGGAGAAGGAGAAGCTGGGCCGCCCAATCCCCCTAAGTCCGACTCGGTAAATCAGCGCTCCGATGCTCTCTCTCCTGTCCGTCCTTGCAGGGACAAAAAAACAAGTAACAAAAAAAAAACAACAACACTGAGGGAGGTGGGTCGGAGGGGAATTTTAACCTCTCCTGCTTTCCTGTCCCTGAAAGGAGGATAAGGACAACCTTTATGGTGCTGTCAGAAGGGACGTCCTGGAACAAAAAAAAAAAAGATTTTGCTTCACAATATTTTGAGAGCTAAACTTTTTCCATATTTCAGCTGACAGTTATGGGGGAGCTTGTTTTTTTGCGTGATGAGTTTTTATTGGTACCACTTTCAGGCACGTCAATTGCTTTCTATTCCAATTTTTTGGAGGCAGAATGAGCAAAAAACAGCAATTCAGGAATGGTTTAGTTTTTTTTTTTTTTTTAAATACGGTTGACTTTGTGGTAAAAGTGATAAGACCGCTTTATATTCTTCGGGTCAGTGCAATTACAGTGATCACACATTTGTCTATGTTTTGGCGCTTTTACAAAATAAAAAAACTATTATTGAAAAATCTTCATGGTCCAAGACACTTTCCGCAGCTTGGTGACCAGGGGGTTGTCATGACAACCTCGGAGGACTATGGCAATGATCGGACCACCGTGATGATGTCGCGGGGCGCCGACCTTAAGGGAGCGGGAGCGACATCTGTAAAACAGTGTTAAAGACTTGACAAAATGAGAGAGTTGGGCAGTAAACTGAATATAAAATGTATTCAAGACTTTTCAATCACGGGGAAAACTTAATGGCATAGTCCAGCTACTGTTTGGAAAAATCTTTTTCAAGGGGAAGAGGGGAATTCAATTGTAAGGGTATGTTAACACAATGCTTTCCTTGGCGAAGCTGCTTCAGGAGATAGCTGGCGGTCTTCTTTCTAAAGCAGCTTCACTGGTGGTTTTTCCTTAAATTGTTTGTGATTAGAAGAATGGCAATTGCAGATTTTCTAATTGAATTTGGAAAAATATTGGCCCCGATTCATCATTTGCTTTTTTTATTATGTCACTTTCCTTTTTTGTCTTCCAGCACTAGTTCAAACTCTCCAAAATGGTGGACGCGATTTATGAATTTGGCATACTCAAAAATACACAAAGTGGGGATGGGAGACTTGAGTGGAATTGCGCCAAATGTTGCAACTTTTTAGAAAGTTTTAATTAATGAGTTAGGCGAAAACATCTGTAAATTGATAAACTCTGCCCACAAAGGGGGAAAAATAGGCGAAGGCGTATAAATTTCAAAGAAAAAAAAAAAAGGCGCAAATGGAATGAATTGGGTACAATAAAAAGTGCAAAACTAGACAAAAACCGGTGCAAAGGCAATGATGAATTGGGGACATCTTTTAGCAGACTGGGAATAAGGGCCCGTCTCACATAGCGACACACCAGCGATCCCGACAACGATCAGGATCGCTGGTGTGTCGCTACATGATCGCTGCTGAGCTGCCAAACAGGCAGCGATCAGGACAGCGACACGGCAGGTAACGTCGCCTAGTTACCCGCAGTGTACGTTGGATACCAGCCCGCTGATGCAGGGAGCTGGTAACCAAGGTACACGTCGGTTTCCAGGCACAGCCCGGTCCCTGGAAACCCGATGTGTACCTTGGTTACCAGTAGATCGCTGGTCTCCTGCTTGTCACACGCAGCGATGCGTGCTGGCCAGTGGGAGACCAGTGATCAAAAAAAAAGTCCTGCCATTTCTGACACGACCAGCATTCACAGCAGGGGCCTGATCGCTGGTACGTGTCAGACATAGCGCTGTTTAGCAGCGATACTCGCTATGTGAGACGGGGCACTAAGCCTCCAGTTGCAATCCATAGGGGGAGTGTCGGTCAACACAAAAAAAAAAATACAGCCCATTGTAAGCTCAGACCACAGGTCCAATATGAGCTTTGGACTTATTAGATAGGAGACTATAACTATTGAAAAAGCAATAAATAATACTCTACATGTTATGTAATTGGGAGAGAAAGGTATAATCTCTCTCTGGAAGAGATTAAGAATCTGCCAGGCATCAACTAGGCGCATGTCAAAAATCTTCCTTTTTAATGAGGAAAACAAAAGTACAGAATTATGAAGGATTTCTGTATTCTGGCTAGACCCAAGTCTAAGTCTCCACTGTCACAATTATACCCTCCAAAATCAAAACTAAAGATTGGAGATATGATCTGCAGGAAGGCGTCTGATTGTTTGGATTGTGAACACTGTCAGAAATACAGACTTTTGAAAAAATAATACACCTTTAAACTCTTTATTATGGGTGGGATTCACTGATCCATGAAAAGTCAAAAGAATTCACTGAGATCTCGACAATGCGTTTGAGCCACGGTAACACCACTGGGTATAGTACTTATTTTTATTAAGTGACTGGTGATCGGTCCTAAAGCAAGTTTAAGAATAGCACATGCACCCACTGCTTCTTCATGTGGTAATTTGTTAGTTATTTTGTTTCCACCTTATTGATGCCACTTCCGCTTAGAGAACAAACTTTAAGGCTGCCATTATTGTCAGTATGTCTCAATGAAATGGAGCAAAAAGGAGAGAACAGGAAGAGACCAAAAGTGGCCGATAATGGGTTTCAGGCAGGGATGTGGAGTCGATGTAGGTATAAAATAGACGAACTCAGACTCCTAAAATCTATATATATATAAAATTGAATGTGTGCGTGTGTGTGCGCGCATTACCAACCAATCACAAAGCATCTTTCATTTCACCAGAGCTGTTTAAAAGAAGCTGAGCTGTGATTGGTTGCTATGAGCAACAGTTTTCCCACTCCACAACACCTCAGCAGACACTGACCGGGTGGGAGAAACCTAGCATTCTCGGGAACATAAGCTCCAGCCATTGTCTGACCCCAGAAAGGAGCAGAGAGCACATGACAGAAATGAATCACCCGCTCCCGTGCCCATATCCCCATCACACATCCTCCATCCCATAGGCACATCTTCCCCTCTTAAAGGGATCTCCGGTATGGAAGTTAGGGCAAATTCATCCTGCGCTTTGGTTTGACCCAAGGCTTCTCTTAAAGGGATTCCTGGTAAGGAAGTTAGGACCGTTCCACTCAGCGCTGTGGTTCTGACCCCAGGGTCTCTTAAAGGGATCATTGGTATGGAAGTGAGGGCAAATCCATCCAGCGCTTTGGTTCTGACGCCAGGCCTCTCTTAAAGGGATCTCCGGTATGGAAGTTAGAGCAATTCCACTCAGCGCTCTGGTTCTAACCGCAGGCTCTCTTAAAGGGATCCCCGGTATGGAAGTCAGGGCAATTGACTTCAAATGCTCTGGTACTGACCCCAGGCTTCTCTTAAAGGGATCATTGGTATGGAAGTCAGGGCAAATCCATCCAGCGCTTTGGTTTCGACCCCAGGCCTCTCTTAAAAGATCCCCAGTATGGAAGTTAGGACCGTTCCACTCAGCGCTGTGGTTCTGACCCAAGGTCCCTCAAAGGGATCCCCGGTATGGAAGTGAGGGCAAATCCACTCTGCTCTTTGGTACTGCCCCCTAGGCCTCTCTTAAAGGGATCTCCGGTAAGGAAGTTAGGGTAAATCCCTCAACGCTCTGATTCTCACCCCAGGCTTCTATTAAAGGGATCATTGGTATGAAAGTCTGGGAAAATCCACTCAGCGCTCTGGTTCTGACGCCAGGCCTCTCTTAAAGGGATCCCCGGTATGGAAGTTAGGGCCATTCCACTCAACGTTCTGCTTCTGACCCCAGGCTGACGGGATGATGTGGGATATTAGGGGCAGTAGTCTGGTGGCTCTGGCTGACGGGATGATGTGGGACATTATAGTGAATGTGGCTAAGCGGAGTGGGCGGGGCTCTACACTCAGATAGATATATAGATATATATCTATCTATACAGATATCTATATAATATATGGATCTATAGATATCTATATAGATCTATAGATACTATCAGTATAGGATCTATATATGTATAGAGATATATATCTATATAGATATCTATAGATATATATCTCTATACATATATAGATCTATAGATATCTATATAGATAGAGATCTATATATCTCTCTATATCTATCTCTCTCTCTCTCTCTCTCTCACGATATAGATCTCTATATATAGACAAAAAATTTCACAGCAGCAATATACATATAATTATAATTTGTTATAACTAACCATAGTTAGTTACTATGCCCAGGCAGCTCCGGGCTCTTCAGCTAGTATATAATAAATTTGATACAGTAGTTCAATGCAGGATGTGTTGTAAATGTTTTCATAAGAATTTGGGAAAGTTATGAAATGTCATATAAATGTCCGTTCTGTTACGGATCTAAGGATCTCGGCCTTTAGTTGACATGAATCTGTGCTGCACTTTATGTATATGCTCAGTAGTCAGGCAGTACTGTGGAGTCCGAGTCAGGAGTTCAGGAAATTGAGGCCCTGGCTGCAGGGTTCAAGCCGCATAACAAAGTCATGATAGGGTGCGCGCACACGTTGTGAATTCTACTGCGGATCCGCAGCAGATTCTGCTGCATTGTACAGTACCATTATAATCTATGTATAAAAAAACGCTGTGTACATGCTGCAAATTTTTCCACGCAGATTTGCTGAGGATTTAAATCCGCAGCATGTCAATCCTTTGTGCAGAATCCGCAGCGGTTTTACACCTGCTCCATTATAGAAATCCACTGTTGTAAAACCGCAGGGCAAATCCGCACAAAAATCACAGGTCATTTTACCTGCAGATTCAGTGCGGAAAAATCTGCACAGGAATCCGCAACGTGTGCACATACCTTTAAAGTTATACCAACCCTTGCCTGTCCCTAAACTCCCCTAATGCTCTATGCGGGTCCCAACCCTTTCCCCCCAGGCCACCGTCACATGCCTGGTCTCTATTTGTCTCCTCAATGTCCCCTGGCTAGTGCACTGGCCAGTAAGAACGCTAGCCTCATCACTGCAGATGGTAAAACAAAGGACAAAGAAAAACGGACAATATACTCGGCTTCAGGCTCTGCTGCCAAGCTCCACAGCAGCATAGAAAACAGCATTCAGTATCTGAACTCCTACAGCAGCAGCAACACCACCGAAACAGGAGAGCTCCTCACTCCAGGCTGTTCTGCATAGAATAACTCTCTTACTGACGATCAGCTGATGTGACTGTCATGTGACTAACCCCTTTCTGATCTTTGACGTACTATCCCGTCTGTGTGACCTGGGCCTTAATGAACATGGACGAGATAGTAAGTCATATGCTATCGGCCGCGCTCACGGGGGAGGGCGGCCGGGTGTCAGCTGATTCTCACAGCTGACACCCGGCACTAAGTACCAGGAATGGTCACAGACCGCTCCCAGCTTTTTAACCCCCTGAACACTGCGATCAAACATGATCGCAGCGTTCCGGTGCCGGCACAGGGGCTGATAGCCCCTCTGCCTTTGGATCGGAGACCCTGCGGCACGCCGAGGGGTCCCGATCGCTGCCATGGAAACCCGATGTCATCATGAAGACATCCGGGTCTCCAAAGCTGTGAAACTTTCTGTCATGCGCAGTGCAAGTCAGGAAGTCTCACAGGTCAGTGCACAGAAGCTGCAGCGCTGACAGATTCTGTAGTATGCAGATGCTGCTTCATCTGCATGCTATAGAAGCGATCAGCTTGCGCAAAATCAATGTCCCATAGTGGGACAAAGTGTAAACGTAAGAATTAAAAAATTTTTTTAATTGTTAAAATATTTAAAAAAAAAAATAAAAATCAATATTTATTCTGTCACTAAATAAATATTTGAATAAAATAAAATCTAAACAATAAAAGTACACATATTTGGTATGGCCGCGTCCGTAACTACCCGACATATAAAACTGTCCCACTAGTTAACCCCTTTAGTGAACACCATAAAAAGAAAACCAGGCAAAAAGCAATGTTTTATCATCATACTGCGGAACAAAAAGTGGAATAGCATGCAATCAAAAAGACTTTGCTTGTCAGATTTGCTCACTTGCTATGAGCGCTGACCGCTGGGCGGCGCTCATAGCTTTCAGTCTGACAACCACAAGGGTTTCCTGCTGACCCCGGGTTGACATGCCAACCCATCGGCGACCTGGGTCATGTGACACGGGCGCCGATGGGAGGAGGTAATGACGCGCTTCCTGCGCGTGCATGTTAAATGCCGCTGTCAGAGTTCGACAGCAGCATTTAGCATGTTAACAGCCGCGGGTGAATCGCGATTCCACCGGCGGCTGTTCCGGGCACATGTCAGCTGATCAGATGAGTGATGAGCCCGCACCAAACAGGGGGAGGCGTCCAATGAGGTCCTGAGCGCTGCGAGACCAGCAATCACTCAAACTTTGGCACTGCACGAAGCCCAGCTAGCACTGATGCTTATATACAGTGAGTGGTAGGGAAGCGGTCAGACAGTTACATTAGGAGTGAGGGCCCTGCTCGCAAGCTTACAATCTACTAGAAATGCTACGGAACAGGTAAAGAATATGGACCAAAAAAAAAAACGCTTTATTCACAGAAAGGCTTTGAATACTAATACCATTAACAGTCACTTCTTCCACTATTTATAGTCCCAATACAACAGAATAGTATCCATCATTAAAAGATAAGTAGGGAAAAAAAAAACCACAGATGATGTCAGCTTACCCCAATGTTCGTGATGCACATAAATATCCTCACTCCTCGCACGGATGTGGCAGAGCAACCATAGCAAGCAAAAAAAAAAAGGAAAAATCCAGCGTGGAGCAGAGATGATTAAAAATAAAAATTCTTTAATGAGATTGGTTAAAAATAGACAGCAATATCAAGCAGTACAGACCCACAGAAATATGGCAGAACGATCTACGCGTTTCGACGTGTGTCTTAAAAGACACACGTCGAAACGCGTAGATCGTTCTGCCATATTTCTGTGGGTCTGTACTGCTTGATATTGCGTCTATTTTTAACCAATCTCATTAAAGAATTTTTATTTTTGATCATTAAAAGATACACTCCAATTCTTTTCCAAGACGATCGCCTTAAAAAAAATTCTTAGTGAGAACATGCGCTTTGTTGCTAAAAAAAAAAAAAAGCTTCTACCTTAGATACAATACTATCTTCCAGAGCAAAATGGATAAACCTCCCACACAAACATGGTTGGATTTAAAAGGTTTCTTTAGATGCGGGGCCATCCGCTGAAAGGTATGTGCACTGTTACAAAAACTAATAACTTCACATCCTATAATAACATCCGCAGTTTCATGATCCGCAAGTTCATTAATTGTAACACATCTTGGGGGATATTTTTAGTAGAAATTACCACATGTAAAGTTCATGTGGGCAGCATGCCAGGGCAATTAAAAACACGGATCCGCAGGCATTTATCTGATGCAGTAAATCCCCAGGAGGTTAATTGCATTTCTAAACAGTTTTCTAGGATACATAGTGGAGATGTCTCTAGTTTAAGATTTTCAGGGATCGAAAAAGTATATAAACCCGTACATGGGGAAGACCATAAATGGAAACTGCTTAATAGAGAATCCTTTTGGATATTTATGTTAGAAACCAGATCTCCGGGTGGGTTGAATTTAAGACAAGATCTCATTTTTCAATATTAACGATATTTGTACATGCAAATGGGTTTGTTATTGCTTGCTATGCCTCGTATTTTGATTTTAATAATTGTTTTGTATTTCTATTTTGTACGAGCATTTGTTTTTAATTTTGTATGGCATTTGATGTTCCCTAATTGGATACCACACATGTATGGCAACGCCTATCACCTGACTTTCAGTTATCTAAATGCCAAACTGTTCAGACAGCAAGTAGAAAAATGAATAAGACTCTTTGCTGAAAAGTGTAGGTCGAAGACCTCCTTGTTGCACTGTCATATTGGCATAAAGTGTGTTTGGAGCAGAGCATACTTTATAAGGCTAAATTAAAAGCTAAGATTTATTAAACTATCCAAAAGCTTCTTCGCTGAATTTCTCACAAATATCTGAAGGGCTGTCACAGTGTAGAGGGATCATCGTTATTCTCATTTGCACATGGAAACACGAGAAGCAATAGAATGAAACTGAAAGGGAGAAGATACAGATTAGGCCTCTTTCACACATCCGTTTTTTTGTGTCAGGCATAATCCGGCGAACACCTGAAGGGACGCATCCGGTGCGTAAATGAAAAAACTGATGCAACGGATCCGTTTTTTTTTGCTGGATCCGACCTGAACTTTTGAACCCGGAAAAAGAGGGTTTTGGATGCCCGGAGACACTGGAAAATGTGTAGTATAGTAGTCCCTGATTTCCAGAATCCGGATCAGACTTTTGTCAGATTGCACAAAAGTCTGATCCGGTTCCATTGACTTCTATTATTTCCGGCCGCCTGATGCGCGCTTCAGGCACTATCAGGCGTCTCCGGCAAACAAAAAAAACGTTACATGCACCGTTTTGTCCGGCCGCCGGAATGTATATTTCCGCCGGATCCGGACAAAAACGGATACAACGCAATGACATCAGGCACGATCCGGCGCTAATGAAAGTCAATGGTAAAAAAAACGCATCCGGTACCGGATCCTTTTTTTTAACAACACGCCGGATCATGCCTGAAGTAAAAAACGGATGTGGGAAAGAGGCCTTAGATATTAGAAAAAACTTTGACGGTGAGGGCGATCAATGAGTGGAACAGGCTGCCACGAGATGTGGCGAGTTCTCTTTCAATGTAAGTCTTTGAACAAAAGCTGGACAGACGTGTCTGAGATAGTTTAGTGAATCCTGCACTGAGCAGGTGGTTGGACACGATTAGAGATGAGCGAATAGGTTCAGGTTCCTTCTTATTCGGCAAGCTATGGCGCTTGCCTAATAAGCTGCAGAGGGAACCCGGCTTCCTGTGTTCTTTCTTTATACTAGTCAGAGATACAGTATGTGAGAATTTATAAGTGATCTGAGATGGAAATAAGCCAGGATAGACACTTGTAGTCCACCCAAAAGCACAGACAAGTTCCAGACACTCTAAGCGAGGGCTGCTGAGCGAAGAGAGGGCTGTCATGGAGTCCGAGGCTGCAGATAAGTCCATAGTTAAATGGAATATCTTAGTTTAACACAAGTAAATACAGACAAGAGGGAGACAAAGAGCACAAATATGGTCTCATCCCACACACTCATATGAAAAGCTTCAAGAATACTGCTCATCTGGTAGTACTAATTATAGGCATGTAAGAATGTCGGCTGCTGCAGATCTATAAGCCAGTCAATGACCGCAGGAGATAAACAATTCTTGTAAAGGAAATGTGGTTTTTGTCCGCCCTGCCGTGACAAGAAGAATCCCACAAGATGATAAAGGATGGTGGTTTTATTTGACGCGTTTCAGTGTCTATTGTGACCCCTTCCTCAGGTAATACCAGAAGGATGGTGGTTTTATTTGACGTGTTTCAGGGTCTATTGTGACCCCTTTCTCAGGAAATACCACACATAGCATCAATGCTATGTGTGGTATTTCCTGAGGAAGGGGTCACAATGGATCCTGAAACGCGTCAAATAAAACCACCATCCTTTATCATTCTGTGGGATTCTTCTTGTCACGGCAGCGCGGACAAAAACCACATTTCCTTTACAAGAATAGTTTAACACAAGAGCATAGTTTTTTTTTCTTCTTCTTTTATCTGTACAGTTTATCCCCATTAGTATGTGCTCCATGGACAATGCTAACCAGTGTGCGCCTTGTGAGATGTATACATGCCTTGAACAGCCGTTTGAGGGTGAATATCTGCACTCCATGTCAGCGAGTTACATGTTTGGAAGCCCAGGTAATGGATCTTAATGTGCAACTTGAAACACTCAGGAGCAATGTAAACCTGGACAGGAGTTTAGATCTCACTGAGCTTGCGCTGGCTGTGGCCAGTGATATGGAGGAGGGTGGAGGTGGGGAAGATCAGGACTCAGGAGTACGTAGCTGGGTAAATGTTACAAGAAGGGGTAGAGGGAAAAGTGCCAGGGAGCCCAGTCCTGATCTGGCACAACCTAGTAACTATGCCTGTTTGGCTGATATTAGGAATGCATGCCCAGGAGTGGAATCACTACAGCAAGACGCTGCTCCTAGCAACCAAAAAATGACTGCTGTTGGAAGGAGGGAGATAGGAGTGCAGCAAAGACCAGACAGATGTTGGTAGTAGGGGACTCTATATATGGTAGACAGACAGGGTCATCTGGTGGACAGACAGGGTCATCTGCCGCCGAGACCGTGAATGCCGAACAGTGTGTTGTCTGCCAGGTGCTCAAGTTTGACATATTGCGGATCGGATAGACAGCTTGCTGGGTGGGTGGGGCTGGGTAAAATTCAGCAGTCATGGTACACATCGGTACCAATGACAAAGTTAGAGGGAGGTGGAAGGTCCTTAAGAATGATTACAGGGAACTAGGAGAGAAGCTGAAGGCCAGGACCTCCAAGGTGGTGTCACTAGATAAGCAGCGAGAGCTTAGGGAGATAAATAAGTGGCTTGGGTTCCTGGAGAACTAGGCCGACATCTGTCGGCTACAGGCTTTACGGTTGGGATGGGTTGCACCTCAATGGGGAGGGTGCAGCTGCAATCGAGGAAAAAATGATAAGACGGCTGAAGGAACTTTTAAACTAAGATCCGGGGAGAGGTAGGACAATTGTGCTAATAAGGGGATACAGTAGACAGAGAGAGGGAGGTAATAGGGGAAAATGAGGAATTGGGGGGCTAGGATTTGCAAGGAAAGCAGGGAGCAGAGTATGAGCAATAAACATGCTAATATTAAATGTCAACTGGCAAATGCAAGCAGTCTAGCTAACAAAATGAACTGGAGACTCTTATGATGGTCACAGAATACGATGTGGTGGGCATTATGGAAACCTGGCTTGACGACACCCATGACTGGGTAACAAACTTGGACAGTTACCTTACATTTAGGAAGGACAGGAAAGATAAAAAAAAAAAAAAAAAAAGTGGAGGGTTATGCATCTTTGTAAAATCTACATAAAAACCTGTGCTCCATGAAGACATTGATGGAGAGTTACAGCAAGGTAGAATCACTATGGTTAAATTTACATGGGGATGGCAATACGGAAAGCTGCTAATTGGAGTTTGCTATAATCCTCCAAATCTAGCAGAAGCTGAACAGGATGAAATGCTGCAACAAATTAAAAAGGCAGCAAACAGGAACAAAGTTTTTATAATGGGGCATTTTAAAGGGACTCTGTCACCCCATTTTTGCCCTATAAGCTGCGGCCACCGCCATCAGGGGCTTATCTACAGCATTCTGGATGAATGCTGTAGATAAGCCCCCGATGTCACCTGAAAGTGAAGAAAAACGAGTTATAAAATAATCACCCAGGGCGTTCCGCCGTCAGGTCCGGAGGGAGTCGCGGACCGGTTCGGCGCCTCCCATCTTGTAGCGAAGCCGGCCTCTTCTTTCCATCCCGTCTCCTGCGCACTGCTCTGCCCTGGTGAGGGCAGAGCAGAGTACTGCAGTGCGCAGGCAAAGGTCAGAGAGGTCCGGCGAACCGGACCGCGACTCCCTCCGTAACCGGACCTGACGTCGGAACGCCCCTGGGTGAGTATTTTATAACTCGTTTTTCTTCACGTTCAGGTGACATCGGGGGCTTATCTACAGCATTCCAGAATGCTGTAATAAGCCCCTGATGGCGGCGGCCGCAGCTTATAGGGCAAAAATGGGGTGACAGACTCTCTTTAACTATCCAGACATTCAATGGGACATATAATCTTTTGGTTGTGCTAAAAGCTACAATTTTTCTTATCCACAGTTCAGGACAATTACCTCTCTCAGCTGATAGATGAACCAACCATGGGGAGGTAATCTGCTTGATCTGGTTCTGTCAAATAGACTAGATCCAATTTTAGATCTACAGGTCAGGGAGCATTTGGGATGCAGTGACCATAACATGGTAAGTTTCCATGCAATTTTCAATCAAACATTCAAAAGGAGAAATACCAAAATCTGAAACTTCAGGAAAGCTGAGATCAACAAATTAAGGGAAGAGCTTAATCATATAGACTGGGACCACGTCATCGTAACTGGGAATACCGAACATAAATGGGGCATTTTTAAGGAAATATACTAGAATTCTACAGAAAACTTACACCCTCTGATAGTAAAATGTGAAGGAATAAGGCTAAGTGCACACGTTTGCAGAATGTTTGCAGAATATTCCTGAGCAAAACCGGATTTTTTTCGCGGCAAAAACGCGCGGTTTTTGACGGTTTTTACCGCGATTTTTTTCCCTGAACTTTCTAGGTCAATAATATAGTGGGAAAAACGCTAGAATTCCGCAAAATTAATGGACATGTTGCTAGATTTTCCGCGATGCGTTTTTTTTCACGGAAAAAAACGCACCATGTGCACAGAAATTGCGGAATTCAATCTAAATGATAGGATGCTTAATACATGCGTTTTTGACACGTTTTTTCCCGCGAAAAAACGCAAATATTCCTGAACGTGTGCACTTAGCCTACAAAGAAACCATTATGGATAAAAAAGTTTGTACAAAGTTTAATATGACATAAACAAAGGGCACTCCATCTTGAAAGCCAAGAATACTGAAATAGCATTTCAGGAGAATAAAGATCTAAAAAAGAATATAAAAAAAGAAATCAAGTTAGCAAAGCTATCTACAGAGAAACAAATCACCAACGACATTAAAATAAATCCCAATTTTTTTTTTTTATAAATACATTAATCCCAAAAAGAAAATAAACAGATGGTATTGGCCCCCCTTAAAAGATGACAACAAGATCATTACAGAGGATAAAGGCCAAGATATTAAACAGGCACTATTCATCCGTGTTCTCCAATGAAATGTCTGTTACAGGGATCATTCAACAAGGCAAAAATCAAAATTCACCACTTGATATAACTAGTTTAACACAAAGTACACCTACTTCTGAGCAATTTAAAAATTGACAAATCCCCTGACCCAGATGGCATTCATCCACGGATACTGAAGGAATTGAGCTCAATAATTAACAGACTACCATCTTATATTCTTAGACTCTCTTGTAACAGGGGTGGTGTAACAAGATTGGAGAATGGCTCACGTGGTACTAATATTTAAGAAAAGTAAGAAGATGGATCCAGGCAACTACCGTCCGGTAAGCCTGACATCAGTAGTGTGCAAAAATTTTGAGGGCATTATAAGAGATGACTTGCAGAGAAATATTGTAGATAAAATAATAACTGACAACCACCATGGATTCATGAAGAATAAGTCGTTTCTAACTAACATGTTGGGTTTCTATGAGGAGGCAAATGCAAATCTGGATGTTGGTAATGCAGCTGATGCCAGTTATCTGGAATTTGTAAAGGCATTTGATACTATTCCACATAACAGCCTTATACTGAATCTACAGGAACAAGGACTGGGGAAAACTATATGTAGATGGGTGAAGAATTAGCTAAAGATAGTCAGCAGTGGCGACAGCAGGGATCTGTGCTAGGACCAATTCTTTTTAACCTCTTTATTAAATTACCTTGTGGATGGGATTGAGAGTAAAGTGTCTGTCTTTGCTGACAACACCAAACTATGTAGAATATTAAAATCTAACCTTGACATTACAATATATATTGCAAAACGATCTGAATAAGATGTCTGAATGGGCAAACATTTGGCAAATGAGGTTTAATGTAGATAAATATAAAGTAATGCACGTAGGACGGAGTAATCCTATTGCTGCATATACATTAAATGGAAATGTACTTGGGTCTACAGAACATGAGAAGGACTTGGGTATTCTGGTTACAAGTAAGCTGAGCAGCAGTACTCAATGTCAGGCAGCAGCCGCAAAAGCAAACAAGATTTTAGGATGTATAAAAAGAGAAAATTTCTCGAACCCAACATATTATTACCCCTTTATAAATCACTGGTGAGGCCACATCTAGAATACGGGCTCCAGCTTTGGGCTACGCATTATAAAAAATGATATTCCGAAGTTAGAATCCAGCTCAAAGACGGGCAACTAGATTATTACAAGGGATGGAAGGCCTCTCATATGATGAAAGGTAGGAAAAGTTGGGCTTGTTTAGCTTAGAAAAAAGACGTCTCAGAGGGGATCTCAGCTCAGTTCAGCGTTACAAGTTATGTTCATGGCTTCTGTTTTAGAGTAGTTGACTTTAAAATTGCTTACATTGCTGAATTCTTCAAATTCCTTTATCAAAGAGGATAATGAGATCATTGGGTTTGAAACCGAGCAACAAGTTATTGGCGTATAGAGTTAGTAATTTATTGTGATGTGAGCCTATAGCAACTGCACTAATATCTGGAGTGTTAGGTAACACTAACACTAAATGTTCCATCACCAATTTGTATTGGAGAGTTGATAAGGAAGGATACACTTGCCTTGTCCAATTTTTAAAAGAAAATGTGTCGGATAGAAGGCAGTTTATCCTAACTCACGCTTTCGGGACAGTGTACAAGGATAGAATTTTAGATAAGAAAGGGCCCAGCCTAATTTGTTGTAGGGTGTTCAAGAAAGTCCAATGCACTGTGTTGAAACGCTTTTTCAGCGTCGACAGAAACAAGGCACATTGGGATCCTCCTTTTTTTTGCATGCAAAATTAACATTTTATTTGTATTATCACAAGCTTCTCTACTCTTAAAGGGGTTGTCCACTAATAGAAGCCCTTCTTGATCTAAAGGTTTACCCCAGATTAAAAAAAAACAAACAAAAAAACCTCCCCTCCTGTGCCGATGCCGTTCCAGCGGCGTTGGCTCTCACGGTCCCAGGGCACCAATGTGGATGTTGTAACACGTGGGCCAGGTGCCCAATCAGCAC
This sequence comes from Oophaga sylvatica, assembly GCA_033576555.1. NCBI lineage: Eukaryota > Metazoa > Chordata > Amphibia > Anura > Dendrobatidae > Oophaga > Oophaga sylvatica. The sequence continues at coordinate 343,477,711 of JARQOD010000001.1, forward strand.
TGGCATCACTGTCCCCATTCTTGTTCAATTGACTGAAAGCAGGAAGTCCAGACTGCAGCTGATCTTTGACTTATGTTCAATTTGTCCGTAGGTGGGGACAGTGAAGCCAGAACTTATTAGACACCTGGCTCATGTGTCACAACACCGCACGATAGCCCTGAGAGTGTCAACACCACTGGAACTGCGCCGGCTCGGGAGGAGAGTATGAGATTTTTTATTTTATAGAGGCCAATTGTGGGGTTTGAGAAGGAGTTGTCAATTGTGGGGTATGAGAAGGAGTTGTCCAAGTAGTGGACAACTTCTTTAATGAAGCCAAGCTGATCCATGCTAACCATTGAAGGTAGGTAGTAAGAGCCGTATTGCAATTATTTTAGCAAATATTTGACATATACATTAATTGATATTGGACAAAAACTAGGTCAGGCATTTGGATCTCTTCCATGGTTTGATAAAACCGTTATGTGAGCCTTAAGTGATTGGCAGGCAAAGGGGGAGTCTGAGATATTATTGAAAGCATTTGCTAACAATAACTGGAGTGCAAACATCTTATAATCTATTATTGAATCTATCTGTCCCAGGCCTCTTTCCGATAGGAAATTATTTAATGGCCTCCCCCATCTCTTGTTCAGTGACATCTTTGTCTAGTTCCTCCTGCTCAGGCATCGGGGTAAGGAGTGCTTACCATTGAAATGGTAAGGCAATTTCATCATGCTCAAATATTTTTGAAGGAGTCACAAAATCTCAAGAAGGTCTGAGACAGAGTTGGTCTTTAAGTAGATCATTATTTAAGTTAAAACATCTGAAGCCTTGTTGGAAATTAGGTAGTCCTACTACAATATACAGGGGCATGATCTGACCATATAGCAGTTCCTATCTGAGATGTAGGTTTCCATGTAAGCAAGTGATGGCTAATTAAGAAAACGTCTATACCGCTATGTGTATTGTGTAAAGGAGAATAATAAGCATAATCCTTTACGTGTGGATGTAGCATCCCTCCTTACATCGACCAGTTGGAGAGACAGGACCATGTTTAGCAAAGCTTTAATTTGTTATTTAGATTGGCGACTTCTGTCCAGGGACATATATAAAGAAGGATCCAAGACAAAATTAAAAGTAACCTCCAATGATAAGGACCTCTGCAAAATGTTTAAATATTGATGGCATGTCTTAAGTTATTTTGGTCACAATTAGAAAGCTAGAAGTTTGCCAAAGTCAAAATTTTGGAGTTGACAGAAATCTTAAACACATACCTCCCCTCAGTGTCAGACAGAGTTTCTAAGAGTATGTGAAAGTGATTTGTGTAGGCCTATACTTGCCCCTTTAATCCCAAGGGTGGTTTGCATGTTGACGGGCCAATTTTTACAATTCTGATAACTGTCCCTTTAGGAGGTAATAAGTCTGGAATCACGGTGATTCTGACATTGTTTTCTTGTGACATTGTACTTCATGACAGTGGTAACATTTCTTTTATATGATTTGTGTTTGTGAAAAAAATGGAAATTTGGCAAAAATTTTGAAAACTTTGAATTTTCATGCCCTTAAATCAGAGATCTGTCACACAAAATACTAAAACATTTCCCACGTCTACTTTACATCAGTACAATTTTGTAACCAAAATTTTTTTTTGTTAGGAAGTTATAAGGGTTAAAAGTTAAACAGCGATTTCTCATTTTTCAACACCATTTTTTGAAGTGACTTTGAGGATAGAAAATACCTAAAAGTGACACCATTCTAAAAATTGCAGCCCTCAAGGTGCTCAAAATCACATTCAAGAAGTTTATTAACCCTTCTGGTGCTTCACAGGAATTTTTGGTGTAAAAAAAAAAAAAAAAACACATTTAACTTTCTTTCACAAAAAAATTACTTCACATCAAATTTTTTTTATTTTCCCAATGGTAACAGGAAAAATTGGACCCCAAAAGTTTTTGTGCAATTTGTCCTGAGTACGATGATACCCCATATGTGGGGGTAAACCACTGTTTGGGCGCATGGCAGAGCTGGGAAGGGAAGGAGCACCATTTAACTTTTCAATGCAAAATTGGCTGCAATTGAGATCGGACGCCATGTCGCATTTGGAGAGCCCTGATGTGCCTAAACAGTGGAAACCTCCCCCACAAGTGCTTTCAAATATAACCCTTATCTGGATATTGCAGCGATTACGATTTTATTGGTCATCATATTAAACAGACTGTGAAGCTATGAAGATCCAGTGTTGGTTTAGGAGCATTATGATGGCCCACAACTTGTATGACATCATCGTCTAATCTCTACCGTGTCAGTACGCTGTGACAGGCTAGAAGTGAGGGAATGTATTTCAGTTTTGCATGTGGTCTCCAGCCTCTGTATATATTGCTCCATGCCTTGCTTAGCAGGGAAAGACAATATGATGTTTCAAATCAATTATGGAGTTCCCCATATCAGTATCCCCTGTGGATGGGGGGGTGGGTAAACGCCCCTGTGAAGAAAGCACCACTGAGTATGTGGGCTTTGGTGAGAGCACAAGGAGACTTGTGGAGCTGATATCTTGTGAGGCCGACATAAAGAGAGAAGTTGGTGCAGTGCTTACAGAGTAGAGCTGTCCAGTATCACAAGGGTTAGGGGTATACGTACACGGCCAGTAAACGTTGCGAGTTGGACGCTGCGTTCTTGCGCAGCGCCCAAATGTTATAGCATAGTGGATGGGATTTCAAGAAATCCCATGCCCACTATGTGAGCACAGACGGCAGCGGCTCACCCGTGGAGACGGACATGCGGCACATCTTTCCAGACAACAGCATGCCAATTCCTGAACGTTGCACATACGCTGATAATTTTAGTGATATAAGTATTCTAATAAAGACCCTAACTAGCATTTATTTACCACAGGAATAATTATACTACTACCCAACATATTTGGTTCCCGGTCACCCAGTGGTAACAATAGAGACTTCGTGCAGCTTATAGCGAGGCCCAGAAAACACCTAAAGCACCCAATTATATCCATCAATGTCAATCAGGACCTCTCCAAGTTCCCCAAGAAAAATAAGAGGTAGTTCACATACAATGCAATCGGCTCTTCCACCTCCCCATACTGAAATCCCATCACCCTAGGATGACCTCTAATAATGAACTTCAGCAGCTAGGAAGAACAACAACTCCAGCAGCGGGCAGCCTTGGCCGGTTTCTAGACAATTCTCAACTCTTAGTCTTGCCCTAAGTGCTATACATAAAAGTTAAACCATAGGAGGAAGTTAGGGCCAAAGCCCAGTTTCTCCAGTAAAGGGATATCGCCATTCTACATTATCAAACACGTAGCATCCAGTGATAGGACAGCTTTAGTTTGATATGATCGGCATGGGATTCCTATAAATATTAAAAAATGAAGGCAGCACGGTGGCTCAGTGGTTAGCACTGTAGCCTTACAGCACTGAGCTGTTGGGTTTAAATCCCACCAAGGACAACATCTGCAAGGAGTTTGTATGTTCTCCCCGTGTTTGCGTGGGTTTCCTCTGGGTACTCTGGTTTCCTCCCACACTTCAAAGACATACTGATAGGGAATTTAGATTGTGAGCCCTATTGGGGACCGTGATCATAATGTATGTAAAAGCGCTGCAGAATAAGATAGCGCTGCAAAAGCATAATAATAATTAAAAAAAAAAAACACAACAGCATGTGCAAATTACTTTCTGGCGATTTAGAGGGAACCTCTCAAAACTAGACTCAAACATGTCAAGATTATGCTGCTAGGTCCTCTTCAAATACTTTAAAACATCAATAAGGCCATCTACCCCATGGGCTTTATCATCCTTCCAACTGCTTGCCACCACCAGGTAGGACAAGAACTCATCCACTGTATTCTGCACATGGCAAATACAAATCCAGATAAAATATGTGAAGTCGGAGTGAATATTTTACCACAGGCATCTTTCAGTTCATATATAAAAGGCATTTCCAATCTGAGACTGGACCAACTTGGCTAATAACTGACCTGTAGTCTCCCGCCTCTTGACAGAACTGCAGTTTTAGGACCATAAGCTTATTGTCAGATTGCGCTAGATGTGAACTTAACTGCCTTTGAGCATCTCGCCAATGTCTATGAATTATTCTTTCTAGGATGTAACTCCTCCTCTCACACTACTTTTAAGTAATTAACACAGATTTTTAGAAAGGTATTTTTCTTCATTTCCCAAAGCACATCTAGGGTCAAAATGCAAATGGGAAAAAAGGGGAGAATGGTTCCTGGGGCAGTATTAAACCCTCATAATCAACGGTACCAAGGAGAGACTGCAGAGCAATAAATCAATTCTTGATCGAGATTGAAGCACAACTGTAAGCTCTAGTATTACTTTCCTGCCAGACAGCAATGAGATCCACCTCTTAAACAAGGTGGCCAAAAAGTGTCACTGAATCCTTACCTCCACCCCAGGGAAGTTGGGAAGTTTTTTTTTTTAGCTACCGTATATTTACCACATTACTAGAATCTTCCATAATGATTAAAAGGTACATCAGGCCATCTAACTGAGGATTAAAGTACACTGCACCCCCAGTAAAGTGCCCTATATAATTTCTAAAGGAGTCAATTTAAAGGGAATAATTAAGACCAGCTAATGTTCAATAGCCCATGTAAATGGCAAAGTAACAGACGCACCTACATACCATGCAATTAAACCCAAAGAAAAGGTGGTACAAAACTGTCCAAATCTTTTTTTTTTTTTTAAATGTATAAAAAAGTACACAGGGAAGAAAAAATAATAAAAAAGCAGTAGCTCAATGAAGGGCTAAAAAACTTTGGGGGCATGAAGAGCATTATATATTATAATAAAGTATAAGTAAAAGAAAAAAAAAAAAAAAGAACAAACATACAAAGGTGCATTGTTAAGGTGTAGTTCAAAGTGACGTGCCCAACTGACAAAATAAGGTGAAACACGTTTTGGGGTGCCATGCTACATACTTGCAGGGCTCCAAAGTCACATTAGCTGGTTTAGAACAAATTTACATATTCCATTGGACTGTATGCAACCCACTGTGGGGTCTCATTTGAGGGACATCTTACTGCAGATAATGGCAGCTCCAGAACTTGTCCTCTAACTCCTTAGGGTCACAAACTCAACTGTCCACAGCCACCATCAGAAACCATAACAGTAGTATACTTTCAGAATGAGTATAGCGAGAGCTCAGCTGGAACACCTCTCTCTGCATGCCCCTGTTACGTGTCTTTCGGAGCTGTTGCAGGTATCTTTGTTCTGTTTTAATAAGCACTCCCAACAACATTTTTATCCTCTTAATATACTGCAGTCATCATATTATATGGCACTGTGTACTTACAATTGCTCATTTCGCCTTTCTACCCAGATCATTCTTCTCTCTTCAATTAGGTCTACGACATGATGTGATTAAAAACAGACTAGCTGAATCCTTCTAAGCTCTATATAGAAACAAGGTCTCTTACTTGTATGAGTTATCACTGCAAAGTCCCTTGCAGAGGGAGTAGCAGAGCAGCTGGGTCAGGACTTGAAGAGAGGGATGACTCATGTAGGGAAAAGAAACCTTCTGGTTCTACCTAGAGCTTAGAAGGATTCAGCTAGTCAGATTTTAATCATGTGATATCGTAGGCCTAATTAAAAATAGATTAACTCGGTAGAAACGCAAAAGACGGATTTTGGTAAGAACTTACCTGTAAAATCCTTTTCAGCGAAGGAAGGAAGAGAGACACAGTATTCATTACTGATGGGTAGGCGGAGCCCAGATAGGATTGACACCTCAGATTAAAAAGAGTGTTGACCGGCCCCTCCAGCACGGGCTCCTCCTACTCAGCTTTCTTCAGTCGTGTGATGAAACGGTGCACACGGTCCGCCACACGGTAGCCCGGGGTATCACGGCTTGTGATCCCTCCGTGCCGCAAATGTGACGAAAACGCGCACACACACGACGGCTGCTGCCGTCCGACCCAGTAAACTGCAGGGATTTATAATTATCCCACTTCCACTTAGGAACTTGCAGCTCTCTGGCGCCCCCCTTACCCTCAGGTCAGTCAGAGAACTGCACCTAGGATAATTAGTCGCCAGACGGGTCACTTGGATGTGTGCTGGCTATTGAGCACGCTGCAGTGAGGGAATTATAATTACTCCGAGCCGCAGCCGGGCAATACACTTATAAAACCCGCTCCGTCACTGCCAACGCCACCCCATAGGTCAACACTTTACACCCCTTCTTTATAGCTGCCACCAGCCACGGTTTACTTGGAACAATTTATCAAGAGGGTCCGTAGCAACCCCAAAACAGTAGCGTAGTACTTCAGGCGCGTGCAATATGGTTACAGAAAATAAACGGGATTAAAAATGAAAAGAACTCACATGATAGTTACATAGGCATAGGCAAGCCAGGCTGGGGAAGGAGCCACAGGTCATAGTTCATTTGCAGATCTCTTAGTCAAGACGTCACAGCAAGGAATGACAAGGGGGGCTCACTGCCAGACTTATACCTGGGGCTGCTGACCTCACGAAAAGGGGATGGTTTTTCTGGCCACCTCCCCCAGGCTGAAAGGTATGGTTTGAGCTCTGAAATATCATAAGGTCCATCACTCGTCCTGTGAACCTAGCAGAATAACGGCAGACCTATCAATGATCTTACTTTAAAATGACAGTTCAAATGAGCCCAAACTTGGATGAGATAGTTCATAGGGCATCTGAGAATTCCATTTCTCGGGTTCTGTTGGAGTTACGGGTTCCCCAGTACCACGGGAACGATGCCTATGGACACAGGTTTCAAAACAGTAACTTTCGTGTTTCTGCGAATGCTCCCACCGTGTTATTAACCAAAAAGAATGAATTCTCCAAAATGGCTGCTATAGAAGGAGAGCACATGTGAAGACAATGGCGACCCCCTACGATGAGGCGGGAAACTCCAGTGCTGGGAGCTCAGATTACACTGAGCCTTACTTATGCTGGAGGGGGGAAGGGAAGCGCGCTATACACAAGCTGCTAAATGTAGTAGATGTCATCACACCTCCCCCCCTTAGAGGGCGCTACGGAGGCATGACCTCTCGGTAATCCGCCATGCGCACCTCAGCAGGTTCGCCACGTCGTGACAACCCATCAGCATTCCCATGATCACTGCCTTTCTTGTGTTGTACGGCAAAATCATACTGCTGCAGGGCAAGGCTCCAGCGTAGCAACCTACCATTGGTTCCAGACACTGTGTGCAGCCAGCTCAGAGGGTTGTGGTCGGTGACCACCTTGAAGGTGCGCCCGGACAGGTAGGGCTGCAAACGTTGCAGTGCCCAGACCATGGCCAGGCACTCCTTCTCGATGGTGGAGTATGCCACTTCCCTCGGCAGAAGTTTCCGGCTCAGGTACAACACGGGGTGCTCCTGGTTCCCCGAATCAACCTGGCTGAGTACAGCACCGAGGCCAAATTCGCTGGCGTCAGTCTGTACCAGGAATGGCAGACTGCTGTCGACGGCTTACAACACTGGAGAGCTGCACAGGGCTGTTTTCAAAGCTCGGAATGCCGCCTCACAGCCATCTGTCCAGTTGACTGTTTGAGGAAGACCGCCCTTGGTGAGGTCCGTCAAGGGTTTTGCAATGGCGCTATAGTTCAGTACGAAACGCCTATAGTACCCTGCAGTGCCCAGAAAGGACTTCACCTGCTTTTTGGTCCTGGGGGTGGGCCAGGACACGATCGCGTCCACTTTCTCGGGCTCTGGCCTCATGGAACCCCCGCCTACCCGATGCCCCAGGTAGTGGACCTCCCTCATGCCCATCTGGCATTTTCCCGGCTTGATGGTCAGACCTGCCTGGCGAATACGCTCGAGCACCTCCTGGAGGTGCTGAAGGTGTTCCTCCCAGGTGGAACTGAAGATGGCAATGTCGTCCAGGTACGCCACAGCGTACTCCTCCAGTCCCTGAAGCAGGTGGTTGACCATCCGCTGAAAAGTGGCAGGGGCATTCTTCATGCCGAAAGGCATGACCGTGGACTCGTACAGTCCAAAAGGGGTGATAAAGGCGGATTTCTCCTGCGCCGCAGGGCTCAGGGGAATCTGCCAGTATCCCCGGCTTAAATCCATGATGGATATGTACTTGGCATTCGCCAACCGCTCCAGCAGATCCTCGATGCGTGGCATTGGAGTGCGCATCAGAGGTAGTGATGGCGTTGAGCCCCCTGTAGTCCACGCAGAACCGGGTGGTCCGATCCTTTTTTGGCACGAGAACTACAGGTGAGGCCCACGCGCTTTTGGACGGCCGGATCACCCCCAGCTGCAACATCTCCTGGCGCATAATCTGCTGCACTTCCTCAGAGATCCGATAAGGTGTCCGCCGTAACGGGGCGTGATTCCCGGTGTCCACCTCGTGGACTGCCAACTTGGTCTTTCCGGGTCGGTTCGTGAACTCGGCCCGGAAGGGTTCCAGAGTGGTCAGCAACTGCAACCGCTGGGAGACGGTTAGCGAGGCATTTACCACCATGTTCTCAATGGACCCATTGGCATTGGCTTGGGCCAGCATGTCCAGGAGGGGATCCTCCTCCCCGTCCTCGGGCTGGTTGCAGACCGGTAGGACGCAGGCTTCACGTTCGTGATGGGCCTTCATCATGTTGACGTGAAAGGCCTTGCGCCTACCCCGAGTGTGGTCAAGCGTGACCACGTAGGTGACTGGGTTGAGCTGTTGGTGCACGACGTACGGGCCTTCCCAGGCTGCCTGAAGCTTATCCTTCGGTACGGGGACCAGCACCCACACCTTTTGACCCACCTGGTAGGTCCGCTCCCGGGCGTTCTGGTCGTACCAGTGCTTCTGGTCAGCCTGAGCCTGCGTCATGTTGTCATGCACCAACTGCGTCAAGGTCTGCATCTTGTCGCGGAAGCGCATGACATAATCCACGATGGACACTTCTGTGGGGTTTGGCTCATCTTCCCAGGATTCTCTTAACCCGAGGGGTCCCCGGACTCGCCTGCCATACAGGAGCTCAAAGGGGGAGAACCCCGTCGAGGCCTGCGGGACTTCTCTGTAGGCAAACAGCAGGTGTGGGAGGTACCGCTCCCAATCGCGTCCCTGGGTCTCAACCAGCATGCGGAGCATCTGTTTGAGGGTAGCGTTAAAGCGTTCACACAAACCATTGGTCTGTGGGTGATACGCACTCGATACCATACGCGTCACCTGCATTTTGCTGCAGAGAGCCTTCATTAGGCGAGACATAAATTGGGTCCCTCGGTCGGTAAGCATCTCCCTGGGAAATCCTACCCGTGAAGAGATGGTCACCAGTGCATCCGCCACCTTATCTGCCTTAGTTGAGGACAGAGCTACTGCCTCCGGGTACCGGGTAGCGTAGTCTACCACAGTAAGGATGTATTGCTTTCCAGAGCGGCTGGAGACGGCCAGCGGGCCCACAATGTCCACCGCGATCCTCTGGAAAGGCTCCTCTATCACTGGCAACGGGATCAGGGGAGCCTTAAGAGAAGGCCCCGCCTTCCCCACTCTTTGACAGGTGATACAGGAGCGGCAGTAGTTAGTCACATCTGTCCCCATCTTGGGCCAATAGAAGTGTTGAGACAGCCGTGCCTTAGTTTTGCTAATCCCCAAGTGTCCAGCAAGTGGAATCTCATGGGCAATCCTCAACAACTCACCTCGGAACTGGTGCGGGACGACCAGCTGTTTTTCCCTCAACCACTCCTTTTGGGAATCTCCGGGTACTGTCTCCCGGTACAACCTTCCTCGTTCCCAGAACACCCTCTCCTTATCAGTCACGGAGGTGGGCGTCCCGGCGAGGTGCCTCAAGTTCTCCAGGCTCGCATCCGAGTGCAGAGCGGCCTGGAACTCCTGGCTGGAGGCAGCCAGAAGTGACGTCAGGGTTCCTTCCTCACTGGGACCCTCTGGGACCGGCTCTGGGTCCACCTCTGGTTCAGTCTCTCCTGTAGCGGAGGAGGGTCCAGATGGCAGGGCGCTACCTGCGATCCGGGCACTCTGACTGTGGGTGACAGCAGCTACATATGCAGTCTCCCCGGGGATTTCTATAGACCCATCAGCCTGCGCTGCTATGGGCTCTACCTCCCCATCCACCCCCAACACTTCAGGAGCAGTGCTACTTATGGGCCAGTTCCTTCCTCGGTGGCACTGGTCAGTGTCATGGCGTCACCTTCCTCACGGTTCCCATGCACCTCCCCATTTCCTTGAGCACTGTCGTTTGCTCCCGCTAGGGGTTCCTCAGCCGCCTCACTCCGCAGAGCGACGTGGCTGAACGCTCCTGTACCTGTGGACACATCTACCACTTCAGAGAAAGGGTTAACAGGTTCAGATGGCACAGATACATCACTATCAACAGCATTCCTAGGGAAAGAAAGGTTATCAGTTGCATAATCACTTCGCAAAGCATTGGCAGGTAACACAATCAGTTTCCCATCATCATCAACATCAACATCATGGTTAACGTTAACCTTATTATCAGATTGGGAAGGGGTGTCAGGGACATAGTACGCGACCATCCTCCCCAGATCAGTCCCCAATAAAACATCAGTGGGCAGGTTTTCGGACACCCCCACTTCCTTCCACCCCGCTCCCGGCACCCCAGTCAATGAAAACTCGGGCTATCGGCAAGGGGTAGTGGACGCCCCCAATCCCGGTGACAGTTAAGGTTTTCCCCGGAATCAACTCTTCAGGGGCCGCCAGTTCGGGTCGGATGAGGGTTCGTTCAGCCCAGGTGTCCTTGAGGCCTGTAGCAAGACGGGCCCCCACGCGACGGGCTGCACGCTGTCATCAACCCTCCCCACCACACCACCCACCAAAAGAACAGAGGCGTTGGGCCCGGAGGCCTTGGCTGGGGGGTTCTTCTGCCTCTCCGGACAGGTGGCGCTGATGTGTCCTGTCCGTTTACAGGAGAAACACTGGCGGGGGTCTGATGTAGGCCTGGCGCTGGCAAAGGGGATAGTGCCTCCAGAGGGACGACTGGCCGGGGCACTGGGGTTGGTTGCAGGCTTACCCCCTCCCCAGCGGGTGGTGACGGGCTTCCGCACCTCGGGTTTCCGGTTGGCCTCATAGCTGTCGGCGATCCGTGTTGTTGTGACCGCGTCCTCCGGTTCTCGGTCCAGGATGAACTGTCGACCTCCGCTGGGCACAGATGCAGGAACTGGTCTTTGATCATCAGGTCTTTCAGCTCCTCAAAGGTGTCAACTGACAGTTCATGGATCCACTGGTCAAAGTGGTTCCTGAGTCCTTGCACCACATCGCTATAACTGTCGTGTGGGCCACGTTGGAGGTTCCGGAACTTCTTTCGGTATACCTCAGTTGTTAGCTGGTACTTGGCAATCAGGGCCTGCTTGATGGCCTCATAGTCACTGTCTTGATCTGACGTGAGGGAAGCGAACGCCTCCAAAGCTTTGCCCTTTAGCCCGGGGGTCAAGTACCTGGCCCATTGGTCGGCAGGCAGCCGGTACTGTCTGCAGACTTTCTCAAAGGCCCGCAGAAAAGTGTCCAAGTCTCCGTCCTTTTCCATCACGGGAAAGTGCTCCGGCCGGGGCTTCGGACTCTTGAGAGCTGCTGGGTGTACCGCTCAGGGCTGTGGAGGGCGTTGCCCCTTGTCTGAGCAGCTCCAGTTCATGGGCTCTCTGAGCTTCCCGCTCGGCTCTCTCAGCCTCTCGCTGGGCTTGGCGCTCGGCTATCTCAGCCTCTCGCTGTTTGGCCTCTCGCTGGTCGGCTCTCTCTTGAGCTTGCTGGATCAGCTTCAGGCGTTCTTCCTGGTTGTCAGCGGAGAGTCCCGCCAGGGCCGCCTGCAAATAAGGGTCCACCTCTCTCTGGGTGTAAGCAGTCAGGGGTTGGGCCTCTGCTCCTGCGGCACCACCTTGGCTTGGGCCGGCTCCTGCGCCCGCCACGCTCCGATGCTCGCCCAGCTCCTTCAGGGCCTGGACCAGTTGGCTTTTGGTTCGGTTCGTGTGGACAAGGCCGTGGTACTTGCAGATTCCCACAAGAGTGTCCTTGCTCTGCTGTCCGTACCAACTTGCTCCTATTGTAGACAAAAAAACCTGACTGGCACATCCAGACTAATGTGAACTAGGTGCAAACCAAGGGAAGCTAACCCCATGTATAACATACTGGATGTGCCAGTCAGGTTTTTTTGTCTATTGAATGTTAGCTTGCTGACCGAGCACTCCGCCCCCACCAGGTGGTGATTTTAATTACACCAGGTCCCAACTTTACCCATAAATGCAGGCATTACTGACAGAGGTGCATATTCACCCAGAAATTCAGATATCAGCCTAATAGAGGTATGTTCACATTAGGTCAGGGACTCACCAGAATTGAGACCACCTTGACGATGGTTGGTGGGCTTTAAAATGTTTGGCCAAATGTTTATACTAAGCGTCTCAAATTTTTCCTTATATTCAAAAGCCATATTGCTATTCTAAATTTCATGTATTCCATGTTGTCATGCTTTAGTATGCTTGAGTGCAGTTTTTTTTTTGTATATTGCTCCTATTGTAGCCATGTTTGCCAAATAAAAGATAGGATAGAAAAACAAAGAGAAGGGAGGGGTAACCGCAAGTACACACAATTGTCTCAGGACTAATAAACACTGAGTCTGTTCTCCAAAACTTTAGATGCAGGGTCCCTGAAGAACCGTGCAAGTTTTTTAGTGAGAGGAATGATTGCTCAGACCAGATCACTTAATGCTCTATAATCCCACCGCTGCCACCAATATGTGATGAAACGGTGCACACGGTCGCCACACGGTAGCCCGGGGTATCACGGCTTGTGATCCCTCCGTGCCGCAAATGTGACGAAAACGCGCACACACACGACGGCTGCTGCCGTCCGACCCAGTAAACTGCAGGGATTTATAATTATCCCACTTCCACTTAGGAACTTGCAGCTCTCTGGCGACCCCCTTACCCTCAGGTCAGTCAGGGAACTGCACCTAGGATAATTAGTCGCCAGACGGGTCACTTGGATGTGTGCTGGCTATTGGGCACGCTGCAGTGAGGGAATTATAATTACTCCAAGCCGCAGCCGGGCAATACACTTATAAAACCCGCTCCGTCACTGCCAACGCCACCCCATAGGTCAACACTTTACACCCCTTCTTTATAGCTGCCACCAGCCACGGTTTACTTGGAACAATTTATCAAGAGGGTCCGTAGCAACCCCAAAACAGTAGTGTAGTACTTCAGGCGCGTGCAATATGGTTACAGAAAATAAACGGGATTAAAAATGAAAAGAACTCACATGATAGTTACATAGGCATAGGCAAGCCAGGCTGGGGAAGGAGCCACACGTCATAGTTCATTTGCAGATCTCTTAGTCAAGACGTCACAGCAAGGAATGACAAGGGGGGCTCACTGCCAGACTTATACCTGGGGCTGCTGACCTCACGAAAAGGGGATGGTTTTTCTGGCCACCTCCCCCAGGCTGAAAGGTATGGTTTGAGCTCTGAAATATCATAAGGTCCATCACTCGTCCTGTGAACCTAGCAGAATAACGGCAGACCTATCAATGATCTTACTTTAAAATGACAGTTCAAATGAGCCCAAACTTGGATGAGATAGTTCATAGGGCATCTGAGAATTCCATTTCTCGGGTTCTGTTGGAGTTACGGTTCCCCAGTACCACGGGAACGATGCCTATGGACACAGGTTTCAAAACAGTAACTTTCGTGTTTCTGCGAATGCTCCCACCGTGTTATTAACCAAAAAGAATGAATTCTCCAAAATGGCTGCTATAGAAGGAGAGCACATGTGAAGACAATGGCGACCCCCTACGGTGAGGCGGGAAACTCCAGTGCTGGGAGCTCAGATTACACTGAGCCTTACTTATGCTGGGAGGGGGGAAGGGAAGCGCGCTATACACAAGCTGCTAAATGTAGTAGATGTCATCACAAGTCGTACCCAAGCTTAAAGAAGAGCAAGATCACCAGCGGAGCAACATAACCCCTTCTGAAGGACTTCAGAGAAAAACACAATAGTACAGGTTATGCATGCATTTGGCAAAACATCACACAGTTCCAGGTACTACTCACTGGACCTGACCACTGCGATGAGCTGGTAATGCTGGAACAGAGCCGTAGCGCGTCGACCTCAGCCCAGATAAACGCTATCAGAGAAGGGTCATGCCGCATCTGTAAATACAACAACACACTTATGCCATGGGAGGGAGCTGTGTCTCCCTTCCTTCGCTGAAAAGGATTTTACAGGTAAGTTCTTACCAAAATCCGTCTTTCAGCTGCAGAGGGAAGGAAGAGAGCCACAGTATTCATTACTGATGGGACGTACCAAAGCAGTTAAAAAATAAGGGTGGGAAAAAACCAACAAAAGGCAGAAACCCAACAACCTAGATAAAAGCGCAAACAGGCGCCAAATACAAGTTAACTAGAACTTTAAACTACCGCTGCCTGCAGGACCCTACGTCCTAAGGCCGCATCAGCGGAAGCACTAACGTCCACCTTATAAAACTTTTGTAAATGTGTGGACAGAAACGCCAGGTCGCCGCTCGGCAGAGCCGAGCTGCCGAAGCCCCTTGACAAAAGGCCCACGATGAAGCCACAGCCCTCGTGGAGAGAGCTCGAACCTTAATCTGGCAAGGTTCGCCTTTAAGTCGGTAAGCTTCCAAAATGGCCGACCGAATACAACGAGCTATAGAGTCCTTGGAAGCTCGTTGACCACGCCTGCGACCTGCAGGAATTACAAACAGAGAATCTGACTTCCGAAAACTCGAGTAATAGGCAGATAGAACTTCAAGGCCCGCACCAAATCCAATGTGTGCAAGGCCCGTTCCTTTGCCTTCCTCGGGCCCGGGCAAAGCGAGGGCAACACAATATCCTGGTTAACATGAAAATGCGACACCACCTTAGGCAGAAAGTCGCCCCGTGTGCGAAGCACTACTTGATCAGAGTAAAACTCCAGGAAAGGAGGCGAGCAGGGAAAAGCCGCCAACTCAGAAACTCTTCTCAAAGAGGTTACCGCCACTAAGAAGACAACCTTCCAAGAAAGTAGAGAAAGGCTAGCATAAATCATAGCCTCAAAAGGAACATGTTGAAGAGCCTCCAAGACAAGGTTGAGCCGCCATAGAGACACAGGCGCCTTCCGCGGCGGAAACTGACGGGTTACTCCGCGAAAAAAAGGGGAATGCACGTCACTACGGGAGGCGATAGCCCTCGGAAACAGCAAGGACAGAGTAGAAACCTGACCTTTCAGGGTGCTCACTGCCAAACCTTTGTCCAGCCCATGCTGTAGACAAATTGGGAATGGAAAAAACCCTCGGGTTCCTTGAAGAACCCGAACACCACGAAAAGAAGACTTCCCAAGTCTTGTGATAAATCCTAGTAGTAGCCGAACTACTGGCAGCTCGCAGAGTGACAATGACTTTGCTGAAAAACCTCTAAGGGTCAATACTTCGGTCTCAAGAGCCACGCCGTCAAACGCAGAGACTTCAAGTCCGGATGACGGCCGGGACCCTGGGTTAACAGGTCCGGGCGAAGAGGAAGTGGGAATGGCGGCGCCGCCAAAAGCGACACTAGTGTCGAGAGCCACGTCCTCCTTGGCCAATCTGGGGCTATCAAAATAGCCGGAATTCTCTCCAGTCTGATCCGACTCAGCACCAGAGGGAGTAAGGATAACGGCGGAAACACATAGACTAGCTCGAAATGGTCCCACGGATCCACCAGAGCGTCTACCGCCACAGCCTTCGGGTCCTTGTACCTGGACATGAAGGTCGGTAGTTTGGTATTGAACCTCGACGCCATCAAGTCCACTTGGGTGAGTTCCCCAACGGAGCCAGCAGTGCAAAATTTGGATGAGACTCCATTCTCCGGATCCATCTTCTCGCGACTGAGTAAGTCCGCTGTGGTATTCTGGACTCCTGGAATGTGAATAGCAGAGATGGCTGGAAAACTGGTCTCGGCCCATATCAGGATCCGAGACACCTCCATCAAGAGCCTGGAACTCCTCGTCCCGCCTTGGTGGTTGATATACGCGACCGCCGTCGCGTTGTCTGTCTGCACTCGGACTGACAGACCGCTCAAAAGGACCGTCCAGTGTTGGAGGCAAAGAAAAAATTTTGCCCTCAATTCCAGGATGTTGATCGGTAGAACCGACTCTTCCGATGACCATACTCCCTGGATCCAAAGATCGTTCCAGACACCTCCCCCCCAGCCCGTCAGGCTGGCATTGGTGGTTATGACCGATCACTTCGAGGGAGGAAAGACTTTCCCAGGGATAACGCTCCTGGACGTAACCAACATCCTAGGGATTCTCGCACCCTGTGAGAGATGGTGACGCTGCAATCCAGTGAAACTTGCGATTGATCCCAACGACTCAGAATGAGCTTTTGGAGAGCTCTGGAATGAAAATGGGCAAACGGAAGTGCCTCCATGGTCAAACCCAGAAGGCGCATACCTTCCGAAGGGACATTGCTGTCGCAGACTTCATAATCTGTACATGTCGGAAAAGACATGCCTGCTTGTCTGGAGGTAGGGACACCACCGCTCGTACCGTGTCGAAATGCATCCCCAAAAACAGGATTGACTGCGACGATTCCAGAGATGACTTCCCCCAATTGACTAGTCACCCGAAATCCTCCAGGAGTTGAAGGGATAGATTGCGAGCCGTCACTGCCTCCTCCTTTGAGGATGCCACAATCGAAAGGTCGTCCAGGTAGGGGCGAATCGTAAGTCCCCGTCTTCAAAAAAATTGCCATGAGATTTAGGCGCCAGAATCGTTGTAAAAATTCTGGGCGTTAAGGGCCAAGCCACAACCTGGTAATGGTTGATCTATGGCAAAAACGAAGGAAGCGCTGGTGAGCTCTTCCGACGGGAACATGCAAATAAGCGTCGCGAATGTCGATTGACCAAAAAGTCGTTCTGCGACAGGACTGCCATAACAGAGCGAAGCGGGCTCCATGCGGAATTTTCGGGTGTGGACAAGCCGATTCAATCTTTCCAGAATAGGGCGAAATTTGTCCTTTTTTGGGGACTACCAAGAGGTTGAATAAAAGATCCTCTTCCCCGGTCCTCTGCGGAACCGGTATCACCACACCCTTCTGCAGAAGGGAATCGACCTCTCGCAGTAGAGAGGTAAATAGTTCGACTTTGACGGAATGCGAGATTGGCAAAAAAAACTGTCCGGGGGTCGAGAAAGAAACTCTATGAAGTAGCCTGCCAACACAACCTGTGTCACCCAGGCGTCCGACACACGGGAAACCCAAGTCGGTTTAAATTGGAGTAAAAGACCCCCCCACTCGAGGGCGCTCGAGTGAGATTCAGATGTCAGTCCGCCTTAGCGAATTTTTTGCCAGCTTCTGTCTTAACAGAAGTTCTGTTTCCAGGGTATGCGGAATTTCTGAGAATTCCCCTTTTTTTTTTTTTTAAAAAAAGAGAGAGACGACCCAAACCCCCAGAGGGTTGGCCGGATCATCCCTTGAACCGAAAGGAACGCCGATAACTATCGGCACTAGTCCTGCCAGACGCAGAAGTCATAGCTCTGCGCTGTGGTAAAGCTGTTTCTTTTGCCTTTGTCTTGGCAATCATCTCCGTGAGGTCAGATTCAAATAGCTGACCACTTTGTAAGCTAAAGATAGCAAACCCTGCTTGGAAAACCGCGTTCCACCGTCCAAGTCACAGTGCTCTTCTGACTGTGACTGCCGAAGATTGCGCCCGGGATAGCAGTGACGCATTATCCTTCAACTTGAAAAGGCCATCTACCTCGATAGAGGGGATCCATCTTGCCACGCCATCCTTAAGACGGTCCAACCGGCTCAGGGGAACTTAACAAGTACACCTAGATCCTTAATACCGAATCTATGATCCACGGCCTTGCAGATGGATTGTTGCCATCTCCGTTTTTCTGTCCAGCGTGTCCTGCAGACTCGCCTTCCCTTTACCAGGAAGATTTGCTAAGCTGGGATAAAGGGACATTCACTTCAGGAGAAGGGATCCAATTAACAAACAACTCCGTAGAAAAAACGGATACAGTTTGTAAAGCCGTCGCGACCCATGCGACTCCTGAAAAATCCGGGCCGACTTACCAGGACGTCTAGTTACCTAGACTAGTTACCTCCGTCTAGTTACCTCCTCCGGTAACTTAACGCCCTCATCTCCAATAGAGATTTTAGTACGGCCCATGAGAGAGGCAGAGTGTCCCTGCCGATCCTCCTTGTCCGAATCGGACTTCTTCGCTAAGCGAGAAGGAAGGCACCGATTTGTGTCGCTTCCTTGAGAGGATCTAGCTGACACTCCATAACCTAAAAGGTCAGACAGGCCATCAACAGAAACTAGCGAAGGCCTCCATTTTGACACCACTGGAACCTCCGACCGCCGTGCATGAGTCGAGGTCTGCGTGTCAGATACGCAGGCTGATCCGTAGCGAATCTGGGAGACGGTCTCTGACATGCTCTTGCACAGTATATGGCAGTTTAAACCTGTCAGTAACCAGAACAGTGTTTCTTAATGAAAAAAACAAACGCTGAAGGGTTAAAGCTCTAAAAGAGAGAGCTACCCCAGCCGTCCCCCATTAAGAGTTAACCGCCTAAGAAGGGGTTAAAGTAGCAGACTCCCCACAACCTTGATAATGAAAAGGGTGTGCGAATCTCAAGCGCCTCTTATAAGGTCGCAGCTGCAGGACAGCTATGCCACACTATACAGAAAACGTTCCACAATATCGCTAAAAAATTGCGCTGTTTTGTATAACGCAAAGACCGCCAAAGTCATTAAGGGGATCGCTAACCGCTTATGCGATGCTAATGAGATCGCCCAGATTGGCAGTTACTAGCGACATTAAAAATAATCACACAAACGATCGCATTAGTATGCGTCGTTATCAGGATCGTTAGCGGAAACGTATAGTGGCAGTATTAATGTCGCAGACTCCCCACAAACTCTTTATTAATATTGAAAGAGTGTGCGAGCCCCTATGCGATAACAGCCGCAGGACAGCTCAATCTGTCACTCAGTAGTGCCCCAGACGGCGCCCGCACTGTGGAGGTGAAGGGGTTAAGCTTCTGCCCGCGGGCTAGAAGCGACTCACCCAGCTGGTCACGGTTCTTGCCGGGAGGGGAGGGGAACGATCCGGGGATCTTTCAGCCTGCATCTGATCAGCAATGGCCGCCGCGCTCTGCCTCCGTGTGCTCCATGTAGAGGAGCCGGAAATGGAGGCTGCAGTAAAGCGCGTGCGCTCAGAGCGGCGCGAAATTCAAATAAAAAAGCGCGTACTCCTCTCTCCCGCTCTCTATGTCCTGCAGGCATCCACCTGCGGACAAAAAAACACAGTCACCGGCATGTATATTGTAACAGCGACTGCTGCAGCAGTCGCTGAAAACACTCACACAATCAATAAAAATGTGGAGTACTCACCAGCCGAAAGCACCACAGGGACCCCCAGGGGTTTCTGGCGCGCGCCCATGCTTCCCCCCAGGGCGGGGATCGCAGTGACCCCTGCAGCGCGGTTTGCGTCCCCGCCAGGGAAGCCATCCTCATCCCCCCGGGCCGGCAGGGTTCTGCAGGGACCACCATATAGGGTAATACAGATCCGCCAAGGGAGAGGTTGGGGTCCAGCAGCGCTGAGACCCCTGAGACCTCTAGACCACATTAGGTGATCCAAGTCTCTTGTCCGATAGAAAATAATAAAATCTTCTGAGGAGCTGCTTCCAGCAGCGACCATCCTCTGGGACCTCAAATTTTAGACTGAAGAAAGCTGAGTAGGAGGAGCCCGTGCTGGAGGGGCCGGTCAACACTCTTTTTAATCTGAGGTGTCAATCCTATCTGGGCTCCGCCTACCCATCAGTAATGAATACTGTGGCTCTCTTCCTTCCCTCTGCAGCTGAAATGAACAATTACAAGTACATAGTGCTATATAATATGACTAATTTAGTAAGAGGATAAAAAAATGATGGAAGTGCATTTTTAAATGGAATCAGTCATGTATATGTCCAAAAAGGAGATTTTTGTGTACTCACCGTAAAATCCTTTTCTCCGAGACGCTCATTGGGGGACACAAGACCATGGGTGTTATGCTGCTGCCACTAGGAGGACACTAAGCAATACACAGAGAAAGTTAACTCCTCCTCCTGCAGTATACACCCTCTGTTGGCTCAATCCTGAACCAGTTCGGTGCCAAAGCAGTAGGAGCTCATAACAGAGTGTAATATGTCAACAAATCAAAGAAACAACGAGGCTACAGGCTAAACAAGGGTGGGAGCTGTGTCCCCCAATGAGCGTCTCGGAGAAAAGGATTTTACGGTGAGTACACAAAAATCTCCTTTTCTCCATCGCCTCATTGGGGACACAAGACCATGGGACGTCCTAAAGCAGTCCCTGGGTGGGAAGCCATAACAGTAGATGAAGCCTCGTGAACCACATGCATAAAACGCTTAAACAGTCAACAGACAACTTACAGATGCGCAACAGCTGATTGCAGAATTTGTCTGCCAAGTGCCGCATCTGAAGAAACTTGAGCATGGATTTGGTAATGCTTGACAAAAGTATGAAGACTGGACCAAGTCGCAGCCTTGCACACTTGCTGTGCCGAAGCCTGGTGCCGAATGGCCCAGGAGGCCCCCACAGACCGAGTGGAGTGTGCCTTAATCCCAGCCGGGATAGGCTGACCTTTGACACGGTACGCCTCTTGGATCGCGAAACGGATCCATCTGGCTAACGTGGCCTTGGAAGCAGGGAAACCCTGTCTGGTCCTTCCGGAAGCACAAACAGTGCGTCTGATTTACGGAAAGATGCAGTTCTCGAAATGTACCTTCGGAGAGCCCTCACCAAATCCAAGGTGTGAAGGGCTTTTTCAGTACGGTGAGTCGGCGCCGGACAGAACGAGGGCAGGACTATCTTTTCATTGATATGAAAAGCCGAAAAGACTTTGGGCAAGAAGGAAGGAGAAGTCCTGAGGACTACCTTG
Source organism: Oophaga sylvatica (assembly GCA_033576555.1). Classification (NCBI taxonomy): domain Eukaryota; kingdom Metazoa; phylum Chordata; class Amphibia; order Anura; family Dendrobatidae; genus Oophaga; species Oophaga sylvatica. The sequence continues at coordinate 343,498,559 of JARQOD010000001.1, forward strand.
TCCTGATGAAAAATAAGAAAAGGAGGTTTACAAGACAAGGCTGCCAATTCCGATACCCGCCTGATAGAGGTAATTGCAACAAGGAAGACAACCTTCCAGGAAAGAAGAGACAAAGGAACTTCCGGCAAAGGCTCGAAGGGGGATTCTTGTAACGCACTGAGGACCAGATTAAGATCCCAAGGCTCCAAAGGCTTCTTGTAGGGTGGAACGAGATGTGACACTCCTTGGATAAAAGTCCTGACCTGGGACTTAGATGCAATCCGTCGTTGGAAAAGTACGGATAAGGCGGAAATCTGCCTCTTGAGGGAAGAGAGTGCTAACCCCGAGTCTAATCCTGCCTGGAGGAATTCCAGAATGGAAGGGATAGAAAAGACCAAAGGGGAACGACCCTTATCCTTACACCAGGAAAAGAACGTTTTCCAGACACGATGATAAATGCGGACGGAAACCGGCTTCCTGGCATTGATCATTGTAGAGACAACTTTCTGAGAAAAACCAGCCTGACCTAAGATCCAGGCTTCAATGGCCATACCGTCAAATTCAGCGCTTTCGAATTGTGATGGTAAATTGGACCCTGCGAGAGAAGGTCCGGACGATCCGGTAATCTCCAGGGAACGTCTGCGACCAGACGCACCAGTTCGGCATACCACGGATGGCGAGGCCAGTCCGGGGCGACAAGAATGAGAGGAACGCCCTCCGCCTTGATCTTCCGAATCACCCTGGGGATTAACGGAAGAGGTGGAAAAATGTAAGGAAGGCGAAATTGACTCCAAGGGAGGACAAGTGCATCCGAGCCGATGGCTAGTGGATCGCGAGATCGACTTATGAAAGTCTGAACTTTGGCATTCAGTCTGGATGCCATGAGATCCACATCCGGCATTCCCCAACGCTGGCAAATGATGTGAAACATTTCCGGGTGCAGGGACCAATTCTCCTGAGTCTAAACCTTGGCGACTGAGAAAGTCGGCCTCCCAATTGTCCACTCCTGGGATGTGAACCGCGGAGATGAGCGAGCAGTTTGACTCGGCCCACCGCAGAATGTGCGATACCTCGAGCATCGCTGTTCTGCTCCGAGTGCCTCCCTGACGGTTGATGTACGCCACGGCCGTGGCGTTGTCTGACTGGATCCGGATGGGACGACCGGCCAGAAGATGATGGAAATGCAAGAGGGCTAGTTTGATAGCTCTGATCTCCAGGATGTTGATCGGGAGACGTGTCTCTACAAGAGACCAGCGGCCCTGAGCCGTGTGGTGAAGGAACACCGCTCCCCATCCGAGGAGACTGGCATCGGTGGTCACTACCAGCCAATGGACAGGCAGAAAAGATTTTCCTGATTCAGTGATGAAGCATTTGTCCACCATTTTAGTGAGCGTCTGACTCTGGGAGAAAGACGGTAGCGGCGACTTAAGGACGCTGGGTTCCTGTCCCAGGATGATATTAGCTCCTGTTGAAGAGGTCGGAGATGGAATTGAGCAAATGTTACTGCCTCGATGGAGGCTACCATTTTCCCAGGACCTGCATGGCGAATCGTAGAGAGTGGGAGCGGCCTAGAGAAACAGAAGCATCCGCCAGAGAAGCAATCTTCTCTGGAGGGAGAGATACCAACCCTTGGGACGTGTCCAGAATCATTCCCAGAAAAGGAATCTTCTGAGAGGGAATGGGGGAGGACTTGTCCAAATTGACTAACCAGCCCAGGCGAGAGAGGGTGTCGATAGTGATCTCGACACTCTCTGCGCAGGCCCGAAAGGTCGGTCCTTTGATGAGCAGGTCGTCCAAGTACGGGAGGACCACCACACCCCGAGAGTGTAAAACTGACATGACGGCCGCCATGACTTTTGTGAACACTCTGGGGGCGGCTGCGAGTCGGAAGGGCAGAGCGGCAAATTGAAAATGCTCCTCTCCGACTGCAAAACGCAGAAACTTTTGATGGCCTCTGAAAATCGGAATGTGTAGATACGCGTCTTTGATGTCGATTGACGCCAGGAATTCCTTTCTTTCTAGAGATGCGATGACAGAACGGAGAGATTCCATCCTGAAATGGCGGACTCTGATGAATTTGTTCAGCAATTTTAAATCCAGAATAGGACGCAAAGAGCCAGTCCTTCTTGGGAACCACAAAGAGGTTTGAGTAAAACCCTTTGAATCTTTCCTTGTGAGAAACTGGGACGATGACCCCGCTGGTGCGAAGAATGTTCAAGGCCTGAAGAAAGGGAGTTGCGAGATCCTTGGACTTTGGGGGGCGAGACTGGAAGAAGAGCCTTGGGGGGAGAGATAAGAATTCGATCTTGTAACCGAAGTCTACAAGATCTCGGACCCACCGGTCTTGAACGACCGACCCCCAGACTTCGCGAAACAAGAGTAGGCGGCCGCCTACCCTGATTGGGTCCCCCGTCCCCAGCAAGGAGTCATTGGGAAGATAATTTGCGAGAGGAGGAGCTCTTGTTTCCCGACTGGGAAAATCTGTTTTTCCAGGGCTGAGAGGACCTGAAAGATGATTGCAAGCCCCTGTCTCTGCGAGAAGAACGTGGTGCTCGGGACGAGGTCGAAGCGGAGGACCAATTAAAGGAGGTCCGAAAAGGCCGGGAGCGGCTTTGGTACTGGGACCGAAAAGGCCGATTGATTCTGCGCTGCGGAAGAAATTTACTTTTGCCACCTGTAGCATCAGAAATAATCTGATCAAGGCGATCTCCAAAGAGACGCCCTGAATGATAAGGCAGCGAAGTCAAAGTTCTCTTTGAAGCAGAGTCTGCACGCCACTCTCGGAGCCAAAGGGACCTCCGAATGGCAATAGCATTGGCGGCTGTGAGTGCACCGCAATTAGCTGCATCTAAGAACGCATGGACCATGTAGTCGCCCGCCCGAGTAATCTGATAGGCCAGATTACGTGCCTCGGGGGGGGAGAGGGATATCATTAGTAGTCTTAACTAAATCCTCAGCCCAGGCCACCATGGCCCTCGCCACCAGGTGGCCGCGAAAGAAGGAGAGAGAGATGCTCCAGCAGCCTCAAAAATTGATTTGGCGAGGTTTGTCGATCTGTCTATCTGAGGGATTCTTAATGGATGAACCATCTGAAACAGAGAGAAGGGTTTTTGAAGCTAAGCGAGATACCGGTGGATCTACAACTGGAGATTCGGTCCACTCTTTTGCTACAGTTGATGAAAAAGGGTATCGCGCTTTCAGGGACTTCAGTCCTGAAAAACGTCTGTCTGGACGATCCCTATGTCCCTGAACAATGTCCGTAAACTCTGGGCGGTTACAAAACACCTTGTGAGGGCGCTTAGCCCTTTGAAAGAAATAGGATGATTCGGTTGAGACCCGGGTTCTTCGTCTAGCTTCAGGGTTTTATTAACCGCTTCTATGAGAGAGTCTAAGGACTCTGAAAACTCTGGCGAGCTGGGGTCATCGCCTGTATCCGACTCGTACTCAGATTCATGATCACTGAGATTCCTGGGAGAGGGTGAGCGAGAGCCTGAGCTCGCAGATGCCGAACTGCTAGATGGATTGGGGGATGCATTATGGCGGCGTTTTCCAGACGGCCGCTTTGCTGATGCCCGGGTCGGCCCCTGTCTGATGAGGTCTCTCTGAAGGCTAACGGGCCCCTTTGTGGAAAAGGGACGCCCTGGCTAGAAGAGGAGCCACGGAAGGTATCCAAGGCCCTAGTCAGAGAATCCATAGACTGTGCCAGAAACGCAGGCCACCCTGAAGGACCCGGCTCATTGGGATCAGGAATAGGTAGGGACTCCTGAACGGTAGTAGGGGGCTCCTGAGCGGTAGAAGCAGTGGGCTCTTAGGCACATGATGCACAGAATTGGGAACCATGCTTTGACGGCAGGGAAGCGTTGCATGAAGCGCAGGCGGCATACACCACAGTGTGGTTTTTGTCAGGCCTTTTAGATCCCTTTGATTGGGACATATTTTGCATCTGAGAGCCTGCTGCAGGGGAAGGGTTTAGCGCTGTGTAAGCTTACCCAGGTCCTGTGTCCGAGCCCACGAGAGGAAGATGAGGAGCTGAAGAATAGCCCTTTTGGTATCGCAGCGTTGATCTGAGAGACCGGAAGATGGCTGCCGAGATTATGCTGTTTTGCGCTTCTCGTGGGTCACGAGAAGCGCCAGAAGACATGGGAGGGAAGAGCAGGAGAAACTAGGGAGGAGTTAAACACTCCCTTCCAATGGCCAGGTCCTGCATAGCGCGCGATGTGGGCGGAGCCAACTAGGAGCGCGGTAAGCCCGCCCTCCTCTTGAGGCCTAACTTGGTCTGAAGCCGGGGCCTAAATTTGCGGCGCCGGTCTTGCGACGCCATTGAGATCGCAAAAGCGGGCGGCGCCGATCTTGCGACCTCGTCCAGAACGCAATCGGGGACTTAAATTTTTGTGACGCCGATCGTGACCCGAACGGGATCGCAAAGGCGGCTGCGACGGGGAAGAGACGGTAATCCAGGCGGCGGCGTCGCCGCCGACAGCGCAGCAGACACATACATCGCAATAATTGGCATTTTGTGAAGTACTCACTGCGGAGCCTCCTGGCTCGGAGTACCGATGGCTGGCGCGTCCATACGTCCTCGATCCACCATCCCTTTCATAAGAAGGCGGAGAGGGTTCCATTTCAATCATCCTAGCACAGCCGCTTTCATTAGAGGTGGTGAGGGGTTAACTGTTCCCAAAAAATCCGGAGCGCGTCTTACAGCCGATAGACACATGGGGAGAGCGGCCCATTAGAGGGATCCGTCGCCGATAGTAGCGTTGCAGGAGGGGGTACGTGGAGGCGACACTCCGCGTTCCCGCCTGTTGATGGTTGTGGGAGATCGGGACTTTTCCTACAAGACCCGTCGCCCTTCCAGATCATTGTAAAAAATATATTAAAAATAATATTAAGAATAAAAAATGGAAATAATCTTGGGGTCTGAAACCAGACCCTAGTGCCTCCTACAGACACTAAGCAAGAACTGGTTCAGGATTGAGCCAACAGAGGGTGTATACTGCAGGAGGAGGAGTTAACTTTCTCTGTGTATTGCTTAGTGTCCTCCTAGTGGCAGCAGCATAACACCCATGGTCTTGTGTCCCTAATGAGGCGGTGGAGAAATGCTATATACCTGCAGATGTAAGGTCAATTTGCCGTTAAATAGCGTTAACACCCTACCTGGCTGCATTATTGGACCAACTGCTTCAATATATTCCAATATCCAATAATCAGTCCCTGCTCACTAAACAGCAAGCGTGCTGAAAATCACTTCTCAGCACACTGAATGATTGTCAGCCATGCTAGTCTATAAGAAGGGGAGATTTCAGACAACCCCAATGAATGGAAGTGAGCATCTACAAGGATTTATTCATTTTCTCTCTGTAGTTGCTGCTCCAGTAAGGCAGCCTTATACGATTTTAAGGCTAAGTACCTGCAGAATAACTCTGTATCTGCAGGTAAATAGAGTTTTTCAATATGGCAGGTTAGATTTAAGTAGCGCCCAATTTTGGAAAGTTTGAGTTATTTATTTATACTCCTCATTGTGTAACTTTCAATGCACTGCTGCGTTTTCAGCTGTGTCTCTGCATTTTGGCTCCTTTACTGTTCAATCTATTGAATAAGAAAAGTAATTACTAGCTATATTTTCATCGATTAAGAAGTGATTTCTATGTTCCAGCTCAGCATCATAAGGATCCGTTATATATTTTGGGTGTTTAAGATGAATAAAACAGAGACTGTAATTTCTATTTCATAAATCAAAAGTACACGCAACAAGAAATTTTGCAATTTATTTTACCAGAGAAATCTGCACGACTGATGTTTAACTCTCGATTCATGAGTAAAATCTGAAAAATCTTTATTGAACTGATTTCATTATTACTAAGATGGGAGATGAAAGTTGGTGCTTTTAAAATTCTATGGAAGGGGAGGAGCTAAAGAAACAGACATTTTGCTGCAAGTTTTCCAGAAACAGTTCTCCATTGAATTTTATAAACACCGACTAACATCTCCTTTTAAAGTAACAGGAAAATCTTTGTTTTCTAAAGACAGATTTCATCCATGAATTGAGATTGAAAGATCAATTCAGTAGAAAAAAAGCAAATTACTTGCTATTTATTTATACTACACGTGTATTTAGGAGAGGTACTTAAAAAGGAAATGTTATTTAGAATAGCCAAACACTAGTAAAACTAGGATATTAAAATTGCAAATTGCTTTAGAAACGCGATGGTTGCTTACTACGGCCGCACGGATATGGATTTTACCTGGAATTTAACAAAATTGTGATTTAAATCTTGGATGAAGCTGGACAATGCTTTCTCCTTTTCTGTGGTACTAATGAAAAGATTTATTGATCAGCATAATTATTCACTAAATTAGCGTTATCTGCTAAGCAAAGCTAAATGAGAGCAACTTTTGGAGTGGATGGGCAAGGCTATCTCAGACAACCTTCAGAGAGGCCTCTGCTATCAAAAAGACACCATACTTTAAAGTGAACCTGTCAGCAGGATTGTGCTCAGTAACCTACAGACAGTGTCAGGTTGGCGCCGTTATACTGATTACAGTGATACCTTGGATGATGAAATCCGTCTTGTGGTTGCTGTTTGATCTTTATTTTCAGTTAATGATATGCTCGTGCTCCGGGGCGGCCTGTGTGGGGGGGGGGGGTCTTCATAATAATAATTGTCTTCATGTGGTGGTCTGATTAGGTATTCATAATGCAGACAGGTCACTGATCCCCCAGTGACCTGCCCCCTAGTTTGCATAATGAATATCTGTACATACTGAAGAAAAAAACCCTTCTTGCAGGCAGGTGCCAGCATTATCACATGTTTAATGTCCCAATAATAAATTTGGCTGATGTTATTCAGATAGAAAAAAAAAACAATTTTAAAATGGCGCCTGCGCAGTACCAGCTATAGGTTTATATAGGTGATCCAATAGCTGCAACTGCGCAGGCACCATTTTAAAATTGTTTTTTTTTTTTCTATCTGAATAACATCAGCCAAATTTATTATTGGGACATTAAACATGTGATAATGCTGGCACCTGCCTGCAAGAAGGGTTTTTTTTTCTTCAGTATGTACAGATATTCATTATACAAACTAGGGGGGCAGGACACTGAGGGATCAGTGACCTGTCAGCAGTCTGCATTATGAATACCTAATCAGAGCACCACATGAAGACCCCCCCACAGGCCGCCCCGGAGACGAGCATATCATTAATGCAAAACTGAAAATAAAGATTGAACAACACAACACGGACTTAACCCTTAGTGACAGAGCCAATTTGGTACTTAATGAACAAGCCAATTTTTACAATTCTGAACACTGTCACTTTATGAGGTTATAGCTCTGAAACGCTTAAACAGATCCCACTGATTCCGAGATAGTTTTTTCGTGACATACTGCACTTCATGTTAGTGGTAAAATCTCTTCGATATGACTTGTGTTTATTTATGAAAAAAAACGGAAAATTTGGTAAAAATTTAGAAAATTTTGCAATTTTTAACTTTTAATTTGTGTACCTTTAAATCAGAGAGTGATATCACACAAAATAGTTAATAAATAACATTTCCTACATGTCTACTTTACATTAGCACAATTTTGGCAACGTAGTTTTTTTTTTTTTTTTGTTTGTTAGGACGTTAGGGTTAAAAGTTGACCAGCAATTTCTCAATTTTACAACAAAATTTACAAAACAATTATTTTTTTTTAGGGACCACCTCACATTTGAAGAGAGTTTTGGGGGTCAATATGACAGAAAATACCCAAAAGTGACACCATTCTAAAAACTCCACCCAAGGTACGCAAAACCACATTCAAGAAGTTTATTAACCCTTCTGGTGCTTCACGAGAACGAAAGCAATGTAGAAGGAAAAAAAAAATTGAACATTTTACTTTTTTCACAAAAAGTTCACTTTGGAACCAAACTTATTTTCACAAGGTTAACAAGAGAGAATGGACCACAAAATTTGTTGTGCCAATTCTCCTGAGTACGCCGATATGTATGTGGGGGGAAAGCCACTGTTTGGGCGCACGGCAGGGCTCAGAAGGGAGGGAGCACTGTTAGACTTTTTGAACGCAAAATTGGCTGGAATCAACGGCAGGCGCCATGTCACGTTTGGAGACCCCCTGATGTACCTAAACAGTGGAAACCCCCCAATAACTCCAACTCTAACACAGCCCTAACCCTAATTATAACCCCAACTATAACCCTAGCCCAACCCCAACTATAACCTTGCCAAACCCTAGCTACAACCCCAACAATAATGTAAAAAGACGGATTTTGGTAAGAACTTACCTGTAAAATCCTTTTCAGCGAAGAAGGAAGGGAGACACACTAGGCATTACTAGTGGGTAGGCGGAGCCCCAGATAGGATTGACACCTCAGATTAAAAAGTGTTGACCAGCCCCTCCAGCTCCTCCTACTCAGCACTTCAGTCGTACCCAAGCTTAAGGAAGAACAATATCACCAGCGAAGCAACATAACCGCTTCTGAAGGACTTCAGAGAAAAATACAAAAGTACAGGTTATGCATGCATTTGGCAAAGAAAAAACCCACAGTTCCAGGTACTACTCACTGAACCTGACTACTGCGATAAGCTGGCAATGCTGGAACAGAGCCGTAGCGCGTCGACCTCAGCTCAGAAAATCGCTATCAGAGAAGGGCCACGCTGCATCTGTAAATACAACAACACACTTCTGCCATGGGAGGGATGTGTGTCTCCCTTCCTTCTTCGCTGAAAAGGATTTTACAGGTAAGTTCTTACCAAAATCCATCTTTCAGCTGCAGATGAAGGAAGGGAGACACACTAGGCATTACTAGTGGGACGTCCCAAAGCAGTCCAAAAATTAGGGTGGGAAAAAACCAAAATAGTCAGAAACCCAACAACCTAGATAAATGCGCCACAGGCGCCAAATACAAGTTAACTAAAAACTTTAAATTACCGCTGCCTGCAGGACCCTACGTCTTAAGGCCGCATCAGCGGAAACACTGACGTCCACCTTATAAAACTTTGTAAATGTGTGGACAGAACGCCAGGTCGTCGCTCGGCAGAGCTGAACTGCCGAGGCCCCTTGGTGAAAGGCCCACGATGAAGCCACAGCCCTCGTGGAGTGAGCTCGAATCTTAATCGGGCAAGGTTCGCCTTTAAGTCGGTAAACCTCCAAAATAGCCGACCAAATTCAACGAGCTATAGGGTCCTTGGAAGCTCGATGACCACGCCTACGACCTGCTGTAATCACAAACAGGGAATCTGACTTTCGAAAGCCTTGAATGACAGACAAATAGAACTTCAAGGCTCGCACTAAATCCAATTTGTGCAAGTCCCGTTCCTTTGCATTCCTTGGGCCCGGGCAAAGCGAAGGCAACACAATATCCTGGTTAGCATGAAATTGCGACACCCCTTAGGTAGAAAGTCGCCCCGAGTGCAAAGCACTACTCGATCCGGGTAAAACTCCAGGAAAGGAGGCGAGCAGGAAAAAACTGCCAACTCAGAAACCCTTCTTAAAGAGGTTACCGCCAGTAAGAAGGCAACCTTCTAAGAAAGTAAAGAAAATCTAGCAGAACCCATAGGCTCAAAAGGTACATGCTGAAGAGCCTCCAAAACAAGGTTGAGGCGCCAAGGAAACACAGGTGCCTTCCGCGGTGGAAGCTGACGGGTTACTCCTTGAAAAAAAGGAACGCACGTCCCTACGCGAGGCGATAGCCTTCCGAAACAGCAAGGACAGGGCAGAAACCTGACCTTCCAGAGTGCTAACTGCCAAACCTTTGTCCAGCCCGTACTGCAGCAAAGTCAACAAATTGGGAATGGAAAAAAATCCTCGGATTCCTTGAAGAACCCGAACACCACTAAAAGAAGGCTTCCCAAGTCTTGTGATAAATCTTAGTAGTAGCCGGACCTCTGGCAGCTCGCAGAGTGGCAATGACTTCGGCTGAAAAAACCTCTACGGGTCAATATTTCGGTCTCAAGAGCCACGCCGTCAAACGCAGAGACTTCAAGTCCGGATGACGAACGGGCCCCTGGGTTAACAGGTCCGGGCGAGGAGGAAGTGGGAATGGCGGTGCCGCCAAAAGCGACACTAGTGTCGAGAACCACGTCCTCCTTGGCCAATCCAGGACTATCAACATAGCCGGAATTCTCTCCAGTCTGATCCGACGCAGCACCAGAGGAAGTAAAGATATCGGCGGAAACACATAGACTAGCTCGAAATGGTCCCACGGAGCCACCAGAGCAACCACCGCTATAGCCTTCGGTCCTTGTACCTGGACATGAAGGTCGGTAATTTGGCATTGAACTGGATGCCATCAAATTCACTTGGGGAGTTCCCCAACGGAAGCACAGCAGTGCAAAAATTTTCGGATGAAGACTCCAGGTGTAAGGTTCTACTCAGTTTGTTCGTCAGCCATTTTACTTTCTGTCTTGCTGCAGCTATCTTGCCCTCAGTCAAAATGGAGTTTCCAGCTTGCATGTTCCCGCCCTGATTCTCTCCTTTGCTTCTTAAGCAGCCACAGCTGAGCAATCAGTGCTTCAGAATCTAGCCTGCAGTGAACCTGTGACTTGACTCCTGTAAGCCTTGGACCTTGTACTCCAGCTATTCCTACTGAGGAACTCTGAAGCACTTGTGGACTCTGAACCCTGCTCTTTGAAAAACCCACGTTTGCATGGACTTACGGTAACAGAGAAGAAGATCCTGAATCTGTATTGGAGAGTGATTGCTGAGCTTGGATTACTCTGGCCTGCTGTGTCTCCTGTTTCTGTGTCTGCAAACTGTGTGACTATTTCTGCCAACTTGTATGAAGTAATACAGGATTTTCTATATCAAACCTGTGTCTCATGTATGTTCATCGCACCCAAGCACAAGACGCTATATGAACTGTACTACATACATTACAAGATTCTGAAGCCAAAACGTTAGTGTCTGCTGGGTCTGGAAGGCTGTGTCTGCTGTACTGTGGATATCAGACGTCCGGTTGTACTTTCTGTGATGACAGTGGTTGTGACTTCTCACAACCATTCCAGGTGAACAATTCCCTTAAGTTTTTTCTTTTTTGCAGTGTTACCACAGGTAAACACTATTGTTTTTTTTTTTTCCTTTCTTTTCTCTTTTTTGTCTGCTGTAACTCTGGATATCAGATGTCTGGTTGAAACTTTCTGTGATGATAGTGGTTGTGACTTCTCACAACCATTCCAGGTGAGCAGTTCCCTTAATTTTTTTTTCTCTCTGCAGTGTTGCCACAGGTGAACACTATTGTTTTTTTTTTTCTCTCTCTTCAGTAATCCTGCTTAAAAGTTTGGGAAATGGAGCCGCATAAAGGAACTTGGGAGTGACTGATAATATCCTTGCAGATTTGCAGAATATAAAGACCGTTTTACAAATCTACAGGACCTCAATAATCACAATTTGCAAGTGGTTGGACAGACTACCCAGGATTTGCGAGCCAGGATTGAGGTTCTAGAGGGGCGAGTCCAGGCTCCTGCCGTAGCCCCGAGTGCTGGGATTCCAAGTTGCCCCCTTTTCGTTTTGGCGGTGAACGTGAGAAATTCAGGGGATTTATTAATCAATGCAATCTTTTTTTTTCTGCACATGCTTCACAATTTCCCACTGAACGATCTAAGGTGCTTACTATAATTATGTTGCTTACCAACAAGGCTTTAATGTGGGCAAACCCTCTGATTGAGACTGAGGATGATTGTTTGAATCACCTTGATGATTTTATTTCAGCCATGGGGCAGGTGTTTGATGACCCCAATCGAGGTGCAACAGCTGAAGCAGCCATGTTAGCTTTGCGCCAAGGTAAGCACTCGGTAGCTGAATATGCCTTGGATTTCAGGAGATGGGCCCTTGATACCACCTGGGACAGTTCCGCCAAAAAATCTATTTTTCGAAAGGGGTTATCTCCACTGATTAAGGATGAACTTGCTCGTGCCGACCCTCCCACTGCGTTAGGTGACTTTATTAACTACTGCATCCGTATTGATACTCGTCTGACTGAACGCAGGCAAGAGAGATGGTTCGAAAGCAATCGTACTAACCTTTTCCTACCTTCCTCTCCACCTAAGGAACCTTTGAGTAGGATTACATGGGAACCTAACTGAACCCATGCAGGTAGACTCTTTACAACGACGGGTTAGTGATGCACGCAAAGAACAT
>JARQOD010000001.1:343510774-343590774 GCA_033576555.1 Oophaga sylvatica
ACTCGAGTATAAGCCGACCCCCTTAATTTTGCCACAAAAAACTGGGAAAACTTATCGACTCGAGTATAAGACTAGGGTGGAAAATGAGATTATGCCCCATATGCTGCCCCATGTATTATGCCCCATAACATGCTCCATGTATTGTGCCCCATATACTGCCCCATGTATTATGCCCCACAAGATGCTCCACAGATTGTGCCCCATATGCTGCCCATGTATTGTGCCCCATAGATGCTCCATAGATTATGCCCCCATAGATTATGCCCCTATAGATGCTCCATAGATTGTGCCCCCATAGATGCTCCATAGATTGTGCCCCCATAGATTATGCCCCTATAGATGCTCCATAGATTGTGCCAACATAGATTATGCCCCCATAGATGCTCCATAGATTGTGCCAACATAGATTATGTGCCCAAAGATGCGCCATATTTTGTGCCAACATAGATTATGACCCTATAGATGCTCCATAGATTATGCCCCCATAGATTATGACCCTATAGATGCTCCATAGATTATGCCCCCATAGATGCTCCATAGTATAGGTCCCTTATGCTGCCGCAAAAAAAAAAAAAAAAAAAAAAAGACATACTCACTTCTCGTCGCTGGGGGCCAGGTGCCGGTGTCCTGAGCAGGCGGGGACACCGGCGCGCTATGGGGGACAGGTGCCGGTGTCACCGCTCGCTCAGGGCCCCGGCACCTGCGATATTTACCTGTCACCCGTTCCGCCGCTGTCTTCCGGGTCCTCCAGCAGTGAATGATCAGGCAGAGGGCGCGGAGCGCAGTAACCACGTCATCGCGCCCTCTGTCTGAACATCGCAGCAAGAGGACCCGAGGACACAGCGGCGAGCAGCGGTGGAACGGGACAGGTAAATATCGCTTATACTCACCCTTCCGCCGCGCGGTCTCTGCCCTGCTCTTCTCCCGCGCCAGTGTTCAGGGGTCACGTGTTGCCGCTCATTAAAGTCATGAATATGTGCATATTCATGACTTTAATGAGCCGTACCACCTGACCGCTGAACACAGGAACCGGAGACCGTGAGAGAAGAGCAGGGGGGCTGCAGAGAACGCGCCGGCGGAGGGGCGAGTATATAGAACAGCTGCGCTTCGCCTCCCCCCTGTATATGACTCGAGTATAAGCCGAGAGGGGGACTTTCAGCCCTAAAAAATGGGCTGAAAATCTCGGCTTAAACTCGAGTATATACGGTACTTAAAAAACCATCCCTCTACCAAAACTGTGCCGCTAACTTTAGAACTGTCTCTAATCTTCCCTTTATCTCTAAACTCCTGGATCGCCTGGTCCACACTCGTCTTATTCGCCATCTCTCAGATAACTCTCTTCTCGACCCTCTACAATCCGGTTTCCACTCTCTACTGAAACTGCCCTCACTAAAGTCTCTAATGATCTTCTAACAGCTAAATCTAATGGTCACTACTCCATGCTAATTCTCTTGGATCTCTCTGCAGCATTCAACACTGTGGATCATCAGCTCCTCCTCACTATGCTCCACTCCATCAGCCTCAAAGACACCGCTCTCTCCTGGTTCTCCAACTATCTCTCTGACCGCTCCTTCACTGTATTTTTTGCTGGCTCCTCCTCTCATCTTCCCATTACTGTTGGGGTTCCTCAAGAATCAGTTCTAGCCCCACTCCTCTTCTCTTTGTATACAGCCCCTATTGGTCAAGCAATCAGTAGATTTGGGTTCCAGTACCATCTCTATGCTGATGACACCCAATTATACACTTCACCTGATATCACGCCTGCCTTTTTAGAAAACACTAGTGATTGTGTCTTACCGCTGTATCTAACATCATGCCCTCCCTCTATCTGAAACTGAACCTGTCAAAAACTGAACTCCTCGTGTTTCCTCCCTCTACTAACCTACCTATGCCCGACATTGCCATTTCCACGTGTGGTTCCACCGTTTCTCCCCAGCAACATGCCCGCTGTCTTTGGGTCATACTTGATTCCGAGCTTTCATTCTCCCCCCACATCCGATCACTGGCTCGCTCTTATTGTCTGCACCTCAAAAATATTTCTAGAATTCGACCTTTTCTTACTTTCGACTCTGCAAAAACTCTTAGGCTAAGTGCACACGATCAGGAATAATTGCGTTTTTTCGCGGTTTTTCCGCGGTTTTCCGCGGTAAAAACGCGATAAAAACGCAAGCATTAAGCATCCTATACATGTTAATTGATTCCGCATGTTTTGGCCACATGTTGCGTTTTTTTCCGCGAAAAAAACGCTTTGCGGAAAAAATAGCAACATGTTCATTAATTTAGCGTAATCGCGGTGATTCCGCCGCCATAGGAATGCATTGAACCGCTTACTTTCCGCATGTGGCTATGCCCACTATGCGCAATGTAAGCGGTTCATGTGCGGATGGTACCCAGGGTCTGGAGCAGAGGAGACTCTCCTCCAGGCCCTGGGTACCATATCCCTGGTAAAACAATAATTAAAATAAAAAATAATGATATTCTCACCTTCCGGCGGCCCCCGCAGCCTTCCCGCGGCCCCCGCAGCCTTCCCGCCTTCAGCGACGCTCCCGGCAACTTCCGGTCCCAAGAGTCCTTTGCGAGAATCACCCAGATGGCGTAGCGGTCTCGCGAGATGCTACGTCATCGGTGTGATTTGTCGCAAAGCACTCCTGGGACCGCGAGTTGCCGGGAGCGTCGCTGAGAGGCGGGAAGGCTGCGGGGGCCGCCGGAAGGTGAGAATATCATTATTTATTATTTTTTTTATTATTTTTACATTAGATCTTTTTACTATTGATGCGACATAGGCGGCATCAATAGTAAAAAGTTGGTCACACTTGTCAAACACTATGTGTGACTCGTGTGACCAACCTGTCAATCAGTTTTCCAAGCGATGCTACAGATCGCTAGGAAAACGCTAGCATTCTGCAAGCTAATTACGCTTGCAAAACGCTATTATTCTGGCGGGAATCAGCATAAAAAAAACGTGCGTATTTCCTGCGGGAGAAGTGCGGGATTGCCGCGGAAATTTCCGCGGCAATTCCGCAACGTGTGAACTTAGCCTTACTGTTTCTCTTATTCATTCTCATCTGGACTATTGTAACTCTCTACTAATCCATCTCCCTCTTACCAAACTCTCCCCTCTCCAATCTGTCCTGAATGCTGCAGCCAGGATCATATTCCTCACCAATCGTTATATCGATGCCTATACCTTGTGCCAGTCCTTATACTGGTTACCCATTTACTCCAGAATTCAGAATAAACTTATTACCCTCACCCACAAAACACTCCATGGCTCAGCACCACCCTACATCTCCTCCCTCGTCTCAGCCTACCATCCTAACCGTGCCCTCCGTTCTGCTAATGACCTGAGGTTAACATCAATAATCAGAACCTCCCACTCCTGCATCAATTCTTTGGAATGCACTACCCAGGATAATGCGATTAATTCCCAATCCCCACAGTATAAAGCGTGCCCTAAAAACACATTTGTTCAGACTAGCCTACCACCTCAAAGCATTAACCTAACTATCCCTGTGTGGCCCATTCAAAATTTTTTACCAGAACAAGGTTCCTCACATCATGTTCTCACCCGCTTTATGCATTTAATAGACCTCTGTGTCTGTTCTGTTACATATTTAGACTGTTAACTGGTTCATGCAGCATTACAGGAACACCCAATTCTTACACTATGGCTGGTCCGAATAATGAAAGCAATTGTTACCATCCGCCTTTCGTGTCTCCCCTTTTTCCTCATAGATTGTAAGCTTGTGAGCAGAGCCCTCATTCCTCTTGGTATCTGTTTAGATCTACCGAATATACTCGTGTATAAGCAGAGATTTTCAGCACCTTTTTTCGTGCTGAAAATGCCCCCTCGGCTTATACACGAGTCATAGGGCAGAAACCAGCGGGGGAGGGGATGCCGCGGCAGGAGGCGGTGGCTGGGATCATACTCACCCCTCCCCGTGCCATCGCTGAGCGTCCCTGCAATCCTGCGTTCTCCTGCAGCTCTTCAGCACTGAGCGGTGATGTAATACCCGCTCATTAAGGTCATGTAATATGGACGCGACGCCACTCCCATAGGCGTGGTCTCCATATTCATGGCCTTAATGAGCGGTATTACATCACCGCTCAGTGCTGAAGAGCTGCAGGAAGACGGGGAGGACGCAGGATTGCAGGGACGCTCAGCGATGGCACGGGGAGGGGTATGATGGAGGAGAGGACAAGGAGCACGGAACAGGACGGGGGGGGGGGGAGAACGGTGGAAGCATGGAGGAGGACGGGGGAAGCTGGAGCAGGACGGGGGGGAGATCGGTGGACGGGGAAGCATAGAGGAGGACGGGGAAGCTGGAGCAGGACGGGGGAAGCATGGAGGACGGGGGAGAACGGAGGACGGGGGAAGCATGGAGCAGGACGGGGGGGAGATCGGTGGACGGGGGAAGCATGGAGCAGGACAGGGGAGGATGGAGGGCACAGAGGAGCACTGAGCAGGACGGGGGCACAGGAGGACGGAGAAGGAATGGGGGAGCACAGCGGAGGACGGAGCAGGAGGGGGGAGCACAGAGCAGGAGGGCAGTTTATACACCCGGCTTATACACGAGTCAATAATTTTTCCCAGTTTTTTGTGGCAAAATTAGGGGGGTCGGCTTATACACGGGTCGGCTTATACACGAGTATATACGGTATGTGTTTATTGTTTTGCTGTAATATCTATTGTCTGTACAAGTCCCCTCTAAAATGTAAAGTGCTGTGGAATATGTTGGCGCTATAGAAATAATTTATTAATAATTAACACAATTTAGGCAATTCCTTTTAAAGGGGATTGCAGGAGACAGCATTTTTTAACCCATTGTTAAGCACTTAAAATAATAAAAAGTCTTTATTGCTTTCTCCGGGCCAGCACTGCGTTTCCGCCACTGGTCTGGTGATTGATTACAGGCTGCACAGGTGGCATCACGACTGTAGCATATCATTGTAGAAGAGCAGAGTACTGCATTTTAATTGCAGTTCAGGAGTTACGGTACATACCTGACAGTAACCATAGTCAGGATGGATGCCTAAGAATCCCTCCACCAGAGGAACCCATTGTAAGAAAAAAACAAAACAAAGAAAGTACCACATAGTATATATTTTTGTGCTGTAAATGAATACTAGGCAGAGAGGCCAAAGCAAAGACACTGTTGGCCTCCATCTGTGTGTGTGTGTGTGGGGGTCTTATGAAAACAAGTTATCACTTACTGTATGCAGAAGATAAGTGATAACTTCTTGATCGCTGGTGGTCCGACTGCTGGGACTCCCCCCTCCACAAAGTTCAGCAGTGCACATGCTCAACTGCTGCTCCATTCGTTCTCTATGGATGGAGCTGCCGGTTGCTTCACTTTGCCATTTCCAGCAGCATCAGAGAGAACAGATAGAGTGATGTTTAGGCGTTTAACCTGAGCTTCACTTTAAAATAGGGATAAAAGTGCACTGACAGTGACGTAAAACATCCATTCTGTCAATTGCTACAAGTCCCAGCAGTTGGACCCCCACTGATCAATAAGTTCTCACTTATTCTGTGGATAGGCGATGACTTGATTTCACCTGATAACACTTTTAAACATATGTTGGAACAGATCCTAACATTAAGTTTTGGCTAAGCACACAGACGCACTGTGCACTGGACCTAAGGCTACAATCACACAACTGTCATTATTTACATCCGTGTAAAACGAAACACTTATTGCTCATGCGTCATCCACATTGCTTCCATTTTCCATCCATTCAAAATTTTCTTCATAGCCAGGACCCTTGTATCATGTTCTCCCCGCTTTATGCATTTTATAGCCTTCTGTGTCTGCACTTTTATACATACTAGTTGGTAACTGGTTCATGCAGCATTAAATGAACACCCCATTTCTTACATTATGGCTGGTCAGAACAATGAAAGCAATTGTTACCATTCACCTTTCGTGTCTCCCCTATTTCCTCAGATTGTAAGCTTGCGAGCAGGGCCCTCATTCCTCTTGGTATCTGTTTATGTGATTATTATTATTCTCCAATGTATTGTATTGTCTGTACAAGTCCCCCTCTAAAATGTAAAGTGCTGCAGAATATGTTGGTGCCATAGAAATAAAATCATTATTATTATAGTCGGTCATTTCTACTCCCATTGACATTCGCCGAATATTGCAAATACAACATTCGCCGCCGATCACAATCGAACATGTAAAAATTCACTCAACTCTACCTACAACCCACCCAAAGCCTTTCTCACTGAAAAAGAGCGAGATCTTGCAGTTTGCACTAACCGAGCATCGCCACGTACTGTACCAAATTGTTAATGAACATTAGAATGGCTAGCCTTCAGAAACAACTTAGTAACGGATCAGCGCTGCGTTCGTACAAAGCGAGACCTCACGATAGCATGAGAGATCTTGCATAGAATGCCGGGATCCCACATCCTGGAATTTCAGAACAAACTTCTTAGAAAGTCAGCTCCGGAAGGGGGCATTAGGTACCCATCTGGAAATGGGTTCACTTTTTAAAGGATACCTGTCACTAGAGTTATGCAGCAAGAATAAGCCAGTCTATGGGATTGCAACCAGGTATGGTTTCCTGTGAAACACTGCAGAGAAAGCACAGTTTGAATAGTCCCACCCCACTTAAGGTGATGAACATGTGTAACAAACAGACCTGTCAATCAACTGGTATGCGGCAGGGAGAAGTCATTCAGAGGCCTCCCAGGACAAGATAGGTCTCTGCCTATTGTACCCAGCCGCCTCTTCAAACTACTACCGAATTGTCATTGCACCACTAATAACATTGTCTACAACTTATGCAGAAGTTTAAGGCTATGGTTCCACGGTCCGGAACCATAGCGCTTTTGACGGAGCGGAAATTCCGCTCCGTCTAAGCCCCGCCCCCTTTCTGACGCGCGATCTTTCCGGAGGTGTTCAGGACACCTCCGGAACACCTCCGGAAAGAACGCAGGGCTACATAGCCCTGTGTAATATTCTGTTGCGGCGACGCAGCGTCGCCGCAATACGCGAGGACATGCTGCGGTCTGAAAAGACGCGCCGCATGTCCGTTTACGCAGGTTTGCCACCTGCGTATTGTTACGCATAGTGGAGACGGGATTTCTTGAAATCCCCTCCACTATGCTGTAACATCTGGACGCTGCGTGTTTGGCGCTGCGCCAGCGCACAGCGCCAAACACGCAGCGTTTCCTGACCGTGGAAACTCACCCTAAGACTTGTTAATGGAATGCTTTTAGCAAATGTTGCATTTTTTGGTGCATTGTGCTCCAGTCCCCCCCTGCAGTACAGTTTCTGGAGAAGCCACATATTTTGGCCACTGAGGAGACTGCGCTGGATCCAGGCGGGTGCTGGTAGTTGAGAATGAGTGTCTTTTTTTCCACATATCCAGACCAAGGAAAAAGTTTTATTTTACCAGGACAACCCCTTAAAGTCTCATCTGAATTAAATAAAGCAGGAGTGACCCTCAGGCCTGGGGCTTAGATGGACTGAAATGCGGCCCTGGGGCAGATTCCTGGGCACCGAAGTACGTGGGCCGGCAGCTGCATTTTGATGGCCGCTGACCAATTAATTGCATCTCGCTCTGTGAGCACACGCATGAAGCGACCACTACTGAGCTCTGAGGAGCATGCAATGAATGATTACGTCCTGACACCAGTCCCAGCGTCATGACGTACTTTGTGGGAGGATTTAGCGCGCGATTTATACGGCCCCCGAAGGATGGTATAAATATCCAAATGGCCCTAAGCAGAAACTGATTCAACACCCCTGAAATAGAGCAACATGACCAAACAGTATAAGGGGTGGGGGCAGGTTGGATTGTGCGGACATTGCCTATAAGGAATGTTTTTAAAGCTAGACCATTTTAAATGAAAGCCCGGAGTGTATAGGAATAGGAAAGCATGGCTTCCCCTGATAACAGGTGATCTGAGGCTCAGGTTCACGGCCCGGTATGGTGGCAGCAGAACTTAGTCTTATATGTGTAATGAGAAGTTTGGGCATGCAAACGTGCGGCCAGTACGGTATGGTGGTCCATACATAGACCATGAGATAAGCTTGTAAGACCCCAATCCTAAAGCAGTCAGCTGGGGATCATACCATATAGCGGTCGGTACAAAGACCATGAGAAAAGCTTGTAAGACCCCGATCCTACAGCAGTCTGCCAGGGATCACACCATGTGGCGGTCCGTACATAGACCATGATAAAACCTTGTAAGACCCCGATCATACAGCAGCCAGCCAGGGATCACACCATATGACGGTCTGTACACAGACCATGATAAAACCTGTAAGATCCCGATCATACAGCAGCCAGCCAGGGATCACACCATGGGCGGTCCGTACATAGACCATGATAAAAACCTTGTAATACCCCGATCATACAGCAGCCAGCCAGGGATCACACCATGTGGCGGTCCGTACATAGACCATGATAAAAACCTTGTAAGACCCCGATCATACAGCAGCCAGCCAGGGATCACACCATATGGCGGTCTGTACACAGAACACGAGAAAACCTTGTAAGACCCCAATCCTACAGCAGTCAGCCAGGATCACACCATATAAATAGGTGCAGTGCCCTCAGCTGTGATCCGCTTCCACCATGTGACCAGTCACACTGTGCTCGTTTTGATGATACTTATTGCAGGCCATATCTGTACATGTGGGAGGTGTTCGCCCAATAAATGCCAGCCTACCGGGTGCACCACTGAGGAGGGCTCCCACCAATCCGCACGGCAGCACCGTCCCGGTACTCATCCGCTTCCTACCCCTCAGCAGTAGGGCCAGCGCCCGATAGGGCCACGCACAGCGCGATGGGTCGGCAGCCGTCATGGCTCCGTGCCGCAGTAGCACGATGTGACGGTGGGTGTGCCGATGCGGCGCCAGTACCTGTGTGCGGGGATCCGCTGGCTGCCCACTCCCTTCCCGACCAGGAAGTGCACGTCACTCAGCACCTCGTTGTTGAACAGAAACGTGAAGCGCTCCCGCACCGTGGTCTTGGTGGCCTGCCAGTTATACACGGGCTCCCGGTGCAGGAGGCCAGCCACAGCTGGAGGGGGTGGAGGCGGGGCCGCAGGGGGGGAAGCCCCACTGGAGGAGACCATAGCCGCCGCCTGGTTACCGGGGGACGAGGCCGCGGCTCCACCGCTATAGTTGTACGATGACGCGGACGACCCAACGCGATTACTTGGGGTGCTATTGCCCACTACCCCAGGGAACGACAGGCCGCCGCTCCCTCCAGCCGCCATCTTGGATGGGGGAAGCTCCGGTGGGCGGGTGCAGAAGAAAGCGGAGGGGAATTGAGGCTTCCCAAACTTGTTTACAAACAGCACCGGGCAGCAGTGGCGCATGGGGCAGACAAGGCTCCGTTATTTACGTCAGAGCACCGGCACACAAACGGACGCCAGATACAGCAACGGTAGAGGTGAAACGGCAGACTGTGACGTCACCGGGTCACCTGATGTTCTCAAGTCATGTGATTAGCACGGGCTGAAAAGTACCTAGCTGCCCACGCTGAGGGCAGCAAGTGTTATGGGACGTCCTGTGGTGAGGAGGAAATGGCGGGAGAGTGGTGTTCTGAGGTGGCTCCATGGTGCTGCCTGCAGGGCGCACACCTGAGAGTGTATGGGACCAGGGCTATTTGTTATAGGGAGATGTGGTGACTTAAAACAGAATCCTTCCATTTTCCAGTCAGCGCAGGGTCTGGACAGGTATCTTGGGGCAGCCCCACCAATATGAACCCTCAGCACCCAAGTAAAGGAGTGGGTTAGAGACTAAGATAACAGCCCCCCTAACACACCTCCTCTCCCCTCCGATGGGTTCGGTAACAAGCGCTGACGACCGTCACTAGAATTGTGATCAGACTCCCAGAAATACCAGGAAACGTGAGGCGCCTTTATGGGTGAGGCTCACCAGGGAGTGCGTGTTCAAAGTTATGTATAGAATCCCTCATTGTGGACCATTTACACAATACAAGGGACAAATGGCGATATTCATCCCTGACGTCCTATCGTTTATGTCAGCCACAAGGACGGCAAAGGAAACTAATATAGCTTAACTATGATGGGGCCTTTGGGTTTCAATTAATGTGTTTATCATTTGGTGGATATTCTAATGGATACTAAACAGACCACATTATAGATGAAGGGATAAGTCTGATGGATTTTACATCCATCATGCTGCATATACAGCTTGCAACAAATCTGATGGTGTTTCTGGTGCCATATTCCTGTACTGATGGTAATTTTGGCGGCTTATTCCGCAACTGATAGTGGTTCTAGTGCCATATTTTTGTACTGATGGTGATTCTGGTGCCATATTCTTGTACTGATGGAGAATCTGGCAACTTATTCTGTACTGAGATGGTTCTGGTGCATATTCTATACTGAGGTGGTTCTGGTGCCATATTTCTATACTGAGGTGGTTCTGGTGCTATATTCCTGTACTGATGGTGATTCTGGCAACTTATTCATGTGTGGATGGTGGTTCTTTTAATGTATTCATGTAGTGATGATTGTTCTTGAGACTTATCCATAACCAGAATTCTCATCAATACGAAATAAAACTCAGCAGTACCTAAATAGAACACCAGAGACATCACTAGGACATAAATACTTATAGCATAAATTTAACGATCACTGAGGATTTATACATACCATATGCTGTAATTATCAATAAGTCATATCCCTAATATTGCACCCTTATCCATATGGAGCCGAATAGCAGTCAACACTTCACGTGTTGTTCACAGCTTCCTTGGGAAGGGTAGGGAGGATATTGAAGAAAAACTCGTTTTACCTTCCGGGACCTTCAGTTACATGACCGTGATCAGTCCGTAATAGACTGGCTCGTCGGTGCATGCACACCGCTCTGTGCTCACCAACCCTATTACCCATACCCATCAAGGTGGACCGTACATTTCCAGGAAACAAGGACATGAATGCGCAGACCCCATACAGATGTTGGGAGCAGTGAAGGGCACGGCCTGCACGTGTACACCAGGAGATATATAGATGGATTGAAGAGACAACATATATGTGGTTGTATATATATAACATGGGAGTCTGGGGTTTATATCCTGGCTCTGGAAATAATATACCAGTAGTGGTCCTTGGGCAAGACTACTAACATTATAGCGCCTACCTCAATAAACATGAGAGTGTCACGAACAAAGAGTCATGCCGGCTCGGACGTCGCCCAGATTAACAAGGTCGCGTCAGATGTCGAGGAACCAGGACAGTCTGATGATAAATGGGCTGCTGGAACAAACCATACATGGACAAGGTAAGAGAACCTGGATCTGCTGAAATGCTATTATAACAGCAGACCAAAGAGAGAGGATATATGAAGCGTATGAGGAAACTCTAGATGGATACAAGACCTACATGTCCACTGACTGAGAAACAACTAGTAACCCAACGTTTCAATATCATAAAGAGAAAACTATTATCACAACTTGAGATGGATGAACTGCACTGCAGATCCACCCCACATGAAGATATGGAAGAACAACATGTGCAACCCCCTGAAAATCCTGATCCAGTCCTGCAACTAGAGAGCACTGCAGCTGGTCTTCTGAAACAGAAGATCTTAGATAAACTAAATACCACCAATACCAGAGATCGACTGCCAAGGCCCAGCAAAGAAACACCACCAGACAGTATGATTGAAGATGCCAATAGAGCACTTGCATCAATACCTACCACCACCATAACTCAAACTAATAAACTGATCTATGCTAATGCCTCATCAATCATGGAAATGCTTGGTTATACAACTAGCAAGATCAACAGAAGTATGTGCCCCCCCTTTGAAAACAAGGCTGGAGACAAAAATCAAGGTGACACAAAGGGAAGTCAGCCAACTAACAGAAATACAGAAGGGTGTAAAGATCAAGAATAAGACAAAGCTGGACAAGTACAAAGGCCCGACCCCCAACTGAAGCCCTAGAGACTGCTAAACAAAGGCTCACAGCACTCACTGCAAGACTAGGGAAATACGCTAGAGAAGCTGAGGCCAAGAAGATGAATGCCCTATTCTCCAAAGAACCATCCAAAGTGTACTCCCAACTACAGAGTAACAGCACAAAGGCAGCAACTCCACTAATAGCAGAGACTGAACAATACTGGAGGGACATATGGGAGAAGGAAAAAACACACAACACCAGTGCAACGTGGCTGTAAGATCTGAGAATGAAACACAGCAACTACCTAGAGCAAGAACCAGTCACCATTACAGAAGCAGACATCCAACAGCAGGTCAAGAACATGAAGAGCTGGACAGCACCTGGTCCAGACATGATCAACACCTACTGGCTGAAATAACAGCGGTACATGAACGCATGGCAAAGCAGATGAACCAACTGCTAGAAGCAGGCCACCACCCAGCTTGGCTAACACAAGGTAGAACAGTGCTGATCTTGAAGGATCCTCATAAAGGAACAGTTCCATCCAACTACCGCCCAATAACCTGCCTTACAACAACATGGAAACTCCTGCCAGGCATCATAGCCACCAAGCTACAGAACCATATGAACCAGTACATGAATCCAGCTCAGAAAGGCATTGGGACCGACACCATAGGCTCTAAGCACCAGCTCCTAGTAGACAGAGCAGTCGCTCAAGATTCAAGATCCAGACAGACCAATCTCCGCACAGCCTGGATTGAATACAGGAAAGCCTTTGACTCAATGCCACACACATGGATCTGTGAATGCTTGGCTCTCTACAATGTCAACAGGAAATTAAGAACCTTCCTCAGAAACTCAATGGGGCTATGGAGAACAACATCAGAAGTCTAAATGTAAAGAAAACCAAGGAGATGGTGGTGAGTTATAGAAGGAAAAAGGAGGATTACTTACCGATCACCATTGCTGGCCAGGAGGTGGAGATGGTTGAGAGCTACAAATATTTGGGATTCACCATGACAGTAAACTCGATTGGAGGTGTCATACAGAAAAGGTTTACAAGAAGGGAATGAGCAGACTGTACTTTCTGCGGAAGCTCAGGTCGTTCAATGTGTGCAGTAAAATGCTGGAGATGTTCTACCAGTCCGTTGTAGCAAGCGCCATCTTTTTTGCTATCATTTGCTGGGGCAGTAGTGTGCGAGTAGCTGACGCTAATAAGCTCAACAAACTTATCAAGAAGGCAAGTGCAGCAGTTGGCCTCCATCTTGACTCTTGAGGAGGTATTGGAGGCCAGAATTCAGAAGAAGTGTAGGGCTATAATGAACAATAATACACGCCCCCTATACGAGCTGTTCTTGAAGCAGAAGAGCACATTCAGCAGCCGTCTAATCCTACTAAGGTGCAAGAAGGAGAAATTCAGGAAATCGTTTGTACCTACTGCTATGGGGATGTATAATAATTTCCTAAGGGTGGTAGAAAATAATGACTGATGGCTGGTGTACTAATATCAATTAACATTGTCTTATATACACCTGAACTACACACTTTTATTATTTATTATGTAATGTTGGTATACCTGTGCAAGATTTGTGTCCTAATATTTTATGTACTGCTGTTTGTATTGCTGCTGTAATACTGTAACTTCCCCCCGGGATCAATAAAGTGTATCGTAAGTCAACTCAAACAAATATCCCATCAAATGTGGCATATACCAAGGTGATACACTGTCCCCATTGCTGTTCTGCATAGGCTTGAACCTAGTCCCGAGGAGATAATTTGCATATTCCCAGTGCCTTCTGGGATAAGTGAAGAGTCTCCGCGAGCTCAAGGAACACTGGATTTTGGCTGTTGCAGCTGAAAGGAGGACATCAGTAAACCAGGGAGGAGTCCCGAGGAGATAATTTGCATATTCCCAGTGCCTTCTGGGATAAGTGAAGAGTCTCCGCGAGCTCAAGGAACACTGGATTTTGGCTGTTGCAGCTGAAAGGAGGACATCAGTAAACCAGGGGAGGAGTCCCGAGGAGATAATTTGCATATTCCCAGTGCCTTCTGGGATAAGTGAAGAGTCTCCGCGAGCTCAAGGAACACTGGAATTTGGCTGTTGCAGCTGAAAGAACAAGTAAACCAGGGGAGGCAGCCCGTAATTTGCAATCTCCAGTGCTTGATAATGGAAGAGTCTACCAGTCGAGTCAGCAAGCCTGATTTTCTTTGCCTAAAGGGGTCATAGAAGGGGAGGAGTCGAGGAGATAATTGCTAACCAACCTTTGGGATAAGTGAAGAGTTCTCCTGCGAGGGGTAGGAACAATCAGAGATTTGGCTGTGCTACTAAACAATTAAACAGGCTGTAGGGTCCCTGAAGCAAATTTGCATTTTCCCAGGCCTTCTGGTATAAGTGCAAGAGTTCGCATTCAGGAACACTGGATTTGCTGTATACTGCTAAAGGGAGATCAATAAAAGGAGTGAGTCCAGAGATAATTGCATATATCCCGTGCATTCAATAATGTGGATATACTCAAGGAACACTGGTATTTTGCTGTTGCAGCTGAAGTAGGACATCAGAAACTAGGTCCGAGGAGATAATTTGCATATTCCCAGTGCCTTCGGGATAAGTGAGAAGTCTCCGCGAGCTCAAGGAACACTGATTTTGGCTGTTGCAGCTGAAAGGAGGACATCAGTAAACCAGGGAGAGACTCCCGAGGAGATAATTTGCATATTCCCAGTGCCTTCTGGGATAAGTGAAGAGTCTCCGCGAGCTCAAGGAACACTGGATTTTGGCTGTTGCAGCTGAAAGGAGGACATCAGTAAACCAGGGGAGGAGTCCCGAGGAGATAATTTGCATATTCCCAGTGCCTTCTGGATAAGTGAAGAGTCTCCGCGAGCTCAAGGAACACTGGATTTTGGCTGTTGCAGCTGAAAGGAGGACATCAGTAAACCAGGGGAGGAGTCCCGAGGAGATAATTTGCATATTCCCAGTGCCTTCTGGGATAAGTGAAGAGTCTCCGCGAGCTCAAGGAACACTGGATTTTGGCTGTTGCAGCTGAAAGGAGGACATCAGTAAACCAGGGGAGGAGTCCCGAGGAGATAATTTGCATATTCCCAGTGCCTTCTGGGATAAGTGAAGAGTCTCCGCGAGCTCAAGGAACACTGGATTTTGGCTGTTGCAGCTGAAAGGAGGACATCAGTAAACCAGGGGAGGAGTCCCGAGGAGATAATTTGCATATTCCCAGTGCCTTCTGGGATAAGTGAAGAGTCTCCGCGAGCTCAAGGAACACTGGATTTTGGCTGTTGCAGCTGAAAGGAGGACATCAGTAAACCAGGGGAGGAGTCCGAGGAGATAATTTGCATATTCCCAGTGCCTTCTGGGATAAGTGAAGAGTCTCCGCGAGCTCAAGGAACACTGGATTTTGGCTGTTGCAGCTGAAAGGAGGACATCAGTAAACCAGGGGAGGAGTCCCGAGGAGATAATTTGCATATTCCCAGTGCCTTCTGGGATAAGTGAAGAGTCTCCGCGAGCTCAAGGAACACTGGATTTTGGCTGTTGCAGCTGAAAGGAGGACATCAGTAAACCAGGGAGGAGTCCCGAGGAGATAATTTGCATATTCCCAGTGCCTTCTGGGATAAGTGAAGAGTCTCCGCGAGCTCAAGGAACACTGGATTTTGGCTGTTGCAGCTGAAAGGAGGACATCAGTAAACCAGGGAGGAGTCCCGAGGAGATAATTTGCATATTCCCAGTGCCTTCTGGGATAAGTGAAGAGTCTCCGCAGCTCAAGGAACACTGGATTTTGGCTGTTGCAGCTGAAAGGAGGACATCAGTAAACCAGGGAGGAGTCCCGAGGAGATAATTTGCATATTCCAGTGCCTTCTGGATAAGTGAAGAGTCTCCGCGAAGCTCAAGGAACACTGGATTTTGGCTGTTGCAGCTGAAAGGGAGACATCAGTAAACCCAGGGGGGAGTCCCGAGGAGATAATTTGCATATTCCCAGTGCCTTCTGGGATAAGTGAAGAGTCTCCGCAAGCTCAAGGAACACTGGATTTTGGCTGTTGCAGCTGAAAGGAGGACATCAGTAAACCAGGGGAGGAGTCCCGAGGAGATAATTTGCATATTCCCAGTGCCTTCTGGGATAAGTGAAGAGTCTCCGCAGCTCAAGGAACACTGGATTTTGGCTGTTGCAGCTGAAAGGAGGACATCAGTAAACCAGGGGAGGAGTCCCGAGGAGATAATTTGCATATTCCCAGTGCCTTCTGGGATAAGTGAAGAGTCTCCGCAGCTCAAGGAACACTGGATTTTGGCTGTTGCAGCTGAAAGGAGGACATCAGTAAACCAGGGAGGAGTCCCGAGGAGATAATTTGCATATTCCCAGTGCCTTCTGGATAAGTGAAGAGTCTCCGCAGCTCAAGGAACACTGGATTTTGGCTGTTGCAGCTGAAAGGAGGACATCAGTAAACCAGGGGAGGAGTCCCGAGGAGATAATTTGCATATTCCCAGTGCCTTCTGGGATAAGTGAAGAGTCTCCGCAAGCTCAAGGAACACTGGATTTTGGCTGTTGCAGCTGAAAGGAGGACATCAGTAAACCAGGGGAGGAGTCCTGAGGAGATAATTTGCATATTCCCAGTGCCTTCTGGGATAAGTGAAGAGTCTCCGCAAGCTCAAGGAACACTGGATTTTGGCTGTTGCAGCTGAAAGGAGGACATCAGTAAACCGCGCGCCTAGTTTTGGCTTATATTTCACCGCTTGATTATCTCTTGAACAATAAGAACATGGAAGAGGCTAGGAGCCATGTGGTGAGCTGCATTTCTTGCTACATGTTCATAGACTTACCAGTGGAAAAGCCAAACTTCACATGCCAGAAATGCAAGCTTGTGTCCCTGTTGGAGGAAAAGTTGCAAAATCTGGAAGAGAGGTTATCTACATTGAAGACCATTAAGGAAGGTGAAGAGTTCTTAGACAGAGCAGAATTATCTCTTCATGGTACAGAAAGAGAAGAAATTCGAAGTGCAACTGAAGAAACAGAGGAATGGAAGCATGTGACCCAGAGAAGCAGGAGGATCAGGAGGCAGTCAGCACCAATTCTGCTCAGGAACCAATACCAGGCTCTTACACAGGAGAACGATGAAGAAATACATCAGGATAAGACTTTGCCCACAAACAACCTTGTACGCCCTCAGAGTCCTCCTGAATGGAGAAAGAAAACTGTTGTGAAGAAGAAACGGAGAGTTGTTGTCATGGGCGATTCCCTGTTGAGAGGAACAGAGGCCGCTATCTGCAGACCGGATATAACCTCAAGAGATATGTGCTGTCTTCCAGGTGCAAAAATTAAAGATGTGTCTGACAGGATATCAGGACTCTTCAGACCTACAGATGACTACCCATTCCTGCTAATACATGTGGGGACAAATGACACTGCTAGAAACGACCTGGAAACCATCTGCAGTGACTTTGAAAACTTAGGTAAGAAAGTGAAAGAACTGGGAGCGCAGGTGGTCTTCTCTTCCATCCTCCCAGTGGATGGCCATGGAACAAGGAGGTGGAATAAGATTCTGCAGGTGAACAACTGGCTACGTCGATGGTGCCGTCAGCAAGGATTTGGATTTCTGGATCACGGAGTGAATTACCTATACGATGGACTACTTGCTAGAGATGGGGTGCACCTTACGAAGACTGGAAAACATGTATTTGGAAGTCGCCTTGCTACACTCATCAGGAGAGCTTTAAACTAGAACAATGTGGGAAGGGAAGCAAAACGCCAGCAAAAGCCATACACTTGACAAATACTATTGAGATTTCTGCTATTAGAAGTGAAGGGGAAGAACAAAGACAAAAAAATTTACGTAATAAAAATATTGAAGGAAGAGAAACCAATCACAAACTAAAGTGTTTCTATACGAATGCACAAAGCATGGGCAACAAACAAGGAGAACTGGAGCTACTAACGCAGGAGAAGAAATATGATGTCATTGGAATCACTGAGACTTGGTGGGACGATACACATGATTGGAATACAAGGCTAGAAGGATACAACTTATTTGCAAGAAACAGACTTGATAAACGAGGAGGAGGTGTTGCATTGTATGTTAGAAAAGCGTATATCTGCACAGAGATTGACGCTTCAAAGACTGGGAGTTCTGTGGAAACTGTTTGGGTAAGAATACAAGGACAGAACAATGGAAAGGACACCATTGTAGGCATTTACTACAGGCCACCTGTGCAAGCTGAAGATATGGATGAACTCTTTATGCATCAAATGACCAAGTTCTCCAAAAAATATGACATAGTGGTCATGGGAGATTTCAACTATCCAGACATTTGTTGGGAATCTCTCTCAGGCAAAACTAACAGGTCCAGGAAATTCTTATCCTCTCTTGCTGACAACTTTATCTTCCAAAAGGTAATGGAGAAAACAAGGGGATCTGCTACCTTGGATCTAATCCTCATAAACAGGGAGGAAATGGTGGAGGAGGTAAGAGTGGCTGGGACTCTAGGAGGTAGTGACCATGCTATTTTAGAATTTTGGATAACAAGAGGAGGAAGACCTGTGAAGACTCAGACGTCAAGGTTAGATTTCAGAAAGGCAGATTTTAAGGAACTCAGAAAGAGAATTGGAGGGATCCAATGGCTGGATATCCTTAAGGACAAAAATGTCCAGGAAGGATGGAAAATCTTGAAAAATGAGATTCTCAAAGCACAATCGTTAACAATTCCGAAAAGAGGGAAGAATGGGAAGCATTTAAGGAAACCAGGATGGATGAACATAGAACTTAAACACATGCTAAAAAGGAAGAAAGAAATGTTTATCAAATGGAAAGAGGGAGGCATATCTAAAGAAGAATATAATGCCGTCTGCAGAACCTGCAGGGCACAAATCAGATTATCTAAAGCTGACAATGAATTAAGGCTTGCAAGTGACGTCAAAAGCAACAAAAAAGGATTTTGGGGATACGTCAAAAGTAAAAGAAAAGTCAAAGATGCTATAGGATTTTTACAGGATGAAAATGATGAAATGGTAAGTCAGGATGTTGAGAAGGCTGAACTTTTAAATTCCTATTTTGCATCTGTTTTCTCTCAGAAAGGAAATGTAACATCAACTGATCTTCACTGTCCTATTAAAGGAATAGAAGAATCCAGGATATCTATAAACAGAAAGATAGTGAGGAAACACTTAGCTAACATAAATGAATTCAAGTCTCCAGGTCCAGATGAATTACACCCCAGGGTACTGAAGGAGATAGCAGAAGAAATTATTGAACCACTGTCCATAATCTTTGAAAATTCTTGGAGAACAGGAGAAGTCCCAGAAGACTGGAGAAGAGCAAATGTTGTTCCTATCTTCAAAAAGGGGAAGAAGGTGGACCCAGGGAACTACAGGCCGGTGAGTCTGACTTCTATACCAGGAAAGATCTTTGAACAAATTATTAAAGAACATGTATGCAAGTACCTGGATAAGAATGAAGTGATTAAACAGAGTCAGCATGGGTTTGTAACTAATAAGTCATGTCAGACTAACTTAATTTCCTTCTATGACAGAATCACTGACTGGGTGGATAAGGGAAATGCTGTAGATATAGTATATCTTGACTTCAGCAAAGCATTTGACAAAGTATCTCACACAATCCTTATTGAAAAAATGACTAAGTATGGAATGGACAAGGCAACTGTTAGGTGGATTCATAACTGGCTTAGTGATCGGACCCAAAGAGTGGTTGTAAATGGCTGCACATCCAGTTGGAAGAATGTCTCAAGTGGGGTACCACAAGGCTCTGTTTTGGGCCCTGTATTGTTCAACATCTTTATCAATGATTTAGATGAAGGAATTGAGGATAAACTGATCAAATTTGCTGATGACACAAAGCTAGGAGGGGTAGCTAATACTAGAGAAGAGAGAGAGAGGATTCAAAAAGATATACATAAACTGGAGCAGTGGGCAGCAACTAACAGAATGGATTTTAACAGGAAAAAATGCAAAGTACTACATCTGGGCAATAAAAATGAAAAAAGCATATACAAAATGGGAGGAATAGGACTAAGTAACAGCACATGTGAAAAAGACTTGGGTATACTAATTGATCACAGACTTAACATGAGTCAACAGTGTGATGCAGCAGCAAAAAAGGCAAATGCAATTCTAGGATGTATCAACAGAAGCATACAGTCTAGATCACGTGAGGTCATTATTGCCCTCTACTCCTCTTTGGTCAGACCTCATCTGGAATACTGTGTCCAGTTTTGGGCACCACATTTTAAAAAAGACATCAACAAACTGGAGCAAGTTCAGAGAAGAGCCACCAGAATGGTGACCGGTCTGCAAACCATGTCCTATGAGGAACGGTTGCAGGATTTGGGAATGTTTAGCTTGCAAAAAAGAAGACTGAGAGGAGACTTAATAGCTGTCTACAAATATCTCAAGGGCTGTCACATTGTAGAAGGATCATCTTTATTCTCATTTGCACAAGGAAAGACTAGAAGCAATGGG
Source organism: Oophaga sylvatica (assembly GCA_033576555.1). Classification (NCBI taxonomy): domain Eukaryota; kingdom Metazoa; phylum Chordata; class Amphibia; order Anura; family Dendrobatidae; genus Oophaga; species Oophaga sylvatica. Next base: position 343,531,141 of record JARQOD010000001.1, read on the forward strand.
ATGAAACTGAATGGGAGGAGACACAGATTAGATATTAGAAAAAACTTTTTGACAGTTAGGGTGATCAATGAGTGGAACAGGCTGCCACAAGAGGTGGTGAGTTCTCCTTCAATGGAAGTCTTCAAACAGAGGCTGGATAGACATCTGTCTGGGATGATTTAGAGAATCCTGCTTTGAGCAGGGGGTTGGACCAGAAGGCCCAGGAGGTCCCTTCCAACTCTACCATTCTATGAACCCCCTCAGTCAGATAATTACAGAGTCTGGCTATGGATACAAGTTCAAGAGTGGAAGCACCATCAGCCACCTCCTCTACATGGATGACATCAAGCTGTATGCGAAAAACGAACGAGACATCGATTCACTGATCCACCTGACAAGGATCTACAGCGAAGACATCGGGATGTCCTTCGGACTGGAGAAGTGTGGCCAGTTGGTAATAAAGAGAGGCAAGGTAGTCAAGACCGATGGAGTGGAATTACCAGCAGGGCACGTAGCAGATGTACAGACATGCTACAAGTACCTCGGCATCCCACAGGGATACTGTAACCATGATGACGAGGCAAGGAAAGCAGCAACATCCAAATACCATCAAAGGGTAAGACAGGTCCTGAAGAGCCAGCTCAATGGGAAGAATAAGATTTGTGCCGTTAATACATATGCCTTTCCAGTTATCAGATACCCTGCTGGTATAGTGTGCTAGCCAAAAGAAGAGATGGAAGCTGCAGATGTGAAGACACAAAAGCTCACAATGCATGGAGGTCTCCACCCTAAGTCTAGCACCCAAAGATTGTATACCAACAGAAAGGAGGGGGGTTGAGGCTTGATAAGTATCCAAGCCACCATCACGGACGAAACAAGGAGTATCCAGGAATACATCAGAAAAATGGCACCAAAAGATGAGATGCTGAGAGAAAGCCTAAGGCAGCAACAACAACAGATCTGGAAGGAAGAACAGGAACATGAAGTGCCATGGTAAGACAAGCCTCTGCATGGCATATACCATCGACAAATAATGGAGGTAACTGACATGGAGAAATCCTACCAATGGCTGGAGAAAGCTGGACTCCGAGACAGCACTGAGGCACTAATCATAGCGGTACAAGAACAAGCACTAAGTACCAGATACATAGAAACAGGAATATGCCTCATAAGACAAGACCCAAGGTGCATACTATGCAAAGAAACCCCAGAAACCGTCCAACACATAGTGGCAGGATGCAAAATGCAAGCAGGAACAGCGTATACTGAACGCCACAACCAAGTAGCGGGAATTGTATACCGGAACATCTGCACAGCATATGGGCTAAGTCCTCCTAGGTCCAGGTGGGAGACCCCAGAAAAAAAAGTGGTGGAGAATGAAAGGGCTAAAATCCTGTGGGACGTCAAGATCCAGACGGATAATAATAATTTCTATAGCGCCAACATATTCCGCAGCACTTTATAGAGGGGACTTGTACAGACAATAGACATTACAGCATAACAATAAACACAGATCAAAGTAGATACCAAGAGGAATGAGGGCCCTGCTCGCAAGCTTACAATCTATGAGGACAAAGGGGAGACATAAAAGGTAGATGGTAACAATTGCTTTCATTGTTCGGACCAGCCATAGTGTAAGAATCGGGTGTTCATGTAATTCTGAATGAACCAGTTAACAGACAAAGTATGTAACAGTACAGACACAGAGGACTATTAAATGCATAAAGCAGGGGAGAACAATACGAGGTACCTGATTATGGTAGAATTTTTTTTCAATGGGCCAACAGGGATAGTTAGGTTAATGCATTGAAGCGGTATGCCAGTCTGAACAAGTGCGTTTTTAGGGCACGCTTCAAACTGTGGGGATTGGAGATTAATCGTATTAACCTGGGTAGTGCATTCCAAAGTATTGGCGCAGCACGTGAAAAGTCTTGGAGACGGGAGTGGGAGGTTCTGATTATTGAGGATGCTAACCTCAGGTCATTAGCAGAACGGAGGGCACGGGTAGGATGGTAGGCTGAGACAAGGAAGGAGATGTAGGGTGGTGCTGAGCCATGGAGTGCTTTGTGAGTGAGGGTAATAAGTTTGTACTGGATTCTGTAGTGGATGGGTAACCATGTTAATGACTGGCACAAGGTAGAGGCATCGGTATAACAATTGGTGAGGAATATGATCCTGGCTGCAGCAGTCAAGACAGGTTGGAGAGGGGAGAGTTTGGTAAGAGGGAGGCCGATTAGTAGAGAGTTACAATAGTCTAGATGAGAATGAATAAGAGAAACAGTAAGAGTTTTTGCAGAGTTGAAAGTAAGAAAAGGTTGAATTCTAGAGATGTTTTTGAGGTGCAGATAACAAGAGCGAGCCAGTGATCGGATGTGGGGGGTGAATGAAAGCTTGGAATCAAGTATGACCCCAAGTCAGCAGGCATGTTGCTGGGGAGTAATGGTGGAACCACACACGGAGATGGCAATGTCAGGCAAAGGTAGGTTAGTAGAGGGAGGAAACACGAGGAGTTGCGTTTTTGACAGGTTCAGTTTCAGATAGAGGGAGGACATGATGTTAGAGACAGCGGTAAGACAATCACTGGTGTTTTCTGAAATGGCAGGCGTGATATCAGGGGAAGAAGTATATAATTGGGTGTCATCAGCATAGAGATGGTACTGGAAACCAAATCTACTGATTGTTTGTCCAATAGGGCAGTATACAAAGAGAAGAGGAGGGGGCCTAGGACTGATCCTTGAGGAATCCCAACAGTAAGGGGAAGATGAGAGGAGGAGGAACCAGCAAAAGATACAGTGAAGGAACGGTCAGAGAGATAGGAGGAGAACCAGGAGAGAACGGTGTCCTTGAGGCCGATGGAGCGGAGCATAGTGAGGAGGAGCTGATGGTCCACAGTGTCGAATGCTGCGGAGAGATCTAAGAGAATTAGCATGGAGTAGTGACCATTAGATTTAGCTGTTAGAAGATCTTTAGAGACTTTAGTGAGGGCAGTTTCAGTAGAGTGTAAAGAGCGGAAACCAGATTGAAGAGGGTCGAGAAGAGAATTATCTGAAAGATAGCGAATAAGACGGGTGTGGACCAGACGTTCCAGGAGTTTAGAGATGAAGGGAAGATTAGAGACAGTTCTATAGTTAGCGGCACAGTTTTGGTCGAGGGATGATGTTTTAAGCAATTGATGTATGATGGCATGTTTAAATGAGGAGGGAAAGATACCAGAAGAGAGAGAGAGAGGTTGAATATTTTTGTTAGGTGAGAGGTGACAGCAGGGGAAAGGGACTGGAGATGTGACGGAATGGGGTCACTGGTGCAAGTGGAAGATGCAAGGAGCCTGATTACTTCTGTGACTGGTTCAAAATCAGAGTGAGCTGGATGCAGTGGGGGAGGGAGGACAGTGCATGGTATGAGGGGATTGGGAGATAATTTCCTGTCGGATGTGGTCAATTTTTTCTTTGAAATAATTGGCCAGATCGTCAGCGTGAAGATTTGTGGTTGGAGCCTGCACTTTTGGGTTCAGTAGGGAGTGAAAAGTGTCAGAGACGTTTGGGGTTATTTGATAGTGAGGTGATGAGGGTGTTGAAATAGGTTTGTTTGGAGAGGAGAAGGGCAGAGTTGTATGTTTTAAGCATAAACTTGTATGAAATAAGCAGGTGTTGGCTAACCAACCAGACATTGTCATAGTAGACAAGGACCAGAAGACTGCAATGATAATAGATGTGGCAGTGCCAAGTGACAGCAACAACAGAAAGAAGGAATATGAGAAGCTGGAGAAATACCAGGGCCTCAAAGGAGAACTGGAGATGTGGCAGGTGAACGCAACAGTGATTCCAGTGGTGATAGGAGCACTTGGAGCAGTGACCCCTAAGTTGGAAGAATGGCTACAACAGATCCCAAGAGCAACATCTGAGCTCTCTGTTCAGAAAAGCGCAATGCTGGGAACAGCTAAGATCCTGCGCAGAACCCTCAAACTCCCAGGCCTCTGGTAGAGGACCCGAGAATGAGAAAGGACAACAAAAGACCACCCCCAGTGGGGGTGAGAAGGAATTTTTTATATATATATATATATATATATACACACACACACACACACATATATACACACATATATACACACACACTGCACAAAAAAATAAAGGGAACACTCAACACACTGAATGAATGAAATATTCTCATTGAATACTTTGTTCTGCACAAAGTTGGATGTGCTGACAACAAAATTACACAAAAATCATTAATGGAAATCAAATTTATTAACCAATGGAGGCCTGGATTTGGAGTCACACACAAAATTAAAGTGGAATGTAATGTCCTTAAAACAAGTCAAAATGATGCTCAGTAGTGTGTGGCCTCCACGTGCCTGTATGACCTCCCTACAACGCCTCGGCATGCTCCTAATGAGGCGGTGGATGGTCTCCTGATGGATCTCCTCCCAGACCTGGACTAAAGCATCCGCCAACTCCTGGACAGTCTGTGGTGCAACGTGACGGTGGATGGAGCGAGACATGATGTCCCAGATGTGCTCAATCAGATTCGGGTCTGGGGAACGGGTGGGCCAGTCCATAGCTTCAATGGCTTCGTCTTGCAGGAACTTCTGACACACTCCAGCCACATGAGGTCTGGCATTGTCCTGCATTAGGAGGAACCCAGGGCCAACTGCACCAGCATATGGTCTCACAAGGGGTCTGAGGATCTCATCTCGGTACCTAATGGCAGTCAGGCTACCTCTGGCGATCACATGGAGGGCTGTGCGGCCCTCCAAAGAAATGCCACCCCACACCATTATTGACCCACTGCCAAGCCGGTCATGCTTAAGGATGTTGCAGGCAGCAGATCGCTCTCCACGGCGTCTCCAGACTGTCACGTCTGTCACATGTGCTCAGTGTGAACCTGCTTTCATCTGTGAAGAGCACAGGGTGCCAGTGATGAATTTGCCAATCCTGGTGTTCTGTGGCAAATGCCAAGCGTCCTGCACGGTGCTGGGCTGTGCGCACAACCCCATCTGTGGACGTCGGTCACTCAGACCATCCTCATGGAGTCGGTTTCTAACAGTTTGTGCAAACACATGCACATTTGTGGCCTGCTGGAGGTCATTTTGCAGGGCTCTGGCAGTGCTCCTCCTGTTCCTCCTTGCACGAAGGCGGAGGTAGCGGTCCTACTGCTGGGTTGTTGCCCTCCTACGGCCCCCTCCACGTCTCCTGGTGTACTGGCCTGTCTCCTGGTAGCGCCTCCAGCCTCTGGACACTACGCTGACAGACACAGCAAACCTTCTTGCCACAGCTCGCATTGATGTGCCATCCTGGACTACCTGAGCCACTTGTGTGGGTTGTAGAGTCCGTCTCATGCTACCATGAGTGTGAAAGCACAACCAACATTCAAAAGTGACCAAAACATCAGCCAGAAAGCATTGGTACTGACGTGGCCTGTGGTCCCCACCTGCAGAACCACTCCTTTATTGAGTGTGTCTTAATAATTGCCAATAATTTTCATCTCTTGTGTATTCCATTTGCACAACATCATATGAAATTGATTGTCAATCAGTGTTACTTCCTAAGTGGACAGTTTGATTTCACAGAAGTTTTTATTTACTTGGGAGTTATATTCTGTTGTCTAAGGGTATGTTTCCATGGTGAGTAAACGCTGAGTGTTTGACGCTGTGTACAGCCGCAGCGTCAAACACGCTGCGTCCAGATGTTACAGCATAGTGGAGGGGATTTCATGAAATCCCGTCTCCACTATGCGTTAAAAGACGCAGGCGTCTGACCTGCGTAAACGGACACGCGGCGCGTCTTTTCAGATTGCAGCATGTCTATTTGCCTTGCGGCGACGCTCCATCGCCGCAAGGTAAATAGCAGAGTCCTATGTAGGGGTGCGGTGATTCCGGATGTGTTCAATGAACACATCCGGAATCACCGCGCGTTCAGGAGGGGGCGGGGCTTTGGGCGGAGCGGGATTTCCGCTCCGTCCAAAGCGCATTGGTTCCGGAACGTGGAACCATACCCTAAGTGTTCCCTTTATTTTTTTGAGCAGTGTACAATGCAAAGCAATACAGACAATATATATAATGTTATCAACAGATGACTAGTTGCTCAAATCCAGTAATGTCCATACATTCCCATCTTGATTAGTATTATTTGTTGTCATAAGCTGTGAAAGGAAAAAAGCCAAACAACAAAAGAAAAAAAAATTAGAAATAAAAAACAAAAAATACCACAAGAGTTACATATTTAAAGAAAGCAGGTGAAACTCAGACCATTTGGGGCCATCTCTCCCAGTTCCACTATCCACTTACAGTAGGTTTTTTTTTTTTTTTTTTTAGCAAGAAGCTTTTTAATATTGCCACCACCTACTCCTCCACAAATAATATAGATGCCACACACCATGAATGTTCTGGAATTACTCTTATGGTATATTTTCAAATGACGTGGCACTGTCTTTTCTAATGTCATGTCGGCCAGTGTCCTTGCCGCACCAATGTCTCACATACTACCTAATCCTCACTCTCAAGCTCCACCAGAACTGTACCAGCATCTGTTGCCAGTATGGAAGCTGCAACCGACCTAGTACAGTGGGGCAAGTATGCATGTGGGGCATGCATACTTGAGCATAATAGCTTGTAGTTTTTTCTTACACATCCACTAATTAACATATTAACCTAGTTTGAGCTCTTTTAGGTCTGTTCATTTTAGTACTAAATATTGCCATTTTTAAGCCAATCCTATAGGGTACCGTACATCATATTACCTCTTTGGCCTTATTACAGGTTCGCTTTATCTAATAGCAGTAGACTATTTGTTGCTATTAAGGTGCTATAGCGCTGGAGTTTTTTCGCTATTCCAGAGGTAAACCTAAGTTGACTCTGACCATCTTTTTGTTTTGTTGTTGACTGCAACAACTTACTGCGTTCTCTTTATGCAAGTTTTATGTACCTTTTACTGTTCCATGTCCATGAATTTAGTCGTAAGACCTTTAGCCTTGTTTCCAAATTTGATATCAGATGAGCATATCTACTTCATTCTGAGGAATTGACCAGCTGGGACAGCCCAAACCGTAGAGTAATTATGTGCTGAATCGGCATGCAATAATGCATTTACAGACATTGATTTCCTGTAAATGTCTGTATATAACAGTATTCATCTACCTCAATAGTAATGTCCAGGAAATTAATTTTATCAGCGCTATAGGAGGTTCATGAATTGCTCCAGTTCATTCTCAGTGCCCTGCCGTATTATCAAAAGGTCATCCGTATACCTTAGTCAGCACTGCACGTGGTCGGCGGCCTGTGCCCCCACATTACCAAGCAAATCCTGTTCCCAGGAAGAGGTTTGCGTATTAGGGAGAACAGGCCACAGTCAGTGCCGCGTTTCTGTAAATAAGAAAATATATCCTCTCATGACGCCAAAATGTTGCAAAATTCTTTCAAGACATGTGCCGTATATATATGGCGCAAGTCGGAAGCGGGTGTATGGAGCGGGCTCACACAGCAAGCCCGCCCCATGCCTGGCAGGCGATGGCTGAGTATTTACAGGCAGGAGCTGCATCTAACAAGTGCGGGTGGAGCCGAGCTCCGTCTGAGATTGTTAACCTGTTAAATGCCACTGGCAATCTCTGGACAGCGACATTTAACTTGTGCCGACGAGCATGCGTTTCTTTACTTCCGCTCATTGGCGCACCCGTGACATGATAATAGGTCGCCCATGGATTGTCATGACATCCGTGGGTCAGCTGATGAACCCCGTGACTGTCATTATGGAACTCCTTTGAAACTGCCTGTGGTGAAGCATTGCTACATATAGCACAAGCGATTGGATTATCGCATCTTCAAGTCCCCTAAAGGTGCTAACAATATTAGAGTAACAAAATCGCCCCCGTTTCCTCCCCCCAGTGAAAATAAAGCTAATAATAAAAATACACATATTTGATATCTCCGTGTTCAGAAAACTCCAATCTATCAAAATATAAAAAATATTAATCTGATCAGTATACTGAAAAAAATGCAAGAATGCCAAAATTATGTTTTCTTGGTCGCCACAATTCCACAAAAAATGCTGTAACAGGAGATCTAAAAGTCACATCAATCCCAAAATGGTACTAATAAAAACCCTTTTCTTGTCCCGCAAAAAATAAGCTATCATACAACTCCATGGGACGAAAATTAAAAATGTTATGGGTCTCAGAAAATGGCAGCACAACTCCAAAAATTTTTCTTGCAAATTAGGTTTTTTTTCACCACTAAAATACTAAAAAAAACCTGGACATGTTGGGTATCGCCGTAATCGTATTGATAAGGAGAATCATATTGCACCGTCATTTTTACCAGAAGATGTACACCGTAAAAACCATTCCGAAAAAACAATGAATTGTTTTTTTTCACAATTTCACTGCAGTTCCAATTACTTTTTTTTTGTTATCGAGTACACAATGTGGTAAAATGAATGGTGTCATTCAAAAGTACAACTCGTCCCATAAAAAAACAAGCCCTCATATGTCTATATGGTCAGAAAAATAAGGCCGGGGACACACTCACCGTACAAAAATACGGACAGTATTGTACGGCCGTATTGCGACAAAATGTTGCAGGCACAACAATCCGTATTTCATGCGTTTTTAGGGTGCGGCTGTGTATTTTGCGCATGTAAGCATCCGTATGGCATCCGTACGGCGAGAATTTCTTGCCGTCTTGCAAAACCGACATATAATGGATCTCAATGACAGTTTTTACATCACAAAAGAAAGGATATATACACCTAGAATACATATATATATATATATATATATATATATACACACACAGTCATTGAGACATATATATATATATATATATATATACACACACACATATATTTATAGTTCATACACTTCTACATAGTATAATAGCCGCTAATTCAATTGCCAGCTTTTGTGAAATTACAGAAGCCGACATGAAATGACACATGGTTTACATACAGTTAACCATGTCATTTCATGTAGTTTGATATATGGTTTTAACTAACAATTACATACGTGTATGTGTGCAAAATTCCATACATGTAGGGGTTAATTAAAGGTGTAAATTCATTGAAAAAAAATGCGTGGGCTCCCGCACTATTTTCTCAACCAGACAGACAAAGCCAGCGATTGGGGGCAGATAATTATAGCCTAGGGAGGGTGCATTTATTTTGTGCCCCCCTGGCTACTAACATCTGCCCCCAGCCACCCCAGAAAAGGCAAATCTATAATTAGATGCGCCCTTTCTGGCACTTAGCCCGTCTATTCCCATTGCCCTGTAGCGGTGGCGAATGGGTTAATAATGGGTTGAAGCCACCTTGCTATTGGAAGGTGACTTTAAGCCAGGTTAATAATTGAGAGTTGTCAATTAGGCAACTATCAATTATTAATCCTATTGTATGAAATGGTTAAAAAATACACTGTTTACTGATGAGTGTCGAGAAACCCTGGATGGTCCAGATGGATGGAGTAGTGGATGGTTGGTGGATGGCCACCATGTCCCAACAAGGCTGTGACGTCAGCAAGGTGGAGGAGTCATGTTTTGGGCCGGAATCATGGGGAAACAGCTGGTAGGGACCTTTAAGGTTCCTGAAGGTGTGAAAATGACCTCTGCAAAGTATATAGAGTTTCTGACTGACAACTTTCTTCCATGGTATAAAAAGCAGAAACGTGCAAAATCATCTTCATGCATGACAATGCACCATCTCATGCTGCAAAGAATACCTCTGAGTCATTATGCTATGGGCATATAAGGAGATAAACTCATGGTGTGGCCATCATCTTCCCCTGACCTCAACCCTATAGAGAACCTTTGGAGTATCATCAAGCAAAAGATCTAGGCAGTTCACATCAAAACAGCCGCTCTGGTAGGCTATTCTGACTTGATGCAAAGAAATACAAGCAGAAACTCTCCAAAAACTCACAAGTTCAATGGATGCAAGTATTGTGAAGGTGATATCAAAGAAGGGTTCCTATGTTAACATGTAACTTGGCCTGTTAGGATGTTTTGGAGTTATATAACTTTTTTGTTCAGTGAATGTGACCTCCTAATGCTGCAAATTCCACAAATGAGCATTTTCAGTTCTTTAAAACAGACCAAATTTTAGAAATTCTACTGTGCCTAATAATTTGGAACAGTGCATTTTGAGTTTTTATTCATTTTGGAGATTATACTGTTATCATTGGGAGGTTTCTTCAATAAAATTCGATGTGTACTCTAACGGGTGATGACTTTTATTAGACTGGCTGTCATTTGCACCGTCCACTTAGGAAAATCAGAGAAAAATATAATTTGCATAATAATTTGGAACATGGTGTAAGCCCAAAATTCTGTTTTTTTTTTTCAAAACCTCAGAAATCTCTAAAAAAAAATAACTAAAGATAAAAATTAAAAACATTTTTAATTCATTAAAGTAGCACTTCACAAAACACCAAAGAAAATAAATATCCTAAGGCCTCTTTCACACATCGTTTTTTTGCCATCAGTCGCAATCCGTCGTTTTTAGAAAAAAGCAACTGATGACGTTGGATCCATTTTTTTCTTATAGACTTGTATTAGCGACGGATTGCCTCACGTTTCGTCTGTCGTTCACTGGATCCTTCGGAAATTTTGTGTCTGTCAGGCTGAGACGATGGACAAAGTAACGTTTTTTGTCTCCGTCGAAAAGTGGGACAACGGATCCAGCGCTGTCCGTCGATGGCTATAATGGAAGCCTATGGGCGCAGGATCAGTCGCTGTCCGTCAAATGACGGAATCCAGCAACGGATTCCGTTTTTTTAAACCGAGCATGCTCCAATTATTATTACCAGGTAGGGCAGTCGGAGCCAGCAAAAAAATGGATCCGTCGCATCCATTTTTCACAATCTGCGACGGATCCGCTTTTCTCCAAAAATACTGGATTGCGATTGACGCCAAAAACTGATGTGTGAAAGAGGCCTAAGATGTCAGGTAAAAAAAATATTCAGATTTGGATCACTTGAAATGGAATGACCCCCTCTAGCTATTTTGTTTCCTGGTGGGAAAAAATTTCACATTTAGTCTGACAATAACCCTTTTGGTGATCAGTTGATGTGTCATGGCCACTATGTTGACGACATCCTCATTATATGGAGGGGAGACATAGCGGCCATACCACATGATGCCAATTTGAAATTCACTGCTTCGTATTCAGACAATACTATGCAACTTTTAGACATTCAGTTGTCAGGTAACGTAGACTTGGGAGTGGTTTAGAAAACCAGTCAGTGGCAATACTTTGCTGTGAGCAGACAGCTGCCACCCAGATCCAGCAAAGGCAATCCCGAATGGAGAATTTTTGAGAGCAAAACGAATTTTCTCAAGGGAAAATATTTTTGAAAAGGAAATTGTAATCATTCAAAATAGGCTAAAAAAATGGAACAATGTCACTATTCTTTATATTTATTCGGTCTCCCATGACAGTAGCACGAGAGAGGGGATCCGCCCTTCAGGGACAGGAAACTTACAGACATAAAAGGGCGGCAACTCTCTATCGCGTCAGTTGGTTTCCTTTCCCTGACAGGCGAACCTCTTCAGACTTACCTGTGAAAGAAGGTGGAAGACGAAAGGTGTGCCCAGGCCCGGCATGTCGGCTCAGGCAGCGGGGGTCCCCTGCCTCAGCCTGTCCGGTGTGCTGGAGGCAGTGCAGAGGGCTGCATATGCGGGCGACAGCAGTAGAAGTCACCTCAGGGGAGGAGAGCATGCTTGATGTGGTCCGTTGCCGCTAGTGTGGGTGAGTAGGTGCTGCATGGGTGTCCATCTTTGGACTGCGCCAGGCCCATGGTGGTGGTTTCCTGGATGTTTAGTGGCGCTGACGGCATGCATTCCGAACACCAGGGCTTGTGCGATGATATTCTCCACGCCCTGATGACGATGACGCGCGCAGGGCATGCGCGGTGAATGTCAGTGGCGGCCCTTGGTGACGTGGCCGGTCGTGCCCCTATGACATCGATGGGGTCGCCGGTAAAGTTGGTGGCCGCGGCGGTGTCGGGGCGCGGTGTAGGGTGATGGTCGGTGCTTTTGTGCTGGATTCTTTTGGGCTGTCTGTGGGGTCTGCACGCTCGCAAGCCAGGGGCGCGGTCGCGGGCCCAGGTGTGCATGCGGGGCTTAACGGAGGAAGTACGCAGCCCTCAGCAAAGCCCCCGAACACTAATGTGAACGTAGCCTCAGTGTCAGAGTGACTCAGGGAAAGTAATATTGGGGTCATCCCTGGTGGTTAATGTAGGCCACAGTTACCTGATTGAGAACAGTCTGACATGCCGACCCTGTAGGGACACAAGGAGCCTACATAATGCTCGCTCCACAGCTAATAGCTCCTTCAAGTTAGATAACGCCACCTGCTCAGAATGCATCCATTCCACCTGGAACCACATATCCCCCATATGAGCCCCCCCGCCCCTGGGGCTAGCGTCCGTAGTAACTACCCGGGCGATATGGTTTACCCAGGGAACTCCTTTACACAGGTTTGTAACCACCAACGCAAGGACTGCATAGTAGAGGGAGACAAAGAAAAACTACTCTCTAGGCACCCTCCTAGCTGACTATCATTATGAAAAACATCCCACTGCAGGGCCCTAGTGTGGAACTGGGCCCAGAGAACCGCCGGAATGCAAACCGTGAGTGAGCCCAAGAGTGACATCGCCCCTCTAAGGGACAACAATAGTTTGTTCACCGCCCTGTGAGCACCTGTCGCTGAATACTGTTGACCTTTGATTCTGGAAGCCGACGTTCCTGAGCCCCAGAGTCTAGGATGAGCCCCAGAAACTCCTGCACTTTCAGTGGCTGCAACCGAGATTTCTTACCATTAATAAGCCACCCTAATTTCTGTAGAACAGACATTACTCTCTCTGAGAATTGCAGTGTTGGTCTGAGTGGCCTACAATTAAAAAGTCATCCAGATAGGGGGGAACTCGGCCCAGGTCATTGATGGAAGTGGCGGATCGTATTTTCAGATGGCTAAATCTCATCTGCTGTCACTAACATCCCTACATATAAGAGGAAAAGACAACATCAAGGCAGATTTTCTAAGCTGCAATAGGCTCAGACAAGGGAAATTGGTGTTGAATCAGACCATCTTCAACCAGATTTGGGGGTCCCTGGATATAGACCTTTTTGCCAACAGGGGGAACAGAAAAGTCCATAAATTTTGTTCTTTAAACCTCAGAGAAGATCCGTATGCGGTGGATGCTTTCCTTCCCAATTCCATGGGACTACAATCTTGCCTATGCCTTTCCCGATAGCCGATTCCTGTAGTTCTAAGGAAGGTACGGGAAGACAGGGCACACGTATAATTCTGATAGCTCCATTCTGGCCTAGGAGACCGTGGTTTTCTTGGCTAAGGAGGATGTCCATCACCAGACCTTGGGTGCTTCCGGAGCTCCCAGATCTCCTCTCCCAAGGTCCGATTTTCCATCCACGAGTGTCCAATCTACATCTGACAGCGTGGAATTTGAGAGGACACTACTGAGGGGGAGGAGGTTTTCTCGAGGCCTGGCTAATACCTTATTAAAGAGTAGAAACGTATCCATGACAAAAATATATGCCAGAACCAGGAGAAAGTTCCTGACAGTCTCGGGGGCGGAAATTGGAGGGAAAGTGAGGATTAACCAGTTGGAGTTGCTGCATAAGAAGTTAGAGATGGGTCTAGTCATGAGTACTCTTAGGAGTTCTGGTCTCGTCATTATGAGCCCTGTATAATTGTGATCTAGCAGGCAATTACTGGGTATCCAGATTCATTAAAGCAGCAGCCAGATCTGGACCCATCCTTAAGCAGAGGTTGGTACCGTGGGATTTAAATCTAGTGCTAACAGCTTTGATGGAGGCCCCATTCGAACCTACTGAAGTAGCCCCAATAAAAATTCTGTCTTTTAAAACAGCCCTTTTAGTTGCACTGACGTCAGCCTGGGGAATTACGGACCTACAGGCCCTTTCTAGACAGCCTCCATACACCTAGTTAAGGGAGGATAGAGTTGTGTTAAAGCCGGATCCCCTGTATCTACCAAAGGTGGCTTCAAAATTCCACAGACTGCAGGAAATAGTCCTTTCTTCCTTTTGCTCTAACCCCGCCAATCAAAAGGAAAAAAAGCTCCATTCATTAGATCAGGGTTCCCCAACTCCAGTCCTCAAGGCCCACCAACAGGTCATGTTTTCACGTTTCCTTAGTATTGCCCAGGTGATAATTGCATCACCTGTGCAATACAAAGGAAATCCTGAAAACATGACCTGTTGGTGGGCCTTGAGGACTGGAGTTGGGGAACCCTGCATTAGATGTTAGAAGGTGTATCCTTTCAGGGAGCTAGGAAGGGGCTTAGAGTCTCCAAAAGCACCTTAGCTAGGTGGATCAGGGAGGCGATTTCTTTGACTTATACAGCAGGTGGTGCGGTAGTTCCGATGGGCCTGAAGGCTCACTCCACACGAGCCATAGCGACATCTTGGGCAGAGAGGTCGGAGGTGTCGATTGAGGACATATGTAAGGCGGCTACTTGGTCTTCTCCATTCTCGTTCTTCAAACATTATAGACTGGATTTGGGTGGCTCCTCCAATCTCACATTTGGGAGAAGAGAGCTTGAAGCAGTAGTCCCTCCCTAGACTCTTTTCATCTCTGTAATTCTCTCGTGGTGCTATCATGGGAAACAGAATAAATGCTTAGCTACTTACCGGTAGCGGTGTTTTTCGGAGCCCATGACAGCACTCTTATATGATACACTTTATTGATCCCGGGGGGAAATTACAGTATTACAGCAGCAATACAAACAGCAGTACATAAAATATTAGGACACAAATCTTGCACAGGTATACCATTACATAATAAATAAAAGTGGGTAGTTCAGGTGTATATAAGACAATGTTAATTGACATTAGTACACCAGCCATCAGTCATTATTTTCTACCACCCTTAGGAAATTATTATACATCCCCATAGCAGTTGGTACAAACGATTTCCTGAATTTCTCCTTCTTGCACCTTAATAGGATTAGACGGCTGCTGAATGTGCTCTTCTGCTTCAAGAACAGCTCGTATAAGGGGTGTGTATTATTGTTCATTATAGCCCTACACTTCTTCTGAATTCTATCCTCCAATACCTCCTCAAAAGAGTCAAGATGGAGGCCAACAGCTGCACTTGCCTTCTTGATAAGTTTGTTGAGCTTATTAGCGTCAGTTACTCGCACACTACTGCCCCAGCAAATGATAACAAAAAAGATGGCGCTTGCTACAACGGACTGGTAGAACATCTCCAGCATTTTACGGAATTATATTCCCTCCCTTTCACGTGTGGTGAGCACTCTTCTGGGCTTTAAGTTTAGCCACGTGTGCAGATTATACTTAGTATAAATTGTATATTTTGCTACTAACCTGGGAGGTCCTCATGCTGGAGAGAGGTGTCGCCCTTTTATGTCTGTAGGTTTCCTGTCCCTGAAGGGCAGATCCCCTCTCTCGTGGTGCTGTCAAGGGCTTTGAAAAACACCGCTACCGGTAAGTAGCTAAGCATTTCTATCATATAAAAAGGTAAAAAAAATATAAATAGAGAAAATATTTTAGAAAAGAAAATAATTTATTACTAGTGGTGATCGAGTATGCTCGTTACTCGAGTTTTCTGAGCATGCTTGGGTGATCTCCGAGTATTTTAGTGTGCTCGGAGACTTAGTTTGTGTCGCCGCAGCTGCATGTTTTGCTGCTGCTAGACAGCCTGAATACATGTGGGGATTTTCTTACAAACATGCGATCCCCACATGTATTCAGGCTCTCCAGCAACCATAAATCATGCAGCTGTGGCGACAAAAACGAAATCTCTGAGCACGCCCAAGATATTCGGAGAACACCCATGCTCGGGAAACTCGAGTAACGAGCAAACTCGATCATCACTATTTATTACCTACTTTGAGCACACATTATAATGCTAATTTCAAAGACATTAAGCAAATATTTTCAAAATATGTTCCTATTTTATACCAGGATGAAAAATAAAATTGCATTCTAAAAAAAAAAAAAAAAAAAGATATAGGGTAGGTGCTAAAAAAGGGAAATCCTTGGGAAACATGCTTTCCCATAGTTTATACATTGGAAAAACTGCAAATAAGATGTGGTTGACACAAAGAATTTTTATTGTTTATTTGTTGTAAAAACTAGCAAAAGCCCCTATTGTGAAAAGAAAAAATCCATGATACTACCTAATCATAAAGAGCATCTTATAGATACATTTATAAATGGTGACACCCATCATTTGGTATACCGTGTAGAATGCATTATATGCAAATTACCGTATATACTCGTGTATAAGCCGAGATTTTCAGCACCTTTTTTCGTGCTGAAAATGCCCCCTCGGCTTATACACGAGTCATAGGGCAGAAACCAGCGGTGGAGGGGATGCCGCGGCAGGAGCCGGTGGCTGGGATCATACTCACCCCTCCCCGTGCCATCGCTGAGGGTCCCTGCAATCCTGCATTCTCCCCGGCTTCCTGCAGCTCTCCAGCACTGAGCGGTGATGTAATATCCGCTCATTAAGGTCATGTAATATGGTCGCGACACCACTCCCATGGGCGTGGCCTCCATATTCATGGCCTTAATGAGCGGTATTACATCACCGCTCAGTGCTGGAGAGCTGCAGGAAGCCGGGGAGAGCTGCAGGAAGCCAGGGAGAACGCAGGATTGCAGGGACGCTCAGCGATGGCACGGGGAGGGGTGAGTATGATGGAGGAGAGGACAAGGAGCACGGAGCTGGACTGGGGATAGAACGGTGGACGGGGGAAGCATGGAGGAGGATGGGGGGAGAATGGAGGAAGCATGGAGGACGGGGGGGGAGAACGGAGGATGGGGGAAGCATGGAGGAGGACAATGAGCACGGAGCAGGACAGGGGGAGGATGGAGGGCACAGAGGAGCACGGAGCAGGACGGGGGAGAGGATGGAGGGCACAGAGGAGCACGGAGCAAAACGGGGGGGCACAGGAGGACGGAGAAGGAATGGGGGAGCACAGCGGAGGACGGAGCAGGAGGGGGGGGAGTACAGAGGAGAATGGGGGAGCACAGAGCTGGATGGGGAGCAAGGAGCAGGACAGGGGCAGCACAGAGCAGGAGGGCAGTTTATACACCCGGCTTATACATGAGTCTATAAGTTTTCCCAGTTTTTTGTGGCAAAATTAGGGGGGTCGGCTTATACACGGGTCGGCTTATACACGAGTATATACGGTACATTATATCAGGTGCACGACGAGAAAAATGAAAAAGTGTCAGAACATATAACATCAAAAGGTGATAACACATACTGGAGTCACTAAACACTTCATAGAGGTACATGAAAGTGGTACAGAAGGACTTATATGCTGTGGTGTTGAGCGCGTAATATTTTCTGAAAGAGGCAGAGACTGGAAGAAAAAGATGTTTTTAAGGGAAATGTTCTGGATCCTTAAAATGAATACTAAACAGCCTACTGCCTTGTATTTTCTTAATGACACAATGTATTTGTATTAATATGAAATTGACGCAAGATACTTGTATATAATGTTTTTTGATGTATGTAAAATGAATTGTGTTATCGGTACGTTCTGATTGGTTTGCAGTGGTCTTAAAATAGAGTCTGATGAGACTCTGGTGATATCTCTATGACTAAGGGTGTATTCTAATGCCGGAAACTGATTATAGATGTATTGATGCACAGCGCATTGATGCGCAGCTTCTTAATGGATACCGAATATAGAAATATTTTTACATTTTATAAGTGGTTGTACCTGCTTTTTCCTACACTACTTTTTTCTTAAGAAAATAGGTAGTATTTAGCAAATAAACAGTACCAATGAAAACTACAGCTTGTCCCACAAAAAGTAGGCCCTCCCACAACTCCATTCACAGACAAAATTATGGAGACACAAAAATATATATATTTTTTTAGTGTATTTATTGTACAAAATTGGTCAAACATAAATAAAACTATAAATGCGGTATTGTTGTAATCATAATGACCCACAGAGGAAAGTTAACACTTAATTTGTGCAACATGGCAAATAGCATAAAATAAGAAAAAATAATAGAATTGCTATTTTTCCTTTATCCCTCACTGTAAAGAAATATAAGGGGTTGTCCGATCTAAAACTACAAGTCTGCAGTAGAGTGACTGCAGACTCGTGAATCCTCACATTGTGTGCACTTTGTGCTGTAAGAATTCTCCGGTGTCAACGGTCATGTGACCACAAGTAGTTTCCGGCCTCAATCAAAACACTTGCGTTGAGCAAGGCCGCACCCATCTAGTCGGCATGTGGCCGGGAGTATGCGTATTTCAAGCTTGCGGCCACATGACCGCCATGCCTGGCATCAGTGAATCCTCACAGCGCGCAGTGCACGCGATGAGGGGATTCAAAAGTTTGCAGCCACACAAAGTGACTGCAGACTTTTAGTTTAAGACCGTACAATCCCTTTAATAGAACTTAGTTAATAAGTTATATGTACCATAAAATGGTGCCAATGAAAAATACAACATAAAACTAGAATGAAGAAAATAAGCCCCCATGGGGATACATTGAAATAACAATAAAAGTCATGGAAGGAAAAGAAAATGAAGACAAAAAAAGGCTTTGACCCAAAGGCTCAAAATAGGTTGGTACTGTAGGAACTGAAAATTTCTTACCATTTTACGTCTACAGACAACCATAGACCCTTGCACTCAGCTGTCCTACATTTTTACATCTCTACTTCTTGTTAACCTACCAACTCAACTGTATGTTAGCATAAAGTTGAGAACAGATGGGACAAAGTAGAACTTGTCTGTTACCATGATTACGGACCATATAAAGAAAATCACAATAAAAAGGTTTTAAACCAAAGCCTACTGCAAAGTTGCTTCATTATTTAATTATGATGCACAGGCACAATAAACAAAAAATTTTTGTGAAGGGATAGCCTTTAAACAAGTCACTCTGAATTCCGTTAAACCAGAGAACCAGTTAAAAGAGTGGTGTACCTCCACTGGAACCCTTAAGAACAGAAATAATGAAGTTGGTACGTTATACTCCTGTCCAGTGCTGCTGATTTCTACTAGTCCGTGTAAAGACAAATGGCCACTGCATTTGATCAGCACCTTTTGTAGGGCCGATTAACTTATGACGATGTGGCATTACATCACATGATGGCTGTAGTCTTTTGATGGACGTTACGTAAACTCTATGGGTAAAAGGTGGACCACCAGTGCAGGAATGTTCAATAACTGACAAGGTAAGTATATTATCTGGACCTAAATGGGTGAAGCCCAAAAGGTACCCACAGTGTGCTCGTATAAAAAAAAAAAATTGTTCCTGTGTGATTTTCCAACTACAGTTTCACGTTTGTGGCAAAATTCATTTGAAGCTGTAATCACAGTAGAGGGGATCATCGTTTCACTTTGGCATCCTCCTTTATCCGCCAGATCATTAGTTCCATACAAGAGCAGGCATCTTCAGAAGAATCATGACCATCCACTTGGAAGAAAAACAAAGTAAAGGTCATTACAAAGTTAATGGAATAGGCACAGTCTTAACTAATAAAGAAATATACATGACTGAATTTAATCAAGACTACCGTAATTATTTTGTTAAAAAAAAAAACAAAAAAAAAAAAACGGAGCACCATGTTAGCCAGTGGAGATCTTTGATCATTATGTAACAGGTTTAACGTGTAAAGCCTGTCCATACATAATGGCCACGGACAAGGTTAGAATTCTCAACACAACAGGACTCCGGGATTTATTTTGCACTACACCAAACGTGATGTACTTATATTATTGCGCTATTGGGTATATACAAATATTGTACCGCTAGTCCTTTTCCATAAGTGAATTAGGAAAAAATGCAGAACAAAATTTCATTGTCACAGAAAAAGAGAGAAAAGCTAAGCTTTCACCATAACTTTAGAGATATAAAAATATAGGTAATAAAGGGAATTTGTCACCAGGTTTTGCTCACTATTGAGAGCTGCATCATGTAGGGGTAGAGGCCATGATTCTACCAATGTATCATTTACTGGACAGCTTGCTGTAGCTTTGATAAAATGTTTTATCGACTGCAGATCGACCAGATCTCTGAATGCTGAACTTTGCATAACCCCACACACTGACAGTTTTTTTTGCATATGTACAGTGTACACATAAAGCTGCCAATCAGTGGTGGGGTTGGGGTTATAAAGAGCTCATGAATATAGAGGACTATATGACAGCAGGTTTACTAGTCCTCTAGTGAATCTTCTGCTGATAAAACAGTGATTTTATCAAAATTACAGCAAGCAACCCAGTAAGTGACATAACTGGAATCAGCATTCCTTTCTCTACAATATGCTGCTTTCCGATTAGGTAGCAGGTGACAGATTCCCTTTAAAAAGTAATTTGATATCTCAGAGAGATAGGAGGATCTTGGAATACAAGCCCATGTCTACCTATACCTAAATCAAAATATATCCTATAATCATAGGCCTAGATAAATGGCGCTTCCCATAATATTCTATAACCAAAAAAGCACTAGAAGCAAACTGCCATAAAAAATACACTTTATTAGAAAAATAGTCACACAACTGACAAAGGACATTTAAAACTGCGATGTATATCCAATATGCTCCCATAAGTACGTACATTGAAATATTTGTTCTGTCTACAAGTAGTAATATATCAAAGGCTACATTGCCATTTTTATAAAGAACCAAGTGTTTCATTAGTCAATAGAATGGTATAAGCCAAAATATCTAAAGAGGCACACAATCAGATGTATTTCAAATATCTCCCAATGTACATCTCGAAGATAATATCACAGCAATAAATGCCATAATGTATGCATGGAAACAAACAGCTATATATACATAGTTTATGGATTACTTTCAGATTAATTTATATGGTTATCCCATTCAAAATTATTGGTATAAATCCATATACTGAAGATGCATGCAAACAAATGCATTTAAGCGGTCATGCTGGAAAAGTAATCACAATATCGCTAGTTGTTGGTTAAAATCCAATATATTGAAGGGCAGTATGCCTATACGTATCACAAGCAATATAGTATTTTAGATAATGACGCCCAATAAGGTGACTATTCCCATTGCAGATTGCAAGTGCATCTGTGTGGGAAACAATATTACATAGTGTGTCACTATAGATCCAATATAAGGGCTGACACAATATGGGCATAAATTTAGAGGATTCAGTGCGCTAAAGCTGTAATGCATGAGCCTGAGAAGATCCCCAATTGCTACACCATGGTACCGACAAAAACAGACAGATATAAGCATAACAGTGAAAACATGAACGACCTTATGAAAGGAGCTCGGATTCCCCGACGCGCGTTTTGCGTTAGCTTCGTCAATAGGGGGTGAGTAGATGTGGTTAGGTAGTCAATGTGCCCTTTTATATGTATTTCTCCCAATCAAATAATCACCTGTTTGAGTCTCACATGTGGGTGAAAGCGGTGCAGCTCCCGGCGTGTGACGTATCCGGAAGGTGCTTCCGCCGGAAGTCCGGTCACCTCCCCCTCTGAAACGTCAGAAAAGGGGAGAGGCCGTGACAAATCCAGCAAGATGCGTCTCCCGGGTAACGCACCACATCACGTGGTTACGTCCTCAGCCGTCTGGCCACACCTCCGCCCGACGCGTCAGGGTAGAGGGGCGGCACCAACCAGCACAAGGAACGTCCACATTGATAATGGATCTGGAGCTGCAGCTCATGTATGTAATATCAAAAATTGAAAAAATATAGGAAGGCACTGTTTGTAAACGGCTACATACTCAGTATTCACACATCTTATCAAGATGCAAGAATAAAAAGCTGTATGTGTATACATACATGGGTCTGGGATGAACATATAAGGACGATGCACTAAGACATCATTAGTATGATGCATATATACTGAAAAATAACAACAATAATTAGAATAAAAAATTACAAACAAACCTAAAAACCACTAAAATGATGTTTAGAGAAAGGGGGCAAAGCTCAGAACCTCATTAAGTCCCTCAGGTTGTAAAGAGCCTATTTTGTAAATCCATTGGGTTTCTACCTGAGCTAATTTTTCTTCCAGTCACCTCCTCGTGCATCCACAAACACTTTGTCTATCCCCGTTACTTGCAACAGTTTAGGGTTACAATCATGAAACCTTTTGAAATGCCTCGGTATGGGTTTCAAAGTTGTAAGATCCTCAATTTCCCGGGCATTCTTAATGTCCCTGTAATGTTCCCTGACCCGAATTCTAAGGGGCCTGGAGGTCATCCCCACATATATCTTTATACAGGGACAAATGGCATAATATACGACACCAAAAGAATTGCAAGTAATGTGTTGGGTTATGTCAAATTTAGTATTCCCATCACTTGATACAAAGGATGAGGCACGTTTCATATTGGGACATGATATACAACCATTACATGGGAAGAAACCCCATTTTGGACCCAAGGAACCAAATGTCTTCTCTGGCCTTTGACCTTCATGATAGCTATGTACCAGATTGTCTCTCAAATTGTTGGACCTTCTATATGTGATGGAGGGTACCCTAGGGATACATTTCTCCAAAGTTCTATCTGTAAGTAATAATTGCCAATATTTCTCCAGGGCTTTTTTGACCTCCCACCATTTGTTGGTATAAGTGGATATAAATCTTACTTTTTGTTGGTCTATTTTCTTATTATTATTTTTGGGGATCAATAGATCAGTGCGTGCAGCTTGTTTTGCCCTGTTGAGGCCTCTCTTTATACTGCGTTTTGAGTATCCTCTTTCCAAAAATCTAGAAGATAGATTTTTGGCTTGTTCTTCAAAGGCCTCCTCACTGGAGCAGATTTGTCTTGCCCTCAGAAATTGGCCTGTAGGGATGCCCTCTACCAATTGTCTAGGATGAGAGGAAGTCGCGTGTAAAATAGAATTTACCGCTGTTTCCTTACGATGTACATTAGTTTGTAAATAGCCATTGCTTCCTTTTGTTATTAAGATGTCAAGGAAGTAGTTTAATTATGAAGATCATGTAATGATGTCTTAGTGCATCGTCCTTATATGTTCATCCCAGACCCATGTATGTATACACATACAGCTTTTTATTCTTGCATCTTGATAAGATGTGTGAATACTGAGTATGTAGCCGTTTACAAACAGTGCCTTCCTATATTTTTTTCAATTTTTGATATTACATACATGAGCTGCAGCTCCGGATCCATTATCAATGTGGACGTTCCTTGTGCTGGTTGGTGCCGCCCCTCTACCCTGACGCGTCGGGCGGAGGTGTGGCCAGACGGCTGAGGACGTAACCACGTGATGTGGTGCGTTACCCGGGAGACGCATCTTGCTGGATTTGTCACGGCCTCTCCCCTTTTCTGACGTTTCAGAGGGGGAGGTGACCGGACTTCCGGCGGAAGCACCTTCCGGATACGTCACACGCCGGGAGCTGCACCGCTTTCACCCACATGTGAGACTCAAACAGGTGATTATTTGATTGGGAGAAATACATATAAAAGGGCACATTGACTACCTAACCACATCTACTCACCCCCTATTGATGAAGCTAACGCGAAACGCGCGTCGGGGAATCCGGGCTCCTTTCATAAGGTCGTTCATGTTTTCACTGTTATGCTTATATCTGTCTGTTTTTGTCGGTACCATGGTGTAGCAATTGGGGATCTTCTCAGGCTCATGCATTACAGCTTTAGCGCACTGAATCCTCTAAATTTATGCCCATATTGTGTCAGCCCTTATATTGGATCTATAGTGACACACTATGTAATATTGTTTCCCACACAGATGCACTTGCAATCTGCAATGGGAATAGTCACCTTATTGGGCGTCATTATCTAAAATACTATATTGCTTGTGATACGTATAGGCATACTGCCCTTCAATATATTGGATTTTAACCAACAACTAGCGATATTGTGATTACTTTTCCAGCATGACCGCTTAAATGCATTTGTTTGCATGCATCTTCAGTATATGGATTTATACCAATAATTTTGAATGGGATAACCATATAAATTAATCTGAAAGTAATCCATACACTATGTATATATAGCTGTTTGTTTCCATGCATACATTATGGCATTTATTGCTGTGATATTATTATCTTCTAGATGTACATTGGGAGATATTTGAAATACATCTGATTGTGTGCCTCTTTAGATATTTTGGCTTATACCATTCTATTGACTAATGAAACACTTGGTTCTTTATAAAAATGGCAATGTAGCCTTTGATATATTACTACTTGTAGACAGAACAAATATTTCAATGTACGTACTTATGGGAGCATATTGGATATACATCGCAGTTTTAAATGTCCTTTGTCAGTTGTGTGACTATTTTTCTAATAAAGTGTATTTTTTATGGCAGTTTGCTTCTAGTGCTTTTTTGGTTATACTATACCTAAATCAGCTGACAGGAGATCAATAACGTAAAACAACTAAAAAAACACAGATACAAACTTTCATGTTAGACTATAAGAACAAGCTCACTGATGGACTCTCGGTAATGAATGAGGTTGGCCTCTTTCTCTGGTTAGAGGAGCTTTCCTCACAAATTGACTAGCACTTCTATCAATAAAATGGTTGATGTGGAGGAGCATGCTACCAGACCTGCCTATCAGTCTCCTCCAAAAAAAAAAAAAAAAAAGCAGCTTTCCTATGTGAAGTGTTTACAACTGGAGGAGGCTGATGGACTGGTCTGGTCATATGGTCCTCCATGAGCAGCCATTTTATAGAGAAGGGTCAGTTTTTGAGAAAGGGTGCACTAACAAGAGAAAGCTGCCAACTGCCAATCCCTTTAATAAGTGTCCTCAGAGTTCAAGAGGGCATCAGAATCATGGACCAGAGATCAGAGGGGCAAAAAAACTTTGCACACCTTATTATAAATACATTAACGCTAAAAAGAAAAGTCAGACGACATTGGCCCCTTAAAAGATGATCAAAGCAATAGAATTATAGAGGACAACGAGAAGGCTGAGATATTGAACATGTACAATATTTTTCGGATTATAAGACGCACTTTTTTTCCCCAAAATTTTGGGGGAAAATGAGGGTACGTCTTATAATTTGAATATACCTTACCGGCCACAGTGGAGCCAGGGTCCCTGCTGGAGGAGGCAAGAGTGGCGCGTTGCTGCAGGCCGCAGGCTGGGATGAGGGGGTGATTGGAGGTGCGACATTGCGGGTGGCTCCCCGGATATTTTGTGAAAGCCCGGGACCTACGCACTTCCATGGTTTACACTGCGGTGGACTGTGTGAAAATGGCTGTCGGGGGCAGTGCATGCACAGATGGAGATCTTGGCCGATGAGATCCCAGACGAGATCCACCGGAAAGTAAACCATGGAAGTACGGGTGCTCCGGGCTTTCAAAAATTTTGGTGGAGCCCCCGCATCACAGAACACCCTCAGCGTCGCACATCCGAACACCCCTTTCTTCCAGTCTGGGGTCCGTAGCCTCGCTCCACTCCTGCCTCCGCCAGCAGCAACCCCGGGACCCCGCTTCACCGCAATCACAACCCCCTTTAAAGCAATAAGACAAATGGATTGTAAGAAGCACCACCATTTTATTAAAACAATTTTTTTCCTATTTTTCTCAAAATTTAGATTGCGTCTTATAATCCGATGCCTCTTATAAACTGCAAAATACAGTATTTTTCATTTGTGTTAACCTATGAACTGCCTGTGCCAGGTAACATTCAGCAAGACAGAAATCAAAGTTCACCAGCTAATACAACTAAATTAACACAGGTAAAAAGGTATGGCTATGTCTAAGAAAATTGAGTATTGAAAAAAAAAATAACCCCAGGTCAAATGTTATTCATCCACGAATATTGAGGGAGTTGAGCTCAGTAATTGACAGACCACTGTAGCTCATCTTCTAGACTCTATTATAGCAGGGTCGATGTCACAAGATTTGATTATTGCTAACATGATACCAATATTTAAGAAAGATAGGAAGGTGGATCAAGGCAAGTACCGTCCAGTTAATTTGAAGTCAGTGGTGTGCAAAATTTTTGAGGCCAATTTAACCCCTTTCTGACATCTGACGTACTATCCCGTCCATGGTACCTGGGCCCGTATGACCGTGGATGGGATAGTACGTCATCACGATCAGCTGGCACTATGTGTCAGGAGCGGTCACGGACTGCTCCCGGCACATTAACCCCCGGCACACTGCAATCAAACATGACCGCAGTGCACCGGGAAGCATCGCGCAGGGAGGGGGCTCCCTGCGTGCTTCCCTGAGACCCTCAGAACAGCGCGATGTGATCGCACTGTTCTGAGGGCCTCCTCCCTGCAGGACCCCGGATCCGAGATGGCCACGGGGTCCTGCAGGAGGCGGCTTCCTCAGTGCCTGCTGAGAGCAGACGCTGAGAAGCCTCCTGCACAGCCTGTCAGCTCGCTGGTCTGACAGAGTGCTGTGCAAATTGTCAGAGCAGCGATCTGACATTATACAGTGATGTCCCACCCTGGGACAAAGTAAAAAAATAAATAAATAATTAACGTGTAAAAGTAATTTAAAAAAAAATCCTAAATAAAAAAAAAAAAAAATATTCCCGAATAAATTCATTTCTTTATGTAAATAAAAAAAAAAAAACAATAAAAGTACACATATTTAGTATAGCCGCATCTGTAACGACCCGCCCTATAAAACTGTCCCACTAGTTGACCCCTTTAGTGAACCCCTTAAAAAAAAAACAAGGCAAAAAAACTGCTTTATCATCATACCGCCAAACAAAAAGTGGAATAACACGCGATCAAAAAGACCGATATAAATAAACATGGTACAGCTGAAAACGTCATCTTGTCCCGCAAAAAACAAGCCGCCATACAGCATCATCAGTGAAAATATAAAAAAAGTTATAGCTTGCAGAATAAAGCGATGCAAAAATAATTATTTTTTATATAAAATTGTTTTTATTATCTAAAACCACCAAAACATAAAAAAAGATACAAATGAGGTATCGCTGTAATCGTACTGACCGGAAGAATAAAACTGCTTTATCAATTTTACCACACGCGGAACCGTATAAAGCCCCCCCCAAAAGAAATTTCTGAATTGCTGGATTTTGTTAATTCTGCCTCCCAAAAATCGTAATAAAAAGCGATCAAAAAATGTCATGTGCCCGAAAATGGTATCAATAAAAACGTCACCTCGTCCCGCAAAAAATAATACCTCACATGACTCTGTGGGCCTAAATATGGAATAATTATAGCTCTCAAAATGTGATGCAAAAACTATTTTTTGCAATAAAAAGCATCTTTTAGCGTGTGACAGCTGCCAAACATAAAAACCCACTATAAATAATAAATCAAACCCCCCTTTATCACCCCCATAGTTAGGGAAAAATAATAAAATAAAAAAAATGTATTTATTTCCATTTTTCCATTAGGGTTGAAATTAGGGTTAAGGGTGTGTTGGGGTTAGGGTTGGAGTTAGAATTGGGGGGTTTATACTGTTTAGGCACATCAGGGGCTATCCAAATGCGACATGGCGTCCAATCTCAATTCCAGCCAATTTTGCGTTGAAAAAGTCAAACGGCGCTCTTCCCCTTCCGAGCACCGAAAAAGTGGTTCCCTCCCACATATTGGGTATCAGCTTACTCAGGACAAATTGAACAATAACTTTTGGGGTCCAATTTCTCCTGTTACATTGGGAAAATAAAAAAATTGGACCTGAAATAATTTTTTTTGTGAAAAAAGTTATATGTTCATTTTTTTAAACATTCAAAAATTCCTGTGAAGCACCTCAAGGGTTAATAAACTTCTTGAATGTGGTTTTGAGCACCATGAGGGGTGCAGTTTTTAGAATGGTAACACTTTTGGGTATTTTTTATCATATAGACCCCTCAAAGTGACTTCAAATGTGATGTGGTCCCCCCAAAAAAATGGTGTTGTAAAAATGAGAAATCGCTGGTTAGCTTTTCTTTTAAATATTTTTATTAATTTAGTATTAAGACCGGGAAGGGTAACAGAATGGAAAAGGGGTAAGTAGGGTATAACTTACATAGGTAAAGGGAACAATAAAATTAGAGAACCCTCAAACATTACTAAACATTGTTTGAAGAGGATATAAAAAAAATAAAATAACAAAACAATACAATAGCATTCGTCAGACCATCTTATGGGGAACTCCTCAGAAAGAGATACATCTTTTAAATACGCATCAATTAAAACAATCGCTGGTTAGCTTTTAACCCTTATAACTTCATAATAAAAAAAAAAAAAAAATGTTCCAAAATTGTGCTCATGTAAAGTACACATGTGGGAAATGTTACTTACTAAGTATTTTGTGTGCCATATCTCTGTGATTTATGGGCATGAAAATTCAAAGTGGGAAAATTGCGAAATTTTCAAAAATTTCACCAAATTTCCGTTTTTTTTTCACAAATAAACGCAAGTTATATGGAAGAAATTTTACCACTAACATGAAGTACAATATGTCACGAGAAAACAAACTCAGAATCGCCAAGATCCGTTGAAGCGTTCCAGAGTTATAACCTCATGAAGGGACAGTGGTCAGAATTGTAAAAATTGGCCCGGTCTTTAACGTGCAAACCACCCTCGGGGGTAAAGGGGTTAAGACGACCTACAGAAATATATTGCAGAGAATACTATACAGCTGTGTGAAAAAAGTGTTTGCCCCCTTCCTCATTTCCTATTCCTTTGCATGTTTGTCAAATTAAAAGTTTCAGATCACCACACAGATTTAAATATTAGATAAAGGTAACACAAGTAAACACAAAATGCAGTTTTTAAATGAAGGAAAGAAATCCACACCTACAGGCCCTGTGTGAAAAAATGATTACCCCCTAAACCGAATAACTGGTTAGGCCACACTTAGCAGCAAGAACGGCAGTCAAGCATTTGTGATAACTGGTAAGGAGTCTATTACAACGCTGCAATTCAGCCACATTGGATGGTTTCTGAGCATGAACTGCCTTTTTAAGGTCATGCCACAGCATCTCAATTGGATTATGTTAAAATTTTAACAAAAGTTATTTGAAAAAGTACTTTGACAAGGACACTTGAAAGTCTTAATTTGTTTTTCTTAAGCAATTCAGAGCTGGACTCGATGGTGTGTTTTGGATCATTGTCCTGCTGCATAACCAAAGTGCGCTTCAGCTTAACATCAAGAACAGGTGGCCGGACATTCTTATTCAAAATTTTTTGGTAGACAACAGCATTCATGGCTTCATTTACCACAGCAAGTCTCCCAGGTCTAAAGTAGCAAAACAGCAGCAGACCATCATACTATCACCATCATATTTTACTGTTGATATGATGTTCCTTTTCTGAAATGCTGTGTTACTTCTACGCCAGATGTAATGGGATATACAACTTCCAAAAGGTTAAACTTTTGTCACGTCAGTCCACAGAGCATTCTACCAAAAGTCTTGGGGATGATAAAGAGGTTTTACGGCTGATAGATCTCAATTACTTTGTTTCTCCTTTGTTCCTGAATTTCTTTGGACTGCAGCATGATGTCTAGCTTTGACAAAGTGAAGTAGACCAAAAGTTCATCAGACCGGTCCTATTTAAGTGATTTCTTGATTGAGAACAGGTGTAGAAAAAAATCAGACCTCAGTGTGGCTAGGGACGTTGAACTCAGCTTCCCAAAGAGGTAATAAACCACAGATAATTTATGTTTTAAGGAATGTAAAATGTAAAGCGCTGCGGAATATGTTGGCGCTATATAAATAAAGATTATTATTATTATTAAGTAGATGAGGCTGACTTTTACACAGGGTCTGGTAGGTTTAGATTTCTTTTCCCTTAATAAAGATCGTCATTTAAAAACTATATTTTGTGTTTGTGTTATCTTGGCTAATATTTAAATCTGTTTGGTGATCTGAAACATTTAAGTGTGACAAACATGCAGGAAGGGGGCATTTACACAACTGTAATAACTGAAAACCAGCACAGATTCATGAAAGATAAGTCGTGTCTAACCAACATGTTGGGTTTCTATAAGGAGGCAAGCAAAAATATGGTCATAGGTAATGCGGCTGATGTGATTTAATTGGACTTTGCGCCAGAAGCAGGGACAAACGCAGATTCAGTATTTGGTCAGTGTTTCACATCAGTATTTCTAAGCCAAAACCAACAGTGGGTAAAAAATGCAGAAGTGGTGACGTGTTTCTATTATACTTTTCCTCTGATTGTCCCACTCTTGATTTTGACTTACAGATACTGAGGCAAAAAACTCACCAAATACTCCAAATGTGTGCACGTGGCCTAAGGGAGAATATATGTACATGGGTAAAAAAATGGTTAAGGAACAGGAAACAACGGCACATTCTCCAAGTAAGATAAAGTTATAGGGGTGCTGCAAGGATCTATGTTAGGCACAACTCTTTTTATTCTCTTTAATAATGACCTTGTGGATGGGTTTGAAAGTTAATTGTCAGTCTTTGCTGATGACCGAAAACGAAGTATGAAAATTAAAACCAAAATGTGTAACATTACAGGATGATCTAAGATGTCAGCATTGGCAAACACATGGCAGATGAAGTTATTTGATCACCTACCAACCTGCAAGAATTCAGGCTCTCACAGGCCTATTAGTTTTTCCTTAAGAATCCCTCCTACTCTACACTCATTACCTGTATTAATTGCACCTGTTTGAACATGTTAACTGTATGAAAGACACCTGTCCACTCAATCACATTCCAACCTCTCCACCATAGCCAAGACCAAAGATCTGTCTAAGGACATCATGGACAAAATTTAAGACCTGCACAAGGCTGGGATGGGCTACAGGACAATGAGCAAGCAGCTTGGTGAGAAGGCAACAACTTTTGACACAATTATTAGAAAATGGAAGAAACACAAGATGACTGTCAATCTTCCTCGATCTGGGGCTCAATGCAAGATCTCGCCTCATTCTGAGAAAGGTCAGGTAACAGTCCAGAACTATACGAGATGAACTGGTCAATGACGTGAAGAGAACTGGGACCACAGTCTCAAACATTACCTATAATAACACACTACGCCGCCATGAACTAAAATCGTGCAGGGCACGCATAGTCCCCCCCTGATCATCCCAGCACATGTCTAGGCCAGTTTGAAGTTCACCAATGACCATCTGGATTGGTCCACAGGAGGCATGGGAGAAGGTCATGTGGTCACATGAGACCAAAATAGAACTTTTTTGTACCAACTCCACTCGTCATGTTTGGAGGAAGAAGGATGAGTTCAACCCCAAAAACACTGTCCCAACCATGAAGCATAGTTGGGGGTGCTTTTCTGCCAAGAGGACAGGATGCACCATATTGAAGAGAGGATAGATGAGGTCATGTATCGCAAGATTTTGGCCAACAACCTCCTTCCCTCAGTAAGAACACTGAAGATGGCTCACAGTTGGGTCTTCCAGTATGACAATGACCCGAAATACACAGCCAGGGCAACTAAGGAGTGTCTCCGTAAGAAGTATTTCAAGGTCCTGGAATGGCCTACCCAGTCTCCAGACTTGAACCCAATAGAAAATCTTTGGAAGGAGAAGAAACTCACTGTTGCCTAGCAACAGCCCTGTAACCTTAAAGATCTGGAGATGATCTGTATGTAACTTGGTCAAGAACTACAGGAAATGTCTGACCTCTGTAATTGCAAACAAAGGTTTCTGTACCAAATATTAAGTTCTATTTTTCTATTGTATCAAATTGCATTTTATTGCATGAAATATGTAAAAATTATACAATGTGATTTTCTGTTTTAATTTTACATTCTGTCTGTTACACTTGAAGTGTAGCTACGATACAAATTACAGACCTCTCCATTCTTTGTAGGTGGGAAAACTTTCAAAATCGGTAGTGTATCAAATACTTATTTTCCCCACAGTGTATGCATCTTATTTTTTTTAAATTCTTAATTTTTAGTGAGCAAAAGGGTGCAATTTGAACTTTTCTTTTGTCATATTTTTTAAAACTTTTTTTTTTTTTTTTTTTAAACTTATCACTGAATCGGTTTGTCTGGTTAGGGGACGAGAACCTGCGATCATCTGAATCGCTTGTGCTATCTACACAGCAATGCAACAATAGTGCTTTATTATAGTAAAAATCATGGTACCCCATGGATGATAAACACAGGGGTTTTCAGCAGATACCTGGTCATCATGGCAACCCATTTGTGCCCCCCCAATGATGTGACATGAGCACTGATGGATAGATCGAATGACGCGCCCCCTGCAGGCGCACTGTAAATACCGCTATCCACCTGCGGCTTTTAGAGGTAGAAAATGGATGATTATCACGGCAATCTAACAGCAAAGTCAGGGAGCCAGCAGTACGTCATGTTGCTAAGGGGTTAAAATTAGAAAAAAAAAATAAAAATGGCAGAATAGCCATTTTTCTGTCACAGCACTTCCCAAAAAAATACAATAAAAAGTGATCTTAAAGTCCTATGTACCACAAAAGGGTATTAATAAAAACGTCAGCTTAGGGTGCAAAAAAAAAGTCCTCACACAGCTCCATAGACACAAAAATAAAAAATATACATATACACGTCTCAGAAAATGGCAACACAAACTTTTTTTTTTTTTTTTTTACAAGGTTTGATTTTTTTAACCACTAAGATATAAAAAAATAGCATTTTTACTGTGGAATAAACCCCATGAAAAGAAAATCCAAAGAACAAAGTTGGAAGTGCTTTGTCTTTCTTCACATTTCACCACACGTGTAACTTTTCCCCAGTACATTATATGGTAAAGTGAATGATCTCATTCAAAATTACAAACTTGTAAACATGGCAAAAAGGCATTTATCAGCCAAGGTTATAGACACTAATGCATGATCATGATACAGCAGCCTGCTTTAACAAAAGACGTAACACGGGGGCAATATACTGGTGAAACATCCACTCTCAATCTACCAGTCCATGGAGGGGGTGATAGTCCAGTATGAGAATTGCACATGAATGAAGCTTGCTGCTAGGCACTGTGCTTCACGTGTGTGACTTGTGTCCTGATGCAAGCTCCATCTATGCACAATTCTAACACTGGTCTATCACCCCCTCCATGGACTGGTAGATTGAGAGTGGATGTTTCATCAGTATATTGCACCTGTGTTACCTCCTGATAGTGCACTCATTTCTGTGACCTTGGCTGGTAAATCCCATTGCCTTTTTGCCATGTTTAGAATTGAATTATTGATGAATTTTTATTCATAATTTCTTTTATTTCTTTGGCTATACTTTTTATAAAGTGGTGTGCCCTGGGCCAGGTTCAGATAGCTGTATTCCAGAGTCCACGTATGAACCACAATGCCTGGACCAACCTGAAATCTCCTGGACCCCAACTCGGCAGTCTCATAAATGCCTATAAAGCTGTTGAGCCCAGGTCACGAGACCGGCGATCAGTCTTGGCATTGTGAACCTAAAGTGCACTGTGGAATACGGCCGTCTGAACCTGGCCTTAAGCTACTTCACATCTGTATTCTGACATTTTGTTTCTCTGTTCAAAGTAGAAAAAAAAGAAATGAATGTCTAAAACTGATCCAATGGAAACAGAAGGACTCTCCCCCATTGATTATTATGGGGGTGTCTGGGTTCTGCTATATTTCCGTATTTATTAGGGAAGTAAAAGAGCATCACGCAGAAGTTTTGTTTTCCCATCATAAAACTGACACATAACGGAACCCAGACACATCCCATAATAATCAATGGGACCCCACAGTTTCCATTTGTATTAGTTATGCAATTATTTGACTTAAGACATTGTTTCTTAAACCAGAACAAAAAGAGTGTACATATGCAGGTGGGAACAAGGTCTATCTATGATGTCACATCCCTTACATTCATGGTTTTTTGCCAACACTATGTACAATTAAGTGGAGTTTTCACGCTTTTTTTCCCAACATGTTGCACGTATCTTTGCACTTTGGTTTGGTTCTGTTGCCGCATATAATTCCTGTTAACAGTCATGTTACATGGGACTGTAGGTTTCATATACATTATCTGTACTCAGAGCGCTATCATTATGTTATCAGTGGTGTTACATTTTTTTTTTCTTTAGGGGAGCGGTAGGATCCTAAGCTTATGCCTCAGGGCTTGGGCCCCTGATCTTTTCTGATCCAGCAATGCCTCTGACATCTATCAGTTTTCTGTCTGATTTCAGTCAGATCAAGTTGCTATTTACGAACACCAATTTAGGCTGCATTCACACAGCTCTGTGTCATGGTCAGAGAATGGACCCAGCTGCAGGTCTCCTGACCTGAACTTGGAAGCCTCATATATGAGCGTGAGGTTGGCATGTTCGGTCAGAGACTGTGGCAGTCAGAGCATTGTGGTCCATATTCGAACTGCAGCACAAGAGTGTGTGGAATCCAGCCTTCAACTGATAATGGTTAGATATCTATACAAGTAACATCACTCCTATATCACCGGTCTTATCTACTACTGTCAAGGACAAAAGTTTTGAGAATGACACAAATATTAATTTTTACAAAGTCTACTGCTTCACTTTTTCTAATGGCAATTTGCATATACTCCACAATGTTATAAAGAGTGATCAGCTTAACAGCAATTACTTGCAAAGTCAATATTTGGCTAAAAAATGAACTTTATCCCCCAAAACACATTTCAACATCATTGCAGCCCTGCCTTAAAAGAACCAGCTAACCTCTTTTCAGTGATTGCTCCATTAACACAGGTGTGGGAGTTGATGAGGACATGGCTGGAGATCAATCTGTCATGATTAAGTAAGAATGACACCACTGGACACTTTAAAAGGAGGCTGGTGCTTGGCATCATTGTTTCTCTTCTGTTAACCATGGTTATCTCTAAAGAAATACGTGCAGTCATCATTGCAATGCACAAAAATGGCATAACAGGGAAGAGTATCGCAGCTAGAAAGATTGCACCTCAGTCAACAATCTATCGCATCATCAAGAACTTCAAGGAGAGAGGTTCCATTGTTGCCAAAAATGCTCCAGGGCGCCCAAGAAAGACCAGCAAGCGCCAGGACCGCCTCTTAAAAGTGTTTCAGCTGCGGGATCGGGCTACCAGCAGTGCAGAGCTTGCTCAGGAATGGCAGCAGGCAGGTGTGAGTGCATCTGCACGCACTGTGAGGCGGAGACTCTTGGAGCAAGGCCTGGTCTCAAGGAGGGCAGCAAAGAAGCCACTTCTCTCCAGAAAAAACATCATGGACAGACTGATATTCTGCAAAAGGTACAGGCAGTGGACTGCTGAGGACTGGGGTAAAGTTATTTTCTCTGATGAATCCCCTTTTCGATTGTTTGGGACATCAGGAAAACGCCTCATTCGGAGAAGACAAGGTGAGCGCTACCACCAGTCTTGTCTCATGCCAACTGTTAAGCATCCTGAAACCATTCATGTGTGGGGTTGCTTCTCAGCCAAGGGAATCGGCTCTCTCACAGTCTTGCCTAAAAACACAGCCATGAATAAAGAATGGTAACAGAATGTCCTCCAAGAGCAACTTCTCCCAACCCTCCAAGAGCAGTTTGGCGATCAACAATACCTTTTCCAGCATGATGGAGCACCTTGCCATAAAGCAAAGGTGATAACTAAATGGCTCAGGGAACAAAACAGAGATTTTGGGTCCATGGCCTGGAAACTCCCCAGATCTTAATCCCATTGAGAACTTGTGGTTAGTGTTGAGCGATACGATACTGCAAATATCGGGTATCGGCCGATATTAGCTGTATCGGCCTTTCGATTCCGAATACCGATATTTTCGTCATATCGAATACCGGAATCGGATTTGTCACTGTCACTGTCTGTGTCCGTCGGTCGGGTCTGTCACTGTCAGTGTCCGTCGGTCGGGTCTGTCAGGAGTCAGCGGCACTTACCTGGCAGAAGATCTCCGGCGGTCACGGCCTGGACTGCTTCATGGCCGCCATCCTCTTCTCCCCGGTGGTCACATGCAGTTTCTCGTGATAACTGCAGTGACTGCTGGGTAATCCCGGCCGTAAAGCAGTCAGTCCGATGACGTCATCGCCGGGGAAGCAGGTAATCAGCTGTGCTGCGTCGCGATGACAGGCTCTGCCTGTCATTGCGATGTAGCAGAGCTGGATCGTCGTGGGACTGTCGTTACTATGGACTGCGTCGGACAGGTGGTATACTGTTGGTTTGTTTTTTTTCTTTTTTTACAGGAGATCGATGGCGTCGCAGGAATGAGAGTACAATAAAAGAAATGAAAACTGTGTTGTCTCTTTTATTTCATTAAAATACTTTTTTCTTGCTTTGTCTTTTTTTTATGCATTTAATAACTTTGGGATTAATAATGGATCGGTGTCTTATTGACACCTCTCCATTATTAACCGGGCTTATTGTCACCGTGCAATCAACGGTGACATTAACCCCTTATTACCCCGCTTGCCACCGCTACAGGGCAAGTGGGAAGAGCCGGGTAAAGTGCCACAATTGGCACATCTTTTGATGCGCCAAATGTGGGGCTGCTGTAGCCTGGTATGATCAGGCTGTTGAGGGCCAAAATCCATGGGCCTTGACAGTCTTTTAACACCAGGCTGCAGCAGTCTGCATTTTACTTGGCTGGTTAACAAAAATAGGGGGACCCCTACGCCGTTTTTTTTTTCGAGGGGATCCCCTATTTTTGTTAACCAGCCAAGCTAAGCAGACTGCTGTGGCCTGGTATTATCAGGCTTGCAAGGTCCATGGATATTGGATCCTTACCAGCCTGAAAAACCAGGCCTCAGCGGTCTGCTTCATCTGGCTGGTTAACAAAAATAGGGGGGACCCCACGCCAATTTTTTTCGAGGGGATCCCCTATTTTTGTTAATCAGCCAAGATATGCAGACTGCTGTGGCCTGGTATTATCAGGCTGGCAAGGTCCATGGATCTTGGCTCCTTAACAGCCTGAAAATCCAGGCCTCAGCGGTCTGCTTCATCTGGCTGGTTAACAAAAATAGGGGGGACCCCACGCCAATTTTTTTCGAGGGGATCCCCTATTTTTGTTAACCAGTTCCCTCTGACGTCACTGATTGTGTCCCTGGCTGACCTGAAGTGAAAGTGGAAAGCAATCAATTAAGCTTTCCACTTCCTCTCCTGTCAGCCAGGAGAGGAACTCATTCATTTGGGGGTTTACTGTGAGGCTGCAGCATTAGCTGCGGTCCCTGCAGTAAACATTAACCCTTTCTGAAGGATTACACCGTGGGACCTGACTGTACATCGGATTGGTAAGAATAATTTTGCTTTATTATTTTATTTTTATTACAGGAAATGGTTTTAGCAGGAAAATAAAATATGGTCAAAAACTGTGTGATTATTTCATTAAACTTCTTTTTTATTAAAGTGTGTGTGTTTGATTTTTTGTTTCATACAATAGGATTAATAATTGATAGTTGTCTAATTGACAGCTCTCAATTATTAACCTGGCTTAAAGTGACCTTTCAATTGCAAGGTCATTTTAACCCCTTATTAACCCATTCGCCACCGCTACAGGGCAATGGGAATAGACGGGCAAAGTGCCAGAAAGGGCAAATCTAATTAGAGATTTGCCCTTTCTGGGGTGTCTGGGGGCAGATGTTAGTAGCCGGGGGGGGCCAAAAATAATGGTCCCTCTCTGGGCTATTATTATCTGCCCCCACTCACTGGCTTTGTCTGTCTGGTTGCGAAAATAGGGCGGGAGCCCACGCCTTTTTTTCAGCAATTTTACACCTCATATATATATATATATACATGTCATTAAATTTGTGACACATATATATATATATTTATAGTTCATACACTTCTACATAGTATAATAGCCGCTAATTCAATTGCCGGCTTTTGTGAAAATGCAGAACCCGACATGAAATGACACTTGGTTTACATAGAGTTAACCATGTCTTTTCATGTAGTTTGATATCTGATTTGCACAAACAATTACATGAGTGTAAGTGTGCAAAATTTCACACCTGTAGGGGTTAATTAAAGGTGTAAATTCGTAGCAAAAAAGTCCGTTTTTTTTACAACGAATTTACACCTTTAATTAACCCCTACAGGTGTGAAATTTTGCACACATAGACTGATGTAATTGTTTGTGCAAATCAGATAGCAAACGACATGAAAAGACATGGTTAACCCTATGTACACCAAGTGTCATTTCATGTCGGGTGCTTCTGTCTTTTCACAGAAGCCGGCTTTACCCGGCAATTGAATCAGAGGATATTTTACTATGTAGAAGTGTATAAACTATACATATATGTATATATATATGTCACAATGACATGTATAATATATAATATATATATATATATATATATATAATGTATTCTATGTGTGTATATTTAGTGTTTACAAGGAAATAAAGGTTTTTTTTAGTTGCGATATTTTGTTCCCATAGACTTACATGGGACTTCCGGTATCGGAATCGGATATCGACGATATTTAGTGATATCGGCGATACCATTTCGATATGATATTTTTAGATATCGAGCAGTATCGCTCAACACTACTTGTGGTCAATCATCAAGAGACGGGTGGACAAACAAAAACCTAAAAATTCTGACAAAATGAAAGCATTGATTGTGCAAGAATGGACTGCTATCAGTCAGGATTTGGTCCAGAAGTTGATTGAGAGCATGCCAGGGAGAATTGCAGAGGTCCTGAAGAAGAAGGGTCAACACTGCAAATATTGACTTGCTGCATTAACTCATTATAACTGTCAATATAAGCTTTTGTTACTCATATGTTTGCAATTATATTTCTGTCTGTGATAAAAACATCTGTCAAACACACATAAAAACCAGAGTGCAGCAGATCATGTGAAAATATAATATTTGTGTCATTCTCAAAACTTTTGGCCATGACTGTACACTCTTCATATTTCCTATTGTCTATAAAATATGTGGCTCCTCAGATATTGGGTTTAACGGCACCTGATCAAGTTGTAGTATTCTCAAGACATCATCATCTTTTCAGTTAGTCATTCAACGGTATCAAGTACTGAGGACTCAAGCTAATATTACAACGAATAAAATAAAGCAGTAAGCGTTCTTGATTCATTTTCGGTCCCTTCCTCAGATACTTTCGGATATAAAGCTGTGCTTGAAAATTTGTGAACAGTTTAGAATTTTCCATATTTCTGCATAAATTTGGCCTAAAATTTTCACACAAATAAATAAAGATAACCAAATAAAACAAATGATTCAACACTGATTAGACACTGTCATTTTTTTCAAATGAGGAAAATGTTCCAATATCTGTGAGTGGTAAAAGTATGTGAACCTTTGGGATAAGCAGATAATACGAAGGGAACGTGGTGTTTGCAGTCAATGATATGACAATCAATTGTGAGTGGGAGACTTTTTATTTAAAGAACAGAGCTCTGTCAAAGTCTCATTTTTACAAAATGTTTATGGATATGTATCGTGGCACAAACAAAGGAGATTTTTGCAGACCTCAGAAGAGAGACAGATAGTGCACAAATGAAGGAAATTCAAGACTATTATCCTCTCCAGGAGTGGTCAACCAACAAAGATCACTCTTCAAGAGCAAGACATAATAGTCCTCAAAGTAAAAAAGGAGCCCAACGTAAACTTTAAGCATCTAACGGCCTCTCTCACATTAGCTAATAATAATGTTCATGAGTGGACCATCACATACACCAAACTGTCTGTGCTACAGAGAACCTCTAGTTTATTCCAATGGCTCCAAATACTCTTAAAATTGCCAAATATACCTTTCTAAGCCTGTAGTGCTTCAACTCACTTGGCGGTACAGAGAGTTGGAAAACTGGAACACTGTCTCTTTAAATCTTCAGTTGGTTTATTATATTGCAGCATAAACCAAAAGGGGAAAGTAAATACAGCCCTTTGAGCAAAAACAGGAAAACAACAAAGAAAACAAAATGTTGCAACAGAGTCCATATGTTTGCTGGTAGCATACTGCTCTGGAGCAACACAGTTTCAGTCTTTCCTCCACAAGACACAAAACTACTTGAGAATCCTCTACGGAGAATCCTCTCTCCAGTCTTGCTGACAAAAACTGCCTCTGAAGCCAAGCCTTTAAGCCCCAGACCATGTGACTCTTCCCCATGTGACTGAACACATGACTATGACATCACACAGGTCCTATCATCTCTGCAGGTGGAGATAAGGTGGACATTCTCCCACCGCTCTATGAATGTCCTCATAAAACCAGCCCATTTATGCAACTTTACTTAAACTTCACAGGAAATTACTCTGGGTTTTACATCACTGACGCAATTAAGCGTAGTGACACGTATCTCCCCTCTGACACTCTACCAGTGACTTTGTCACAGCCCTCTTGGACCCCTTTGCACTCGATGTCCGTTGTTTTTTTGTTACTCCCCTCCCTACTTTGCTTCCTTTATACATCTTTTAATCATCTTTTTGCAGGATTTTGGCCCTCTGCATGGGGATTGTTGAGTATGACTGCTTTAGGCCATTATTGCTGACTACCTTTTTGCTTGAACAGTGAACACACATTAAAACATTTAGAACTAATCAACAATTACCTAAAATTTAGATGCATTCATTGCTGCAAAAAAGGACAGATTCTGAAAGCAGATTCACATACCGTATTTTTCGGACCATAAGACCCTTTTCCCAAAAAAATTTTGGGGGAAAATGAGGGTGCGTCTTATGGTCGCAATA
Source organism: Oophaga sylvatica (assembly GCA_033576555.1). NCBI lineage: Eukaryota > Metazoa > Chordata > Amphibia > Anura > Dendrobatidae > Oophaga > Oophaga sylvatica. Next base: position 343,571,632 of record JARQOD010000001.1, read on the forward strand.
TACTTACAAATCTGGTGGCGGCGGCGGCCAAGATGCAGCCTCCCTGTGATCGGTGGTGTCGGGGCTCTGTGATGTGGTGGCAGCGGGGCTCTGCTGCGTGGGGGGCTCCGCAGGCATTTCGTCATAGCCCGAAAGCTCCCCGCAGCTCCGCTGCTGCAACGTGGTGTCCTCCTGAAAGATGGGCGCAAGGAGGCTGCATTGGGACGACCGCCACGGGACCGCCGCCACAGGATCTGTAAGTATGTTGCGACCCCACAGAGCACAGCCACCCCACAGTGCACAACCACCCCACAGAGCACAACCACCCAACAGTGCACAGCCACCCCACAGAGCACAGCCACCCCACAGAGCACCCTTGCAACACAGAGCACCACCACTGCACCAGCCTGGACCACCGAACGACCTCTGTGACCACTCCTCTACCTGTGCTGATCCCTTTGCTGTTAAGCTGAATTCGGACTGTAAGACGGACCCTCATTTGACACATTATTTTTTTTCCCTATTTTCCTTCTGAAAATTTGGGGTCCGTCTTATGGTCCGGTGCGTCTTATTGTCCGAAAAATACGGTACTTTTGCCACTTACAAACATCTCATATTTGAACATTTTCCACAATAAAAAAAAATACAAGTTTAATATTTTTGCCCCATTCTTTATCTAATTTTAGGACTTGTGTAAAAAAAAAAAAAAAATCAGATTTAGTTTTAGGTCAAATTTCTGCAGAAATATGGAAAAACAATAATAATGAATAAAATTCTGAAGGTTTCACAATCTTTCAAGCACCACTGTGCATACTCTAATCTATCATTTCATAGAGTAATTAAAGTGATCCATCACCCTGGTACCGAAAAGTGACTATACATTTGTCATGTGCCCTGTTACCATTTATTTGCACCCGTTGTGGAGTTTGGCATTGAAGTCCTCCTGCAGTCAAAATAGCACTGTTCCCTATACTTCTGCATGGGCCAAGTCTGAACCACACTTCCTGAAGACGGGGAAGGCAGGAGAGCTGGAACACCAATGTCAGCAGAGCAGGCAATGGGAGGCAGATAGAGGGCACTAGGTAGGGTGACTAGAGATGACAAATGTATATGCACTTTTCAGTGCTAGAATGGAAAGGCTATGTCTACTTCTCCAATCATTTAATGGGCATAGAAAAAATTTGAATAAACTTTGTAATGATTTTGATTAAAAATGTCCCACCTTTTTGCAACTTTAGCTCCTATACAGACTTATGCATTTACATGGTTATAGGTTACAAATTAATGCTGCGCAGCTGAATTCTGTATATACCGTATATGCTTACCATTGTCTTGGATAATAGCTTAAGATGGTCAGCCATTAACGAACGCAGCGCACGCTTGTAAGGCAGTCCAAGTCGGTGTGGAAAAACAATTGCTGTGTCCACTACAGTCGGGTGAATAAGCTTTTTTAAAAAAACAAACAGAAAATGAATGAATCATCATTCACACAACTTTTCACAGTAAGATTGGTCATCAATACATGATGAATTACATGAATGAACATTACAGGAATTAAAACATCACTCCAGCTATTTTGAGGCTACACAGTACTGCAAATTTGTAATGTAGAGGCTCTTGTGTAGCCTTCATTTATACTTGTAGTTTATTTTCCATTTCTGTGTTGTCTCCCATGTTATCACATTCTTTCTATCTGATACAGTTTTTCTAATGCAGCTTACATTTTCCATGGTGCCTTAGGATTTACACAGGGGGTCACACCTTGTGATAGCAGTAATAGAAAAATGCACATAAAACTTCTGTCCCACTACTCAGTCCCAAATCTTTGTGTATTCTTATGGGATGCAGCTTCAGTCTTCCTACTTGTGAGAAATTTCTACCTGCCAGCTCTTATTACAAGCAGGAGGCAGGCAAGACAGTATGAAGGTGCATCTCATACATGTACACTGGAAATCCAATACAAACCACTTAGGGTATGTTTCCACGGTCAGGAAACAGTCAGGAATTGCTGCGTGTTTGACGCTGTGCGCTGGCGCAGCGTCAAACACGCAGCGTCCAGATGTTACAGCATAGTGGAGGGGATTTCAAGAAATCCCGTCTCCACTATGCTTAAAAACACGCAGGCGGCAGACCTGCGTTAACGGACATGCGGCACGTCTTTTTAGACCGCAGCATGTCCTATTCCCTTGCGGCGACGCTGCGTCGCCGCAAGGGAAATAACACAGGCCTGTGTAGCCTGCGGTCATTCCGGATGTGTTCAATGAACACATCCAGAATGAGCGCGCGTTCAGAAGGGGGTGGAGCTTTGGGCGGAGCGGACTTTCCACTCCATCCAAAGCGCTGTGTTTCCTGATCATGGAAACACAGCCTTACACAGGATAGCACAGATAGCCAGCCGTCCCAAATACAGTGGGATAGTCCCAAGTTCAGGTCTCTGTCCCACTAGCCTGGTGGTCTGCTGAATATCATGCACAGAAGAGGATACTCTCTCTGCTTTGCTCTACCCCTCCTGAGTTGAGTCCCTGTGTATGGTGGCTTCTTCATTTAACTGTTTAGGTCTTTGCGGTCTACTGCTGACATGGATTCTGAGGAGAAGACCTAAGCATTTTATCACCACTTTTAACACCCCTATAGCAGACACATAGCTCTACGTAAGAAATAGAAGCATTGGCGCTGACTATGATTTTATTAGACCCAGCGATCACAAGATTGCTGAATGCTTGTCATGTACTCTTTGCTCTCAGTGATCGTTTGCAGGCTGCAGCAGTGACCCGAGTGACTTTCTAACATAGTAGCATGGCAGGGAACAGGAAGAAAGTAAATCCCGATTTAGTACTACTGCATGACCCACATGGTAAATGCTGTAAAAAAATTAAATGGCAGAATTGCTGTTTTTAGGTCAATGTAGTTCCCCAAGGTAAAGCAATAAAAACATCCAAAACTCTGAATGTACCCAAAAATTATACCAATCTAAAACTAGTTTACCATGCAAAATAAAAAACTCATATAGCTCTACTGACTGAAAAAATAAAAAATGGCAGCACAAACATTTTTCCTGTACCAAATTTTTATAAATAACACTTAAAAATAAAAATACATAATTGATTTCCCTACAATCATATTGATCTAAAATCAAGTTACCAGGCTTTTTATGACATACTGAACACCATAAAAACACTTTGAATTGCTTCTTTTTTTCAGTACATTATATGCTAAAATGAATGGTGAAATTCTAATCTGCAACTGGTCTCACAATCCCCATTAGGAGTATGTTGATGGTGCAGATTTAACACTGCATTTGTAAGAATTTTTTAATGCAGAATTGCTGGGATTGCTATTGCAATTGTGTTTTTACATACATTTTCTCAAGCTCCATATAGAAACTTCTAAGAGAAAAATACACCAGATAGGCCAAGAGAGGGAGGGGGCCAATCCCAGCTAGCTGTTCATCAGTAGCATTCAGAGGCCAGGTAGGACAGTTTAGCTAAAAGAATCTGTGCAAATTACCCCCTTCAGCAAAAATAGATTTACATGTGGATCTCCATACATTTATCTGATTGAGACCAAAAAATAATGGATTTGTTGAAACAAAAATATTAGGAAAAGGGCATACCATAAGCAGAGAAGATTTTCTACCTAGTACTGTAGATAGACAAAATCTGCAATACATACGTGGTCTTATTCGTTGACTACAGGCATTCTCCACAGAAGGAAAGTCTGGATTATGAAAAATAGGAGCTGGATGAGTGTGGGAAAAGCAGAGACGATATCTTTTAGATCAGGGTTGCCCAACTCCAGTCCTCAAGGCCCACCAACAAGTCATGTTTTCAGGATTTCCTTTGTTTTGCCCAGGTGATGCAATTATCACCTGGGCAATACTAAGGAAATCCTGAAAACATGACCTGTTGGTGGGCCTTGAGAACTGGAGTTGGGGAACCCTGTTTTAGATAGATGACCCCAAATTATCAGGTAGTAGGATAACGGGTTCTCAATACTGCCGTCTGGGAAGGAGGGCTAGACCACAGAAGCAGTTTAAAATTAAAGTGAGGGACAGCTTTAGACTTCATTGAAACCTAACAAGGCACTGATCGCATTGAACTCAGTTGGGCCAATTGAGCTGTGTAATAATATTTTACTAGGAGCACTTCCAAGCCAGCCAGGGGCTTCAGGACAAACAAAGTAGATTGACAAATCCTCTTAATTGTATCCTGCCAGACAAATTTTAGGAGCTGAGAATGAAGAAATGAACAAAGATAAGATTGTAGGCAAAATGATAATTGTAATAGAATGAATCTCACGCAGCCAGAAAATATGGTATGTATCTTTATGACTACATACCAAATTGAGGTCTTTGACCAGTATTTTAATGATAAAAAAAAATAATAATTTTCCTCCTAAGTTGAATTCATACAAGGGGAATGCAGACTGCCAAGTTTGGAAGAATGAAGAGGCCAAGTTAAAATCAAAATGAAGCTTAGAGGGGTATTCCCATCTCCAAGATAATATTAGCAAATACCTCCAAGTAGATATATAGTATGGTTTTTCTGATTCGCTATGTTTCTTTACTCATGTGCGCGCAATGAAAGACCTTAAGTATCCATGGTTACAACCACTGATATAGTGACAGTCAGCTAGTGGTTGTAACCATGCATACCTAAGGTCCTGCAATGCCTGCACATGAGGAAAGTCATAGCGAATCAGAAAAACTACACTACATTTCTAATTGGAGGCATTCGCTAATATTATTAATATTACATCTACTACATATTGGGATAGGATCTTGGAGATGGGAAGAAATTTTCCCAAGAACAAAGTTAATTTTAAACAACATTTTAATCAATAGCTCTTTGAATAATAATGAGCTCTACAATCGGATGTGTTTTTAAAAAATGTTCCTATGCTCAGATAATCTTATAAATGTGCCCCTGCTGTGTACTGTGTAATGGCTGTGTCTCACCGTGCAGGAACATGGTCTGATCATACCACATCTCCTGGGCAGTGGAGGAAGCAAAAAAAGAGTATACAGACAGGACAGCACAGAATAACAGACTATTCTTTCTTTACAGTAAAACATTGCTTAAAAGGAGGCAGTGAAATGTTTTGCCTCACAAAAAGAATCAGCTGTGAACCCATGCTGTAATGTTGGTGGATAGAGTGAGACATGATGTCCCAGATGTGCGGCCCTTCAAACAAATGCCACCCCACACCATTACTGACCCGCTGCCAAACCGGTCATGCTGAAGGATGTTGCAGGCAGCAGATCGCTCTCTATGGTGTTTCCAGAATCTGTCACATTTGCTCAGTGTGAACCTGCTTTCATCTGTGAAGAGCACAGGGCGCCAGTGGCGAATTTGCGAATCCTGGTGTTCTGTGGCAAATGCCAAGCATCATGCACGGTGTTGGGCTGTGAGCACAACCCCCATCTGTGGACGTCGGGCACTCAGACCATTCTCATGGAGTCGATTTCTAACCGTTTGTGCAGACACATGCACATTTGCGGCCTGCTGGAGGTCATTTTGCAGGGCTCTGGCAGTGCTCCTCCTGTTCCTCCTTGCATAAAGGCGGAGGTAGCGGTCCTGCTGCTGGGTTGTTACCCTCCTACGGCCCCCTCCACGTCTCATGGTAGCGCCTCCAGCCTCTGGACACTAAGCTGACAGACACAGCAAACCTTCTTGCCACAGCTCGCATTGATGTGCCATCCTAGATGAGCTGCACTACCTGAGCCACTTGTATGGGTTGTAGAGTCCGTTTCATGCTACCACGAGTGTGAAAGCACAACCAACATTCAAAAGTGACCAAAACATCAGCCAGGAAGCAAAGGTACGGAGATGTGGTCTGTGGTCCCCAACTGCAGAACCACTCCTTTATTGAGTGTGTCTTGATAATTGCCAATAATTTCCATCTGTTGTCTATTCCATTTGCACAACAGCATGTGAAATTGATTGTCAATCAGTGTTGTTCCTAAGTGACAGTTTGATTTCACAGAAGTTTGATTTACTTGGAGTTATATTCTGTTGTTTAAGTGTTCACTTTTATATTATATATATATATATATAATTATATATATATTATATATATATATATATATATATATATTATATAACACAGTACAGACCAAAAGTTTGGACACACTTTCTCATTCAAAGATTCTTCTGTATTTTCATGACTATGAAAATTGTAGTATCACACTGAAGGCATCAAACTATGAATTAACACATGTGGAATTATACATTACACTTTACAAAAAAGTGTGAAACAACTGAAAATGTCTTATATTCTAGGTTCTTCAAAGTAGCCACCTTTTGCTTTGATTACTGCTTTGCACGCAGAAAAGGTGAACGGATGGACTCTACATGCCTAGTTCCCACCGTGAAGCATGGAGGAGGTGGTGTGATGGTGTGGGGGTGCTTTGCTGGTGACACTGTTGGGGATTATTCAAAATTGAAGTGGTGAGCGGTCAAGCTCACCCCAAACCATCTCGATTGGGTTCAGGTCTGGTGCCTGTGGAGGCCAGGTCATCTGGCATAGCACCCCAACACTCTCCTTGTTGGTCAAATAGCCCTTACACAGTCTGGAGGTGTGTTTGGGGTCATTGCAACTAAACTAAACGCAAACCGGATGGAATAGCATGCTGCTGCAAGATGCTGGTGGTAGCCATGCTGGTTCAGTATGCCTTCAATTTTGAATAAATCCCCAACAGTGTCACCAGCAAAGCACCTCCACACCATCACACCACCTCCTTTATGCTTCACGGTGGGAACCAGGCATGTAGTCTATCCGTTCACCTTTTCTGCGTGCAAAGCAGTAATCAAAGCAAAAGGTGGTTACTTTGAAGAACCTAGAATATAAGACATATTTTCAGTTGTTTCACACTTTTTGTAAAGTGTAATGTATAATTCCACATGTGATAATTCATAGTTTTGATGCCTTCAGTGTGATTCTAGAATTTTCACAGTCATGAAAATACAGAAAAATCGTTGAATGAGAAGGTGTGTCCAAACTTTTGGTCTGTACTGTGTATATATATATATATATATATTATATATATATATATATATATATATAATATATATATAATATTTATTTTTTTCCAGGATAACCTTGTATGTGGCTTGATTTATATGTCCTTTGCAAAGATTAACCTGCCCAATTCCAGCCTTGCTGAAGCATCCCCAGATCATCACCCATCCTCCACCAAATTTCACAGTGGGTGCAAGACACTGTGGCTTGCGCACCTCTGCAGGTCTCAGTCTTACCATTAGATGACCAGGTGTTGGGCAAAGCTGAAAATTAGACTCATCAGAGAAGATTACCTTACTCCAGTCCTCTATGGTCCAATCCTTATGGTCTTTGGCAAACTTCAGCCTGGCTCTCCTTTGCTTTTCATTGATGAAAGGCTTTTTTCTAGCTTTACATGACTTGATCCCTGCTTCTAGGAGACTGTTACGAACTGTTCTTGTCCATGCACTTCAACCCAGCTGCCATTTGCTATTCCTTTTGTAGGTCACTTGATGTCATCCTGCGGTTGCAGAGTGACATTCGAATAAGATGACGGTCATTCCGGTCAGTGGAGAGTCGTTTTCGCCCTCTGCCGGTCTGTAGCTTTGTTGTCAGCAATGTCTGTTGCTTGATCTTGTTGTAATGGACTGCTGTCTTAGAAATTTTAAGGATGGAGGCAACATGACGCTCACTGTATCCCTCTGCTAGTAAAGCCAGAATTAAGCCCTTCTTTTCCTCACTCAAGACTTTTCTTTTCAACTCCTTTGGCATGGTTAAAAGTTATTTTTTCATTCCTATTACTTTCGGGATATTACTAGCACTTGTTTTGCCATCCAGCTTGTCCTATTGTAAGAGGATTGTGAACACCACATCAGTGTTTTTTATACTTTCCTTCGTTAAATAAGATTTGGTTCAGGTGATCACTTAATCAGAAGCACATTAAGTAGAATGGAATTCAACTGACACTGGAATGGAACGGCTGTCAGACATGTAGAGAAGCTGATTTTTATAAAACTGTGCAGTGGTCTCTTAATTTTTGCCAGAGCTGTATGTATATATAGTTCCTGATCCATTATTTTGCATGTTTGTCACACTGAAATGTTTCAGATCACCAAAAAATGTACTATATATACTCGAGTATAAGCTGAGTTTGTCAGAATTTTTTTTGCGCTGAAAACTCCCCCCTTAGCTTATCCTCGAGTGAGAGTCCAGAAGATTGAGGGGGAGAGGCAGCGTCGGAGCAGCGGGTCACAGGAGGCAGGAGACGCCTGCTGCGGCTAAAGATTGTACACGCTGCTAAAGAGAAATGAATATTCGCTTCTCTCCACTCCCACTGTGCGCACTACTTAATAGCAATGAATACTCACTGCCCTCCATGCACATAGTCACGGCATGGAGAGCAGCGAGTATTCCGGCAGCTGTGCTCAGCTTCTAAGCAGCGCAAGACGTCCCTACCATGCGCTGCTTACAAGCATAAATCACCTGCTTGCACCGGAACAAGATGCTGTGAGAGAGCGCAGGAAAGTAAGTAGGATGGTTTATTTTTTTTAAATGTTTTTTGATGGGGGCCATGAAAACAAGGATAGGGATAAGGAGCCATGCATACCAGGATAGGGATGAGGAGCCATGCAGAACAGGATATTGACGAGGAGCCATGTAGATCAGGATGGGGATGAGGGGGGCCATGCAGACCAGGATGCGGATGAGGAGCCATGCAGACCAGGATGGGGATGAAGAGCCATGCACACCAGGATGGGGATGAAGAGCCATGCATACCAGGATGGGGATGAAGAGCCATGCATACCAGGATGGGGATGAAGAGACATGCACCTCATGATGGGGATGAGGAGCCATGCACCCCATGATGGGGATGAGGAGCCATGCACACCATGATGGGGGTGAGGAGCCATGCACACCATGAGGGATGAGGAGCCATGCACACCATGATGGGGATGAGGAGCCATGCACACCATGATGGGGATGAGGAGCCATGCACACCATGATGGGGATGAGGAGCCATGCACACCATGATGGGGATGAGGAGCCATGCATACAAGGATAGGGATGAGGAGCCATGCATACCAGGATAGGGATGAGGAGCCATGCACACCAGGATGGGGATGAGGAGCCATGCATTTTAGGATAGGGATGAGGAGCCATGCACACCATGATGGGTATGAGAGGGCCATTCAGACCAGGATGAAGATGACGAGTTATGCACACCAGGATAGGGATGAGGAGACGATGCATACCCGGCTTATACTCCAGTCAATGCGTTTTCCCAGTTTTTTTCTCGTAAAGTTAGGCGCCTCGTCTTATACTCGAGTATATACGGTAATTAAAAAAAAACAACATGTAAACAAAAAATGCAGTTTTTATGCTCACCATATCTCCTCCCCGAGGTGTGGTTCACAGGGTAAAATGGGACCTGTTTGTCCTGCACATGGTCCGTGTGTGGTGTGCAGAACTCCAGGATTGTGCTACAGAACTAAGAAGCTGAACTCAAACACAAGCGGGCGAACCTGCACTATAGTATGGACTTATTACTTTATATTTTACTTTGTGCTGGACAAAGGCTGTATTTGAGTTTTCTTGTAATGTGGTTTATGAGAAGTGAAATAGAAATGGTTCCTGTGATACCTCAACCAGCTGTTATAGATCACAGTTTATTTAGAAGTGCAGAAATATTTCAGCAAGCATCAAGAAGATAATTTGCGGCATTCATCATCTTACAATCCAAGCTTTTACTGATATTAAAACAACAGTTTTGCATACAAGCACATTTTTTCAACGTGGAGTCTTGAGAAACAAGTGCATGTGGACAAACACTGGTCTAAGAGGAGTACTACTCATCCCGTGGACTTGACGTTATTTATTAACCCCTTAACGACCTTAAAAAAAGGATTAACCTGATCGCTAAGTCAAAAGGCCACGACATTGTATTAAAATGCAATAACGGGCGATCAAAAGATCGTATCTGCATCAAAATGATATAATTAAAAACGTCAGCTCGGCACGCAAAAATAAGCCCTCACCCAACCAGAGATCACGAAAAATGGAAACGCAATGGGTATCAGAAAATGGAGCTTTTAGATTTTTTTTCACCACTTAGATAAAAAAGAACATAGACATGCTTACTGTCTATGAACTCGTAATGACCTGGAGAATCATAATGGCAGGTTACTTTTAGCATTTAGTGAACCTAGTAAAAAAATGAAACAAAAAACAAGTGTGGAATTACACTTTGTTTGCAATTTCACAGCAATTGGAATTTTTTTCCCCTTTTCTAGTACACAACATGGTAAAATCAATGGTGTCGTTCAAAAGTACAACTTTTCCCGCAAAAAACAAGCCCTCACATGGCCACATTGACGGAAAAATAAAAAAGTTATGGCTCTTGGAAGAAGGGGAGTGAAAAATGAAAATGCAAAACCAAAAATATCTCTTGTCGTTAAGGAGTTAAATGCCGCTGGCAGCGGCATTTAGCGGGTTAATAGCCGTGGGTAGATTGCGATTCCACCCGCTGCTGTTCCGGGCACATGTCAGTTGTTCAAAACAGCTGATGTGTGCGGGGAAAGATGTGGGCTCACCGCCGGAGCCCGCATCAAGGGGAGGGAGTCCGACATCAGCGTACTATTACACCCGATATCTGAAAGCGGTTAATAAAAGCTTGGATTATCGCTAGAGCTCCTGATGGTTGAGTTAGACTTGATCTGCAGGTAGCCGCCAGGTACCACTTTTAGGAAGTCCTGGTACTGCAGTTGCTGACCCCAGGGGTCAGGATCACAGACACAGGCTCAGAGTCACAGCCAGACAGGATTCGGACATTGTTCAGACAATACGGGTTTAGGGTCATTGGACAGGACGGACACTGAGTCATTGGCAGGACAGGCTTTGGATACTGGAACAGGCTCTGATTGAAAGGACTCTGGAATACTAACCGGGATAGGGACTGGTCAGGCTATAGTACTGCCAGAACAGTTTCAGGCTCAGGCACCGCCGCTGCAGCTTCAGGTACATACAATAACACAAGGACAGGGACCTGGCAACATACTAGTTGCATAAACACAGTAAGGAAACTACAGGAGTTGCTCAGGCACTTCCATACTGGAGAGTGTGTCTTTTATAGTTTATGCCTTTCAGCTATTGGCTGGAGCCATTTCCAAGGTGCGCGCACTGCCCCTTTAAGAATTGGGGAGTGCGACGGCACACTAGTCGTGTGGGTGAGAGATCTGCGTGGGATGCGGAGGCCCAGGGAAACCACAGCAACAGGAAGCACAGCAAAGAGCGGGGACTCCGCCACATGTCCTAGGCGGTGAGTGTTTGGCATCCTTATCCTTGTTGGGAAAGGAGGTACGCAGGGATGCTGGCAACTAGCATTACAGTCGGTGAGTTCATCTACTAGAGAAAATTAAAAACATATATTTTACCCTGTCTTCTATTTAGTGTTTTTTGTCAGATTGCCTTACCTTCAGTGCAAAGAGATCGCTTTCCAAACTGTGGCCGATTAATATTGAGTCACAGCTGAACATGCTGAGTAAGACTGCCTGAACATCTCTCAGAGTAATGGTGGTGTTCTGTAGATCCTCTTCTGTAACGCCAGAAAACCTTAAAAGAAAAGAAAACCATTATACTTCCACACTGAACCACTACTGCTCAAGTATTGTAACGCATTCAAAAAAACATGCCAAAATGCAGCTTTTTCATCAGGCTGACAAGCAAAAAAAGGAACAAAATGTGATCAAAAAGTCACATGTGCACCATCTTTGAATATATAACATAGATGATATAAACATTCTTCCAATCTCTACTCAAATTTGCACCAAAGTGAAGTTTTACTGTTAACTTGGTTGTGCTTATAGTTTAACACTGTCAGTTAAACTCCTAAATTCCTGCAACATACTGCATGATTGATGTCTGGATTTGTATTTGAAAAAGATATTCCTCAGCTGTATTGTTGCTACATTTCTTCCTTAATAAAGAAACATATTATAAAAAGTCATATGTGCATCAAAACCGTATCATTGAAAATGTCAACTAACCCTGCTAAAAGCAATCCTTTATACAGCTCTGTAAGGAAAGGGACGTCGCCATTTTGTATACCAGCCTCCATCTTGTCTGTTCACAGAGCCACAGACTTTTAACTACACAGTGCCTATTAGCATATCCAGTATGACCGGTTTTTGATGTCCACTAGGAATCAAAGGGGCTTTAGCATGCTATTTAGTTTAGGCCAGTGTCTGAATAAGATGGTCAGTCGTATGGTAAATAGCTCAAGCTCAAGCCATTGTTTCCTGCTCCATATGAATTGCAGGCCAGTTAATATGCGTGCTTCAAAGCAAAGGGGATGGGCCTAGCAGGTTTAAGAACTAGCCATGACCAGGCTGCTGGTCATTCCATTTCACACACAGAAGCCAAGAAGATGGTCTAGGAAAGACCAAGGGACTATCCAGCAACTGAAGACTGTACCTGGGAACGGCAGAGCCAAGGCCTTCCCATGACCATAATACCCGGTAATATTGATCTATAGCTTATACCTTTAAGCCTTGTACATTATTGTTGTATTCTTACTCTGACTGCAATTCCATTGTAATTACGTTGTATAGCTTTACTGTATATTTCTGTAATTATCTAGTGCGCCCTTAAGGCAAATTAAACCATAAAATTAATCTTGGGCTGATGCTTTTACTCTGATCACGAATCTTAGAATACCCAGTGGGTAACAGGACACCTTCCCCGGCGCCATTTGCTCTAGGTGCAGTTCTCTTACTGACCTGAGAGACAAAGGGGGGCGCCGGAGAGCTGTACCTGTGGAGTTACGTCCCATTGGTGACGTGGGAGGAAAGGGATCGTCCGTCACATTTGGTAGCGGCGGTGGTATCAGAAGCTGTGATACCCGGGCTACCGTGTGGCGGTCGGCTTAGTTCCTCACAAGCTCGTCAGCAAATAAAAAAAAAAATAAAAAAAAACCGACATGACTCAAAATATGGCTATGTAAATAAAAAGTATTTTTTATTTTTCAAAAAAAAGTGTAAGTTTTTAAAAGTAGCAAAACAAACCAAATTTTTCCCACAAAAATTTTATTTTAGCCCCATTTTTTTTTTTTTTCACAAGGGTAACAGGACTAAATGGACTCCAAAAATTGTTGTGCAACTTCTCCTGAGTACACCGATACCCAGTAAGTGTTCAAAAACTACTTTTGGAGGTACAGTGCAAAGGTGAGAAGCAATGAAGCGACATATTGGAGTTCAGATTTTTCTGCACTGGTTTAACCCCTTCATGACCCAGCCCATTTTGACCTTAATGACCTGGCCATTTTTTGCAATTCTGACCAGTGTCCATTTATGAGGCAATAACTCAGGAACGCTTCAACGGATCCTAGAGATTCTGATATTGTTTTTTCGTGACATATTGGGCTTCAAGTTAGTGGTAAATTTAGGTCGATAATTTTTGCGTTTGTGAAAAAAAAAAAAAGGAAATTTGGCGAAAATTTTAAAAATTTAGCAATTTTCAAATTTTGAATTGTTATTCTGTTAAACTAGAGAGTAATGTGACACAAAATAGTTAATAAATAACGTTTCCCACATGCCTACTTTACATCAGCACAATTTTGGAAACAAAATTTTTTTTGATAGGAAGTTATAAGGGTTAAAAGTTGACCAGCGATTTCTTATTTTTACAACAAAATTTACAAAACCATTTTTTTTCTTTTAGGGACCACCTCGCATTTGAAGTAATTTTGAGGGGTCTATATGGCAGAAAAAGTGACACCATTCTAAAAACTGCACCCCTCAAGCTACATTAAAAAAGATTATTAACCCCTCAGGTGCTTCACAGGAACAAAAGCAACATGGAAGGAAAAAATAGACATTTTAATTTTTCCAACAAAAATTTTCTTTTAGCATCAATTTTTTAATTTTCACATGGGCAACAGGATAAAATGGATCCTAAAATTTGTTGGGCAATTTCTCCTGTGTACACGATACCTCATATGTAGTCATAAACCACTGTTTGGGTGCACGGCAGGGCTCAGAAGGAAGGAGCGCTATTCGACTTTTTGAATAGAAAATATGCTGGAATATTTAGCAGTTGCCATGTCGCATTTGGAGAGTCCCTGTGTGCCTAAACATTGGAGCTCCCCCACAAGTGACCCCATTTTGGAAACTAGACCCCCCAAGGAACTTACCTAGATGCATAGTGAGCACTTTGAACCCCCAGGTGCTTCACAAATTGATTTGTAAAATGAAAAAGTACTTTTCTCACAAAAATTTTCTTTTAGCCTCAGTTTTTCATTTTCATATGGGCAACAGGATAAAATGGATCCTAAATTTGTTGGGCAATTTCTTGTTTACACGATACTCATATTAGTCATAAACCACTGTTGGGCGCACGGCAGGGCTCAGAAGGAAAGGAGCGCCATTTGGCTTTTTGAATGGAAAATTAGCTCAAATTGTTAGAGGACACCATGTCGCGTATGGAGGGCCCCTGTGTGCCTAAACATTGAAGCCTCCCCAGAAGTGACTCCATTTTAGAAACTAGACCCCCCAAGGAACTTATCTAGATGTGTGGTGAGCACTCTAAACCCCAAGTGCTTCACAGAAGTTTATAACGTAGAGCTGTGAAAATAAAAAAATCATTTTTTTTCCTGAAGAAATGATTTTTTAGCCCTCAATTTTTTATTTTCACAAGGGTAACAGGAGAAATTGGACCCCAAAAGTTGTTGTCCAGTTTCTCCTGAGTAAACTGGTACCCCATTTGTGGGGGGGGGGGAACCATTGTTTGGGCACACGTCGGGGCCCGGAAAGGAAGTAGTGACGTTTTGAAATGCAGACTTTGATGGAAAGATATGCAGGCGTCGTTACGTTTGCAGAGCCCCTGATGTGCCAAACCAGTAGAAACCCCCCACAAGTGACCCCATTTTGGCAACTAGACCCCCCCCAAGGATCTTATCTAGATGTATGGTGAGCACTCTGAACCCCCGAGTGCTTCACAGACGTTTATAACACAGAGCCGTGAAAATAAAAAAATCTATTTTTTTTCCACAAAAATAATTTTTTAGCTCCCAATTTTTTATTTTCCCAAGGGTAACAGGAAAAATTGCACAACAACTTAGGTGTCTAATTTATCCTGAGTACGCTGATACCCAATATGTTGGGGTAAACCACTGTTTGGGCACACGTTAGGGCTTGGAAGGGAGGGAGCACCGCTTGACTTTTTGAATGCAAAATTGGATAGAATTAATGATGGCGCCATGTCGCGTTTGGAGAGCCCCTGATGTGCCTAAACAGTGGAAACCCCTCAATTCTATCTCCAACCCTAACCCCAACACACCCCTAACCACATCACTAACCCCAACACACCCCTAACCCTAATCCCAACCCTAACCACAAGCCTAACCTAATCTCAACCCTAACCATAACCCTAAAACCAACACACCCCTAACCCTAATCCCAACCCTAACCCTAATCCCAACCATAATGTAAAAATAAAAATAAATATATGGGGGTGATAAAAAAAAAAAGTAAATAACCCCCGCTTTATTTTGATCACAGTGATAGGGTCTATCACAGTGATCAAAATGTACCTGCGATGAATGAATGAATCTGCCGGATGGCAAATTCGGCGGGCGCACTGTGTATGCGCCCGCCATTTTGGAAGATGGCGGCGCCCATCACCGATGACGGCGGGACACCGGGATCGGGCCTCGGAAAGTACCGGGGGGGAAGGTGGACACATAACGACTGCAGCACATCGCCGCCGTCAGTTGGCAGATCGCCCCCGTCAGTTGGTGTTGGGGGGGGTCAGATTAGTGTCTCCAGCCATGGCCGATACTATTTCAGCATCCGCCATGGCTGGATTGTAATATTTCACCAAGTTTCATTGGTGAAATATTAGTATCGCTCTGATTGGCTGTTTCACTTTCAACAGCCAATCAGAGCGATCGTAGCCACGGGGGGGCAAAGCCACCCCCTGGGGTGAAGCACAAAGCCTCCTGTGCCTGCGGGTCGGGTGACCTTTCAGTGACCCCGGTCACCCGACCCGCAGGAACGAGATCCCACCATGACGCATATGCTGTGTCACAGGTCGGGCACAGGTTTTCATGACGCATACGCTGCGTCACAGGTCGGGAAGGGGGTTAAGGGTGCCATGTCACATTAGCAGAGCCCCTGAGGTGCCAGAAAAGCAGAACCCTTCCATAAGTGACCCAATTTTACAAACTACACTTCTCAATGAATTCATCTGGGGGGGCAGTGATAATATTGACACTACAGGTGTGCTACAGAATTTTAAACCATTGGGAAGTGAAAAAAAAATTACATAATATATAATTTACCATCAAGATTTTGTTTTAGCCTCTGATTTTACATTTTCACAACGGGAAATAGGCAAAAATGGCAACAAAATTTGTTCCACAATTTCTGGTGAATGTAGACATACCCCATATGTAGCTGTACAGTGCTGCTACAGTGCCTTGCGAAAATATTCGACCCCCTGGAACTTTTCAACCTTTTCCCACATATCATGCATCAAACATAAAGATACCAAATGTAAATTCTTGGTGAGGAATCAACAAGTGGGACACAATTGTGAAGTTGAACGAAATTTATTGGTTATTTAAAATTTTTGTGGAAATACAAAAACTGAAAAGTGGGGCGTGCAATATTATTCGGCCCCTTTAACTTAATACTTTGTTGCGCCACCTTTTGCTGCGATTACAGCTGCAAGTCGCTTGGTGTATGTCTCTATCAGTTTTGTACATCGAGAGACTGAAATTCTTGCCCATTCTTCCTTGGCAAACAGCTCGAACTCAGTGAGGTTGGATGGAGATCGTTTGTGAACAGCATTTTCAGCTCTTTCCACAGATTCTCGATTGGATTCAGGTCTGGACTTTGACTTGGCCATTCTAACACCTGGATATGTTTATTTGTGAACTATTCCATTGCAGATTTTGCTTTATGTTTGGGATCATTGTCTTGTTGGAAGACAAATCTCCGTCCCAGTCTTTTGCAGACTCAAACAGGTTTTCTTCAAGAATGGTCTTGTATTTGGCTCCATCCACCTTCCCATCAATTTTAACCATCTTCCTTGACCCTGCTGAAAAAAAAGCAGGCCCAAACCATG
Source organism: Oophaga sylvatica (assembly GCA_033576555.1). Taxonomy (NCBI): domain Eukaryota; kingdom Metazoa; phylum Chordata; class Amphibia; order Anura; family Dendrobatidae; genus Oophaga; species Oophaga sylvatica. The sequence goes on from JARQOD010000001.1 coordinate 343,588,732, forward strand.
ATGCTGCCACCACCATGTTTGACAGTGGGGATGGTGTGTTCAGGGTGATGAGCTGTGTTACCTTTACGCCAAACATATCGTTTGGCATTGTTGCCAAAAAGTTCGATTTTGGTTTCATCTGACCAGAGTACCCTCTTCCACATGTTTGGTGTGTCTCCCAGGTGGCTTTTTGCAAACTTTAAACAACACTTTTTATGGATATCTTTGAGAAATGGCTTTCTTCTTGCCACTCTTCTATAAAGGCCAGATTTGTGCAGTGTACGACTGATTGTTGTCCTATGGACAGACTGTCCCACCTCAGCTGTAGATCTTTGCAGTTCATCCAAAGTGATCATGGGCCTCTTGGCTGCATCTCTGATCAGTCTTCTCCTTGTTTGAGATGAAAGTTTAGGGATGGCTGGGTCTTGGTAGATTTGCAGTGGTATGATACTCAATCCATTTCAATATGATCGCTTGCACAGTGCTCCTTTGGAAGATTAAAGTTTTGGAAATCATTTTGCATCCAAATACGGCTTTAAACTTCTCCACAACAGTATCACGGACTTGCCTGTTGTGTTCCTTACTCTTCATGATGCTCTCTGTGCTTCAAACAGAACCCTGAGACTATCACAGGGCAGGTGCATTTATACGGAGACTTGATTACACACAGGTGGATTAATTTATCCTCAATCATTTAGGACAACATTGGATCATTCCGACATCCACAATGAACTTCTGGAGTGAGTTTGCTGCACTGAAAGTAAAGGGGCCGAATAATATTGCACGCCCCACTTTCAGTTTTTGTATTTCCACTAAAATTTAAAATAACCAATAAATTTTGTTTAACTTCACAATTGTGTCCCACTTGTTGATTCTTCACCAAAAATTATATTTGGTATCTTTGTTTGAAGCATGATATGTGGGAAAAGGTTGAAAAGTTCCAGGGGGCCGAAAACTTTTGCAAGGCACTGTATTTGCCTCCTGGAGCACAGATTTTCCTAGAATAGTTTGTGGACTCCATATACAGATCCCCCAAGTACTAGAAGAGCAGGATCCCAGTCAAGTGACCCCATTCTGGAAATTATACTCCATTTGGGAATTTAAAAACAGGATGATTTTGACTTCATGGTTGTTTTCCAAAAACAAGCACCAGTGGATGTTGATGAGTGAAAATTGAAAACTGCCATTGTAGTGACCAGTAGATTGTGCCCAGTTCATGCTTCTGGAGACATGCACCCGTAAATTAGGTAGGCTCTTATCACTACAGAAATGCCAAACGTGGCCCATTAAAGAGCTTTTGAGATAACTGTCCAATTACTTTTGGTTCCTTTACAAAGAGGTAGCTACATATTAAAGAGCTGTAATTAATTCCTAAAACCTTACTCCAATTAAGATGTGAATACCCTCAAATTAAAGCTAACAGCATTTTGAGCCAATATTGATAATCTAACTAATCTTTAATATGTTTTGGTAAACAGCTAAAATGCAAATAATATAATATACTAGCTGAAGAGCCCGGCGCTGCCCGGGCATAGTAACTAACTACGGTTAGTTATAACAAATTGTAATGATTATATCTATACGGTAAATATAAAGCTGAGTGTATAGCCTCGCCCACTCCGCATAGCCACATTCACTATAATATCACACACAATCCCGTCAGCCAGAGCCACCGGACTACTACCCCTAATATCCCACATCGTCCCGTCAGCCAGAGCCACCGGACTACTACCCCTAATATCCCACATCATCCCGTCAGCCAGAGCCACCGGGCTACTACCCCTAATATCCCACATCATCCCGTCAGCCAGAGCCACCGGACTACTACCCCTAATATCCCACATCATCCAGTCACAGCCGACAAACTACTACCCGTAATTTCCCACATCGTCCCATCAGCCAGAGCCACCAGACTACTCCCCCTAAAATCCCACATCATCCCGTCAGCCAGTGCCACCGGACTACTACCCCTAAAATTCCACATCATCCCGTCAACCTGGGGTCAGAACCAGAGCGCTGAGTGGAATGGCCCTAACTTCCATACCGGGGATCCCTTTAAGAGAG
>JARQOD010000001.1:343595774-343604605 GCA_033576555.1 Oophaga sylvatica
GCAACATGGCATCCGATCTCAATTCCAGCCAATTTTGGTTTGAAAAAGTCAAACAGCGCTCCTTCCCTTCCAAGCCCTGCAGTGCGCCCAAACAGTGGTTTTCCCCCACATATGGGGTATCTGTGTACTCAGGAGAAATTGCACAACAACTTTATCTGTCAATTTTCTCCTTTTACCCTTGTGAAAATAAAAAATGGTTTGTAAAAGAACATTTTTGTGACTAAATAGTTAAATGATAATTTTTTCCTTCCACATTCCAAAAATTCTTGTGAAGCACCTGAAGGGGTAATAAACTTCTTAAATGTGGTCTTGAGTACCTTGAGGGGTGCAGTTTTTGGGTATTTTCTGCCATATAAACCCCTCAAAGTGACAAAATGGTTTTGTAAATTTTGATGTAAAATGTGAAATCCCTGGTCAACATTTAACCCTTATAACTTCCTAACAAAAAAAAAAATTGTTTCCAAAATTGTGCGGCTGTAAAGTAGACTGTTGTGAATGTGTTAGAAATGAATTCTGAGCAGAAGCTCCCTCTGGTGGTTACAAACAGTACTGAACCATTCAATGAGGATTGGCAATCAGGAGTTACAGACTGGTCTTACATAAGGGAGGTTCCCTCCCATCATGGTTACCGGTGATCAATTGTTCTTGTCTCAACTGTGGTTCCTGGTTCACTTGGAAGCTTGCTGAGTCTTGCCTCTTCTCCTGCTCTCAGATAAGATATTTTCTGTTTTTATTTTTGTGCTTGCTTTTTGCATTGTTCCCTGCACTTCTGTGGAGGTCAGCCAGGTCCCCTCCGGGGGCTTGTGCTCCTCTCAGTTTATCTGAGCCACTGTTATTTGTTCATTTGCCTTTTCCAGTTTTTTCAGTGGCTGCGGCTTGGTTTTGTTACACCAGAGAACTAATTTAGGTGGTAGAGGTCGTGTGATCTCAGGTGTTTTTGCAATTAGTAGAGTTGGTATTTTTTAGGGTTTTTTGGATTGCAGTAAGTGTCCTTCCTATCCTTTTTCTTTCTAGGCAGATTGGGCCCCAACGTTTGCTCTTACTATTTTCTGTCTGTGTCTGTATTTCCTCTTGTCTAACCGCCATTACATGTTTGGGGGCTTCCTATGTTCTTTGGGGATCTGCTCCGGGGCAGATAGCTTTCCTCTTTCTATCTTTAGTTGTAGTTAACCTCTCAGGCTGTGACGAAGCGTCTAGGACCAACGTAGGAACGCTCCACGGCTGCCTTTAGTTGTGGTGGTTAGTCAGGGTACTGCAATCCAGTAGTTTCCAACCTCTATGGTGTATTGCCGTTTTTGCCTGCTCTCCTCAGCTACCAAATCATAACAGTAGACATGTGGGAAATGTTATTTAGTAACTGTTTTGTGTGACATATTTCTCTGAATTTTTATGCCCTTAAAACAAAGTTTGAAAATAGCAAAATTTCAGCTATATTTCAGTTTTTTTCATAAATACAAGTTATATTGAAGAAATTTTACCACTAACATGAAGTACAATATGTCACGAGAAAACAATCTTAGGATCGCCAAGATCCAAGTGTTCCAGCGTTATAACCTCATAAAGAGACAGTGTTCAGAATTGTAAAAATTGGCCCGGTCATTAACATGCACTCAACCCTCAGGGGTAAAGGGGTTAAAAAGAATAGTGCACAGATGTAACATAGTAACATAGTTATTAAGGTTGAAGGAAGACTTTAAGTCCATCTAGTTCAACCCATATCCTATCCTAACCTGCCCTAACATGTTGATCCAGAGGAAGGCAAAAAAAAACCCAAGTGGCAAACAGTAAGCTTCACATTGGGGAAAAAAAAATCCTTCCCGACTCCACATACGGCAATCAGACTAGCTCCCTGGATCAACGCAGTATCTAGGAAACTAGTGAATATAGCCTGTAATATTATACTTTTCAAGAAAGGCATCCAGTCCCTTCTTAAATTTTAGTAAGGAATTACTCATTACAACATTAGACGGCAGAGAGTTCCATAGTCTCATGCTCTTACAGTAAAGAATCTGCGTCTGTGATTATGGCTAAACCTTCTTTCCTCCAGGCGTAGAGGATGCCCCCTTGTCCCCATCACAGGTCTAAGAGTAAAAAGATCATTAGAAAGGTCTTTGTACTGTTTCCTCATATATTTATACATTGTAATAAGATCACTCCCTAAGCCTTCGTTTTTCCAAACTAAATAACCCCAAGTGTAATAACCTGTCCTGGTATTGCAGACCCCCCAGTTCTCTAATAACCTTGGTCGCTCTTCTCTGCACCCACTCCAGTTCAGCTATGTCTTTCTTATACACCGGAGACCAGAACTGCACACAGTATTCTAAGTGTGGTCGCACCAGTGACTTGTATAGAGGTAAAATTATGTTCTCCTCATGAGCATCTATGCCTCTTTTAATGCATCCCATTATTTTATTTGCCTTGGCAGCAGCTGCCTGACATTGGCCACTAAATGTGAGTTTGTCGTCCACCCATACACCAGGTCTTTTTCAGTGACAGTTTTGCCCAGTGTTTTACAATTAAGCACATAATTATACATCTTGTTTGTTCTACCCAAGTGCATGACCTTACATTTATCCCCATTAAATCTCATTTGCCATTTATCAGTCAAGCTTCTAGTTTACATAAATCCTCCTGTAATATAAAATTATCCTCCTCTGTATTTATTACCCTGCAGAGTTTAGTGTCATCTGCAAATATTGAAATACTACTCTGTATGCCCCCTACAAGGTCATTAATAAATATGTTAAAGAGAAGCGGCCCCAATACTGACCCCTCTGGTACCCCACTGCTAACCGTGACCCAGTCCGAGTGTGCTCCATTAATAACCACCCTTTGTTTCCTATCCATGAGCCAGTTCTTAACCCACTTACACATATTTTCCCATATCCTCATTGTTCTCATTTTATGTATCAACCTTTTGTGTGGCACTGTATCAAAAGCTTTTGAGAAGTCCATGAACACAACGTCCACGGCATTCCCTTGGTCCAGTCCTGAACTTACCCCTTCATAAAAGCTTATCAGATTAGTCTGACAAGAACGGTCCCTCGTAAACCCATGCCGATACTGTGTCATGAGGATGTTCAGCCTCAGATACTCCAATATAGTATCCCTTAAAAAACCCTCCAGGATTTTACCCACAGTAGATGTTAAGCTAACTGGCCTATAATTTCCAGGTTCAGTTTTTGCCCCCTTTTTGAATATTGGCACCACATTTGCTATACGCCAGTCCTGTGGTACAGACCCCGTTATTATGGAATCTTTAAAGATTAAAAATAATGGTCTATCTATAACTGTACTTAATTCCTGCAGTACTCTGGGGTGTATCCCATCCGGGCCTGGGGATTTGTCAATTTTAGTGATTTTTAGACGCCGCCGTACTTCCTGCTGGGTTAAGCAGGTGACATTTAATGGAGAAATTTTTTTTATCACTGATCATGTTATCTGTCATGGGATATTCTTGTGTAAATACAGTTGAAAAAAAGTCATTTAGCATATTGGCTTTTTCCTCATCCTCATCCACCATTTCACCCAGACTATTTTTAAGGGGACCAACACTATCATTTTTTAGTTTCTTGCTATTTATGTAGTTAAAGAATATTTTGGGATTATTTTTACTTTCTCTGGCAATGAGTCTGAGTCTCTCTGCCTCAATCTTTGCTGTCTTGATTTGCTTTTTACAGAATTTATTCAGTCTTCTGTATTTATTTAATGCCTCATCACTACCTACTTGCTTTAATTCCCTAAACGCTTTCTTTTTGTCCCTTATTGCGCCCCTTACAGCTCTATTTAGCCATAGTGGTTTCCTCCTAATTCTAGCATGTTTATTCCCATAGGGTATATACTGTGCACAGGTCCTATTGAGGATGCTAATAAACGTCTCCCATTTTCTTTGTGTATTTTTATGTCTTAGGATATCGTCCCAGTTTATTGCACCAAGATCATCTCTCATCCGTTCGAAATTTGCGTTCCTGAAGTTTAGTGTCCTTGTAACCCCTCGACTACACATCTTATTAAAGGATACATGAAAGCTTATTATTTTGTGATCACTATTACCCAAGTGACCCCCAACCCTTATATTTGATATGCGGTCTGGCCTGTTGGATAATATTAGGTCTAGCAGTGCCCCCCCTCTTGTTGGGTCCTGAACTAGTTGTGAAAGGTAATTGTCTGTCATAGTTGCCAAAAACTTATTACCTTTGCTGGAACTACAGGTTTCTGCTCCCCAATGTATTTCAGGGTAGTTAAAGTCCCCCATAATAATGACTTCTCCTTGAGTTGCTGCTTCATCTATTTGCTTTACGAGGATATTCTCTGTTGCTTCCATTATTTTAGGAGACTTATAACAACCCCTATCAGTAATTTATTATTTTCCCCCCTCCCCTAATCTCCACCCACAGAGACTCTACATCTTCATTAGATTCACAGATATCACGCAGGATGGGTTTTAAGGATGGTTCTACATATAAACACACACCCCCACCTCGCTTATTTTTACGGTCATTCCTAAACAGACTATAGCCCTGTAAATTAACCACCCAGTCGTTGCTCTCATCCAGCCAAGTCTCAGATATCCCCACCATGTCATAATTATGTTCCAACAAAATTAATTCTAATTCCGCCATTTTGTTGGTGAGGCTTCTAGCATTAGTATACATGCACTTTATGTATCTCTCTGAACCTCTATTCTTTCTTAAATTATTAACTGTTCTAACCCCACCCCCCATGCCACCCCCACCCCCAATTTCATTATTTGTGCCCAGGTCTCTATCTGCACTGCCTTCCCCTCCTATAAAATGAATACCCTCCCCCCTAGTCCCTAGTTTAAAGACTCCTTCAACCTTCTAGCCATTTTCTCCCACAGCACAGCTGCACCCTCCCCATTGAGGTGCAGCCCGTCCCTAGCATAGAACCTGTAGCCAACTGAGAAGTCGGCCCAGTTCTCCAGGAACCCAAACCCCTCCTTCCTACACCAATTCTTGAGCCACTTATTAACCTCCCTAATCTCTCGTTGCCTCTCTGTTGTGGCACGTGGTACAGGCAGTATTTCAGAAAATACCATGTTGGAGGTCCTTGCTTTAAGCTTGGAGCCTAATTCCCTGAAATCGTCTTTAAGGACCTTCCACCTACCTCTAACTTTGTCATTTGTGCCAATGTGCACCATGACCGCTGGGTCCTCACCAGCCCCTCCCAGTAATCTGTCAACCCGATCAGCGATGTGTCGGACTCGAGCGCCAGGTAGGCAGCACACTGTTCGACGATCCCTGTCTTTGTGACAGATTGCCCTATCTGTTCCCCTAATAATTGAGTCCCCCACTACCAGCACCTGTCTGGCCTGCCCTGCTCTCCTAATTCCCCCCTTAGTGGAGCAGACACTCCCCCGGCTTTCAGAGGACATGCCTGGCTGCAGCAGTGCTACCCCTGTACTGACAACCCCCTCATCTGCCAACTTTGCAAACTTATTGGGGTGTGCCAGATCAGGACTAGCCTCCCTGGCGCTCTTCCCTCTACCCCGCTTTCTAACTGTCACCCAGCTTCCTACTTCAGTGTCCTGCAGCTCCACCCTAGCATCCCCCCCTCATCTATCCCATTGAGCATCTGCTCAGTGAGCAGAAGACTCCTTTCCATATTGTCTATGGATCTCAGTGTTGCCAGCTGCACATTTAGATCCAGGATTTGGGCTTCCAAATGCACAACGTGCTCACATCTCACACAGCAGTATGCACCCTCGACCGGCTGTTCAAGGACTGCATACATGTGGCAAGATGTACACTGGATGGCATTGGCAATAGTGGAGCACATATCTAATGGGGATTTCACCAGACATAGATGTAGCAATGATGACATCTGTGTGCCATCATTTTTTTTTGCTGACCGACTTTATTGTGTGTGACTAGGTATGTGTGTGTACTGGGATGTTAGTCCATCTGATGTGTACTTACATAGTGCTGGGTAGGCCTCCTGATTTAATAGTATGGGCGTCATCAATAGGTTGTATGCCAGACACTTCCTGTGTGACTGGCGGTCTATGTAAGCTTCATCAGTGTGTATTTTTTACTAGGCAGCCACCTCCTCCATGAATTGGTAAGTTAGTGAGTGGTTGTTTTTATCAGTATTTTGCACCTGTGCTGACCTCGCCTGATCATGAGGGTCTGCTGCATTGTGTTAGGCCTGTTTCACACTTCCGTTTTCTGGCATCAGTCAAAATCCGTTAACAGGAAAAAACAGATCCGACGGATTTGCCTGGCGGATCCATTTTTTCCTGATAGACTTGTATTAGCGACGTATTATGACGGATGGCCTTCCGCTTCGTCCATCGTGTGACAGATCCGTCATAACATGACTGGCCGTCGGGCAGAAAAAACGTCCATAGGAACGGACGGACGGTGACGGATCCGCTTGCGTCGTCATCTGCTAGAATGGACGCCTATGGGCGACGGATGCGTCACCGTCCGTGACATGACGGAATCCAGTAACGGATTCCGTTTTTGTACACTGTGCATGCCCAGAAGAATTTCCCTTCCCGTTCTGGCACAGAAAAATATCTCTCTCTCCTCCCCAGTGTTCATTTCCTTTACATTTCATATACTGGCTGCTGAGACGGATCCGTCAAAAAACCGGATCCAGTGCATCAGTTTTTTTAAATCTCCAACGGATCTGTTTTTTTTTCACACTTTGACGGATTTTGACTGATGACACAAAACGGAAGTGTGAAACAGGCCTTAGTGAATTTGTTATTTGATTTGGTGTTGGTAAGGCTCTATCGTTTTCAGTGTTTCTTTCTTTTTTTTAAATTTGAGGACTCACTGACTCGAAAAATAAACCCCCCCAAAATAGACATGTAAAAGGATCCATTGATTTTGACCATTTGTGTGCTCTCCATTATAAAAATGTATTTGACGCGGATGTGAATTAATGATATGTGAATGAAGAATAAAATTATGTGCACATGGCATCTTTTTCAGGTAAGTAAGGTGCAAAATCAGTCTGACAAAAGTGCAAAATAAGTGCTAAAAAAAATAGACAGGCACAGCAATGTAAAAACGACTTGCTGTGTGCATGTATCATCTTCTGAGCTTTAGATTTACTAAACTGCAAAGAGGTTAAAAGTGCCTTGAGTATTCTTCTATTGGATCATATGAACTTTATACAGTATATCAAAAATCTCAGGATTGACCAACAACAAAATCTTACAAGGCATGCATGTAAAAAAATTAAATTCATAAATCTGTATAAGTGAGCAATGTCAGTGTCACCTGGTATTGTAGTCCACAATCTTGTTGTCTGGTATTACGAAAGTGTCATAAATCACCTTAAGCTGATAGTTTATAACAGTAACACGAGTCAACTCCAGTCCTTTTGTAGTGTAACACTGCAAAACAAAAGAGTTATAACATATTAATTCTAAATGATTAAATTCAGAAAAATAAACTTCTAACGTTTTTGCAAACATCAATGATATTTTGAGCTAATGGTAATCTTTGTGTTCAACCAGAGTAAATGTTATTAACCTCTTACCTTCACCTTCCTGACCAGGCGAGATATTTCAAAACTAACATGTCACTATGGTAATAACTTTGGAATGTTTGCATATTTCTCATTGATACTGAGAAAGTTTTCTTTTGTGACACATTGGACTTTATGTTAAGGTCGACATAATTTGCACTCTAAAAATACACGTTTGTTAAAAATGTAGATTTTTTTAAAAACATTTTTATGCCTTTAACACAGATCGGTCTACTTAACGTCAGCATTTTTTAAATGTTCTTTTTATTTTGTTAGGAAGTTAGAATGCTTAAAAAAAAAGGTTAGCAGCAATTTTTTCTTTCTTTTTTTTTCAAAATTTACAAAACCCATTTATTTTTAGGCAACACTTTACTTTTGAAGGGAAGGAGATGCTCAAATGTCAAAAAACTCCTAAACAAAACTTTTAAAGCTGGACCCCTTAATATGGAAATACCACTTATGTGACAAACTACAGTTTAGGCACACGACAGAATATGGAAGGGAAAGAGTGCTATTTGTGTTTTGGAGAGCAATGTTGTCTGGAAAATATTACAGATACTTTGGCACCTCAAAGCTCTGCAAATGTGACAAAACAGCACTAACGACGTCATCGCGCCCTCTGACCTGAACATTGCAGCAAGAGGACGCGAGCAACGGTGGAACGGGACAGGTAAATATCCCTTATACTCACCCTCCACCGGTGCGGTCTCTGCAGCCCTTGCTCTTCTCCCGTGTGCATATTCATGACTGTAATGTAGGCGTACCACCTGACCGCTGAACACAGGCGTCGGAGACCGTGGGAGAAGAGCAGGGGCTGCAGAGACCGCACCAGGAGGGGTGAGTATATAGAAGAGCTGCCCTCCCCCGCCGACCCCCTGGTAGTACTGTGTCAGCACAGCTACCCGACCGTCGCGGGCCCCCTCACCTGTCCGGGCCCCATAGCAGCTGCATGGTCTGCTTCATTCACGGTACGCCACTGCGTCCAGGTACATTGATGACATTTTTTATTTTTTTTTTTATATGGCAGAGCTCCATGATATCATTGAATATTTTCCTTGGGACATTAAATTAAAATGATTCAAATATAAAAGGGACTTGGAAGCACAGTAAATCAACAGCTGAAGTTTTGAATATACTGATTGAAAAGATTCTGCAGAGGTTATAAAAATTATTTATTGTGAAAAGTTACTGCCATTAGTGATGAGCGTGTATGCTCGGGTGATCTGAGTATTTGGGCGTGCTCGGAGATTTAGTGTTTGTCGACACAGCTGCATGATTTGCGGCTGCTAGACAGTCTGAATACACGTGTGGAATTCCTAACAAACAGG
>JARQOD010000001.1:343604705-343702965 GCA_033576555.1 Oophaga sylvatica
AAACATGGAAACCCCCACAAGGACCCCATTTTGGAAACTAGACCCCCTAAGGAACTTATCTAGATGTGTGGTGAGCTCTTTGAACCCCCAAGTGCTTCACAGAAGTTTATAACGCCTGGCGTGAAAATAAAAAAATCATATTTTTTCCACAAACCTGATCGTTTAGTCCCCAATTTGTTATTTCCCAAGGTAACAGAGAAATTAGACCCCAAAAGTTGTTGTCCAATTTGTCCTGAGTACGCTGATACCCCATATATGGGGGGGGACCACTGTTTGGGCGCACGGCAGGGCTTGGAAGGAAGCAGCGCCGTTTGACTTTTTCAAACCAAAATTGGCTGGAATTGAGATTGGACACCATGTCGCGTTTGGAGAGCCCCTGAATGTGCCTAAACAGTGGAAACCCCACCACAAGTGACCCCATTTTGGAAACAAGACCCCTTAAGGAACTTATCTAGATGTGTGGTGAGCACTTTGAACCCCCAAGTGTTTCACAAAAGTTTATAATGCCTGGGTGTGAAAAAGAAAAAAATTTTTCCCACAAAAATGTTTTTTTTAGTCCCAAATTTTTGATTTTTCACAAGGAAATTGGACCCCAAAAGTTGTTGTCCAATTTGTCCCGAGTACGCTGAAACCAAATATGTGTGTGGGGGGAAACTGTTTGGGCGCACAGCAGGCTTGGAAAGGAAATAATAACGTTTTTGGAATGCAGACGTTGATGGGGTCATGTTCCATTTGCAGTGCCCCAGATGTGCCTAAACAGTGGAAAACCCCCACAAGTGACCCCATTTTGGAAACTAGACCCCCTAAGTAACTTATCTAGATCTGTGGTGAGCACTTGAACCCCCAACTGTTTCACAAAAGTTTATAATGCCTTGGTGTGAAAAAAAAAAAAAAACAATTTTCCACAAAAATGATTTTTTAGTCCCAATTTTTGATTTTTCACAAGGAAATTGGACCCCAAAAGTGTTGTCCAATTTGTCCTGAGTACGCTGATACCAAATATGTGGGGGGGGGGGGGGAAAATGTTTGGGTGCACAGCATGGCTTGGAAAGGAAGTAATAATGTTTTGGAATGCAGACGTTGATGGGGTCATGTGCCCCAGATGTGCCTAAACAGTGGAAAACCCCCACAAGTGACCCCATTTTGGAAACTAGACCCCCTAAGGAACTTATCTAGATGTGTGGTGAGCACTTTGAACCCCAAAGTGCTTCACAGAAATTTATAAACGCAGAGCCGTGAAAATATATATTTTTTTTCCTCAAAATGATTTTTTTAGCCAGCTATTTTTTATTTTCCCAAGGGTAACAAGAGAAATTAGAACCCCAAAATTGGTGTGCAATTTGTCCTGAGTACGCTGATACCCCATATGTTTGGGTAAACCACTGTTTTGGCGCACGGCAGGGCTCGGAAGGGAGGGAGCGCCATTTGACTTTTTGAATGCCACGTCGTATTTGGAGACCCCCTGATGTGCCTAAATAGTGGAAACCCCTCAATTCTAGATCCAACCCTAACCCCAACACACCCTTAACCCTAATCCCAACCCTAACCCTAATCCCAACCCTAATTGTAACCCTAACCCTAATTGTAACCCTAATTGTAACCCTAACCCTAATTCCAACCCTAACCCTAATTATAACCCTAACCCTAAGGCTGGGTTCATACTGCGTTTTACCAGCCCGTTCAACACATAGCGTTGACGGGCTGGTAACTGTATAGCATAATGCGATCGCGTTATGCTATACCCGCTAGCGCAGAGGAATCAGATGATTCATCTGCGCTAGCGGTGACGGAGCCCAGATGCTGCAGCCCGCGTCCGAGACTCCGTCACTGAATGACGGCATGTTGCGAACGCATGCCACTTTACGGCATGCGTCGCGATGCACCCTCAAATGGGGGTGAATGGCAGCGCTAACGGACTGCGTTACACCGCGTTATACAGCGGTGTAACGCAGTCCGTCTAGCGGACTGCCATAACGCAGTATGAACCCAGCCTAACCCTAACCCTAATTGTAACCCTAACCATAATTGTAACCCTAACCCTAATTATAACCCTAACGAAAAAATAAAAATAAATAAAATTTCTTTATTTTATTATATGTCCCTAACTAAAGGGGTGATAAAGGGGAGGTTTATGTACTGTTTTTTTTATTTTGATCACTGTGATAGTTTATCACAGTGATCAAAATGTACTTTTACAGAATGAATGAATCATTCTTTTTTTGAATTTGCCGCCAGGCAGATTCGGCGGGCGCACTGCGCATGCGCCCGCCATTTTTTTTTTACAGGGTGAAGAGGACCGAGGATCGGAGGACAGGGGGCGCTGCAGAAGCCAGGAGGGGACACGGGGAACAGATGGGAGGTACCGGGGGTGGGATCGGGGGACCCTATTTCTTTCCCTTCTGATGTGCAATCACATCAGAGGGGAGAGAAATTTACAGGCAGGATTGCGTTTTTTTTTTTTTTTCTTTTGCGATCGCCGGTATAGGGTTAATACCGGCGATCGCAAAAGCGGGGGGGCCCCTAACTATGTTCTCTGGGTCTCGGCTACCCCTGGTAGCCGAGACCCCAGAGAAAATCCGGCTTGGCGGGCACACTGCGCAGGCGCCCGCCATTTTCTTTACCGGCAACAGACGCCGGAAGATCGGGGAGGGATAGGAGGCCTGGGGGGACACCGGGAGGCACGGGGGCTGATCGGGGGTCACATCAGAGGAGATCACATCAGAGGAGAGAGAAATTACAGGGAAAATCGCTTTTTTTTGCGATCGCCGTTATAGGGTTAATAACGGCGATCACAAAAGCGGTGTCGGTAAAAACCGACCCGAATCATGTTCTCTGGGGTCTCGGCTACCCCCGGTAGCCTAGACCCCGGAGAAAATCCGACTCTGGGGGGCGCTATAGGCTTTTTCCACAGCGCCGTTAATTAACGGCGCTGTGGTTTAAGTACCCTTAATGACCGCCGTTAAAAGGCGTATCGGCGGTCGTTAAGGGGTTAAACAGCGATTTCTCATTTTTACAACACCACTTTTTGACACTGACACTTCAATGCAAAGTTGGCTGGATATGAGATCTGACGCCATGTTGCGTTTGGAGAGCTCCTGATGTGCCTAAACAGTGGAAAACCCCCACAAGTGACACCATTTTGCAAAGTAGACCCCCTAAGAAACTTATCTAGATGTGTGGTGAGCACTTTGAACCCAAGGGCTTCACAGGAGTTTATAACGTAGAGCCGTAAAAATAAAAAAATAAAAAATCATTTTTTTTATTTCACAAAAATGATCTTTTCGCCCCCAATTTTTTATTTTTCCAAGGGTAACAGGAGAAATTGGACTACAAAAGATGTTGTACAAATGATTTGTCCCGAGTATGCTGATAGACCATATGTGCAGGTAAACCACTGTTTGGACGCATGGCAGAGCTTGGAAGGGAAGGAGCACCGTTTGACTTTTTCAACGTGGAATTGGCTTGAATTGAGATCAGATGCCATGTCGCGTTTGGAGAGCCCCTGATGTGCCTAAACAGTGGAAACCACCCCCAATTCTAACTCCACCCCTAACCCCAACACACCCCTAACCCTAATCCCAATTGTAACCGTAATCCAAACCCTAACTTTAGCCCCAACCCTAACTCTATCCCCAATCCAAACCCTAACTTTAGCCTAACTCACTTTATCCCATTTCTAACCCTAATGGGAAAATGGAAATAATTACATTTTTTTTATTTTATTATTTTTCCCTAAGGGGATGATAAAGGGGGGATTGATTCACTATTTTTTTTTTATTTTGATCACTGTGATAGACCCTATCACAGTGATTAAAATGAACCAATAGGAAAAAATCTATTGTTGCCGGGTGCCGGCCGGCAGATCTCGGCGGACGCACTGCGTATGCGCCTGCCATTTTCTCCTGAAACAAATTAGCCGGTGACCTGGGGGACTGCAGGGACAACGGAAGTGCAGGGGTGGGGTGATAGGGGGGACCCTATTTCTCTCTCCTCTGATGTGCGATCACATCAGAGGAGAGAGAAATTAAAAGGAAAATTGGACATTTTTCTTTGCGGTCGCCATTATACCGTTAACAGCGATCGCAACATCGGGGTCGGTAAAAACCGACCAGAATCATGTTCTCTGGGGTCTCGGCTACCCCTGGCAGCAGAGATCCCGGAGAAATTCTGACGCTGGGGGGCACTATAACCTTAAGCCTCAGCGCCGTTAAAAAGCAGCGCTGTGGTTTAAGTACCCTTAAATGCCGCAGTGAAAAAGCGTTTCGGCGGTCGTTAAGGGTTAAATGTAACTAACCGTTCTCCCCTGCTTGCGCCGATCGCCGTCAGAGCAGGGGAGAATGATGAGAGCCGTGTTCAGCACCCAGAACCGGGGAACAGTGCTTACTGTAACGCTTCTTCCTGGCGCCCGTCCGTGTGATACTGATGCGACATACACATGCCACATGTATGTCGCAAGTATTACATACACGGACACTGACATCTCCGGTACCGGAAATATCAGGACGTGTGAAAGAGGCCGTATAGCGGGTTTTTTTGTTTGACAGCTGTCACACACTAAAAGACACTTTTTTTTTTGCAAAAAAATAGTTTTTGCATTACCATATTTTGAAAGCTATAATTTTTCTATATTTTGGCCCACAGAGCCATGTGAGGTCTTGTTTTTTTGCGGGACGAGTTGACGTTTTATATTGGTACCATTTTGGGCATGTGACATTTTTTGATCACTTTCTATTCCGATTTTTGGGAGACAGAATGAGCAAAAACCAGTAATTCATGAATTTCTTTGGGTGGGGGGGAAGTGAAGGGGGGGCATTTACACCGTTCCGCGTGTGTTAATATTGATAAGGCAGTTTTATTCTTCACGTCAGTACGATTACAGCGATACCTCATTTATATCATTTTTTTATGTTTTGGGCGGCGCTTTTATGTAATAAAAACTATTTTTATAGAAAAAATAATTGTTGTTACATCACTTTATTCTGACAGCTATAACTTTTATTTTTTCGCTGATGACGCTGTATGGCGGCTCGTTTTTGCGGGACAAGATGACGTTTTCAGCGGTTCCATGTTTATTTAGATCAGTCTTTTTGATCGGGTATCACTGTTAGAATCAGCTGACACCCGACCGCGCTCATGTGGGGAGCGCGGCTGATCGCCATGACATACTATCCCGTCCATGGTCTAATTGTGCCGAGTCACATGGACGGGATAGTACGTCAGATGTCAGAGAAGTTAAGCATGGGGGTGGATCAATCATACTTTGGGGTTGTATTGCAGCCAATGTCATGGGGAACATTTAACGGGTAGATCAAAGAATTTCAACAAATTCTTGATGCAAACATAACACCATCTGTAAAAAAGCTGAAGTTGAAAAAAGAGGATGGCTTCTACAAATGGATAATGATCCTAAACACATAAAAATCCACAATTGACTACCTCAAAAGGTACAAGCTGAAGGTTTTACAATGGCCCTCACAGTCGTCAGATCTGAATATCATTCAAAATCTGTAGCTAGACCTCAAAACAGAAGTGCATGCAAGATGACCCAGGAATCTCACAGAACTGTAAGCATTTTCCAAGGAAAAATGGATGAAAATCTCTCAAACAAGAATTGAAAGACTCTTGGCTGCCTACAGAAAGTATTTACAAGCTGTGATACTTACAAAGGGGGTGCTACTAGGTACTAAATATGCAGGGTGCCGAAACTTTTGCAACAGCCCATTTTCCTTTCTGTAATTTCTAAATGTAAAAAAAAAAAAAAATCACACTTTTTTTTTGCCTAAATGCAAAGCGAATGTGTTACCTGTAACTTTAGCCCTTTTACAGAACATTTCATCTTCAAATTCCTGCAGAAAACTCATAACCTCTGGTAATAAAAGGTCAATGAATAAAAAGAGACCATTATGGATAAATAAGGCAATACAAAGTTTAATAAGACAAAAACAAAGGGCATTCAAAATCTTGAAAGCCGAGAAAACGGAAAACGCATTTAAGGATTATAGAGATCTAAATAAGAAATGTAAAAAAGAAAAAAAAAAAAAAGTAAAAATTTTTTTTTTTTTAAATAATTGTAAAAATATTTTAAAAAAAATATCAAAAAATCATAAAAAGGATATTGAGATAAACAAGTGCACATATTTGGTATTGCCGTGTCCGCAACGACCTGACCTATAAAACTGTCGCACTAGTTAACCCCTTTAGTCAACATCATAAAAAAAAATAAAAGGCAAAAAATAATGCTATATCATCATACTGCCGAACAAAAAGAGGAATAAAACACGATCAAAAAGACGGATATAGATAAACATGGTACCGCTGAAAACGCCATCTTGTTCCACAAAAAACAAGCCGCCATACAGCTCCATCAGCGGAAAAATTAAGTTATAGCTCAGAATAAAGCGATGCAAAAATTATTTTTTCTATTAAATAGTTTTTATTGTGTAAAAGTGCCAAAACATAAAAAATTATATGAGGCATTGCTGTAATGGTACTGACCCAAAGAATAAAACTACCGTATGAGATTTTCAGCCCATTTTTTAGGGCAGAAAGTGCCCCTTTCGTCTTATACTCGAGTCATATACCAGGAGGTCGGCGGAGGAGCGCAGCGTCCTATATACTATACTCACCCCCTCCTGGTGCGGTCTCTCCAGCCACTGCTCTTCTCTCACGGTCTCCGGCGCCTGTGTTCAGCGGTCCTGTGGTACCGCTCATTAAAGTCATGAACATGCACATATTCATGACTTTAACGCCTTCATGACCCAGCCTATTTTGACATTAAAGACGTTGCCATTTTTTGCAATTCTGACCAGTGTCCCTTTACGAGGTAATAACTCAGGAACGCTTCAACGGATCCTAGCGATTCTGAGACTGTTTTTTCGTGACATATTGGTCTTCATGTTAGTGGTAAATTTAGGTCAATAATTTTTGCGTTTATTTGTGAAAAAAAAAATTGGAAATTTGGCGAAAATTTCGCAATTTTCAAATTTTTAATTTTTTTCTGTTAAACCATAGAGTTATGTGACACAAAATAATTAATAAATAACATTTCCCACATGTCTACTTTACATCAGCACAATTTTGGAAACATTTTTTTTGTTAGGAAGTTATAAGGGTTAAAAGTTGACCAGCAATTTCTCATTTTTACAACAAAATTTACAAAGCCATTTTTTTTTACGGACCACCTCACATTTGAAGTCACTTTGAGGGGTCTATATGGCAGAAAATAACCCAAAAGTGACACCATTATAAAAACTGCCCCCCACAAGCTACTCAAAACTACATTCAAGAAGATTATTAACACTTCAGGTGCTTCACAGGAACTAAAGCAATGTGGAAGGAAAAAATGGACATTTTAATTTTTCCAACAAAAATTTTTTCTTTTAGCATCAATTTTTTCATTTTTTTAATGGGCAACAGGATAAAATTTTATCCTAAAATATGTTGGGCAATTTCTCCTGAGTACACCGATACCTCATATGTGGTCATAAACCACTGTTTGGGCGCACGGCAGGGCTCAGAAGGGAAGGAGAACATTTGACTTTTTGAATGGAAAATATGCTGGAATATTTAGCGATTGCCATGTCGCATTTGGAGAGTCCCTGTGTGCCTAAACATTGGAGATCCCCCACAAGTGACTCCATTTTGGAAACTAGACCCCCCAAGGAACTTATCTAGATGCATAGTGAGCACTTTGAACCCCCAGGTGCTTCACAAATTGATCCGTAAAAAAAAGAAAGTACTTTTTTTTCACAAAAATTTTCTTTTAGCCTCAGTTTTTTTCATTTTCACATGGGCAACAGGATAAAATGGATCCTAAAATTTGTTGGGCAATTTATCCTGAGTACACAGATACCTCATATGTGGTCATAAACCACTGTTTGGGCGCATGGCAGGGCCCAGAAGGGAAGGAGCGCCATTTGACTTTTCGAATGGAAAATTAGCTCCAATCGTTAGCGTACACCATGACGCCTTTGGAGAGCCCCTGTGTGCCTAAACAGTGGATAAACCCTCACATGTGACCCCATTTTGGAAACTAGACCCATTATGGAACTTATCTAGATGTGTTGTGAACACTCTGAACCCCCAAGTGCTTCACAGAAGTTTATAATGCAGAGCAGTGAAAATAAAAAAAAACTTTTTTTCCTCCAAAATCATTTTTTAGCCCGCTATTTTTTATTTTCCCAAGGGTAACAGGATAAATTGGACCCAAAAGTTGTTGTCCAGTTTTTCCTGAGTACGCTGGTGCCCCATATGTGGGGGGGAAACCACTGTTTGGGCGCACGGCAGGGCTCAGAAGGGAAGGAGCGCCATTTGACTTCTTTAATGGAAAATTAGCTCCAATCGTTAGCGGACACCATGACGCGTTTGGAGAGCCCCTGTGTGCCTAAACAGTGAAAAAAAAACACGTGACACGATTTTGGAAACTAGACCTCTTATGGAACTTATCTAGATTTGTTGTGAGCACTCTGAACCCCAAGTGCTTCACAGAAGTTTATAACGCAGAGCAGTGAAATAAAAAAAAATAATTTTTTTCCTCAAAAATTATTTTTTAGCCCGCTATTTTTTATTTTCACAAGGGAAACAGAAGAAACTGGACCCCAAAAGTTGTTGTCCAGTTTGTCCTGAGTACGCTGGTACCCCATATGTGGGGGAACCACTGTTTGGGCACACGTCAGGGCTCGGAAGGGATGTTGTGATGCTTTGAAATGCCGACCTCATGGAATGGTCTGTGGGCATCTTGTTACGTTTGCAGAGCCCCTGTGTGCCTAAACAGTGGATAAACCCTCACATGTGACCCCATTTTGGAAACTAGACCCCTTATGGAACTATCTAGATGTGTTGTGAACACTCTGAACCCCCAAGTGCTTCACAGAAGTTTATAATGCAGAGCAGTGAAAATAAAAAAAAACATTTTTTTCCTCCAAAATAATTTTTTTAGCCCGCTATTTTTTATTTTCCCAAGGTAAGGCTAAGTTCACACGTGCGGATTGCCGCGGAAATTTCCGCGGCAACCCGCACTTCTCCCGCAGGAAATACCACGTTTTTTGTATGCTGATTCCCGCCAGAATAATAGCGTTTTGCAAGCGTAATTAGCTTGCAGAATGCTAGCGTTTTCCTAGCGATCTGTAGCATCGCTTGGAAAACTGATTGACAGGTTGGTCACACGAGTCACACATAGTGTTTGAACGTGTGACCAACTTTTTACATTGATGCCGCCTATGCCGCACAAAGTAAAAAGATCTAATGTAAAAAAAAATAAAAAAAACAGGATTTTGGTAAGAACTACCTGTAAAATCCTTTCACGAAGGAAGGAAGAGAGACACAGTATTCATTATGAGGGGTAGGCGAGCCCCAGACAGGATGTCACCTCAATCAAAAGAGTGCTGCTGGCTGGCCCTCCAGCTCGGGCTCCTCCTACTCAGCTCCATCGACCAAAAACTTTGAGGAAAAAAAGCCAAGATCACCAGCGGACAACCCTAACCCCCTTCTGAAGGAACTTCAGAAAAAACACAAGGATAAAGGTTATGCATGCAAAGAAAGCCAAAAACCACAGGTTTCCGGGTACTACTCACGGAAAACCGATACGCGAGAGCGGCGATGCTGGAACAAGCCTTGGCGCTGACCCAGCCCAGTAATCGCTATCAGATAAGGGCGGCTGATCGAAAACATCAACACACTTCTGCCTTGGGAGGGTGCTGTGTCTCTCTTCCTTCCTTCGCTGAAAAGGATTTTTACAGGTAAGTTCTTACCAAAATCCGTGTTTCAGCTGAGATGGAAGGAAGAGAGCCACAGTATTCATTACTGATGGACGTCCCAAAGCAGTTCCAAAAATAAGGGTGAAAAAAACCAAATAAAAGGCAGAAACCAACAACCTTAACAACAAAGCGCAAACCAGCGCTAAAACACAAGTTCATCCAGAACTTTAACACTACAGCTGCCTGCAGGACCCTACGTCCGAGGGCTGCATCAGCGGAAGCACTGACGTCCACTTTATAAAACTTTGTAAACGTGTGGACGAAGCGCCAAGTTGCCGCTCGGCAGAGCTGCACTGCCGAGGCACCATTGATAAAAGCCCACGATGAGGCCACAGCTCTGTAGAATGGGCTCGAATCTTAATCGGCAAGATTCACCCCGAAGACGGTAAGCTTCCAAAATAGCTGACCGGATCCACGAGCTATAGAATCCTTGGAAGCTCTGTGACCACGCCGCGACCTGCTGGAACCACAAACAGGGAGTCCGTCTTACGAAAACCTTGAGTAATAGATAGATAAAACTTCAAGGCCCGCACTAAATCCAATGTGTGTAAAGCTCGCTCTTTCACTTCTTCGGATACGGGCAAGAATGAAGGCAACACAATATCCTGGTTGACAGAAATTGTGACACCACTTAGGCAAAAATCACCCCGAGTGCGAAGCAACTACACGATCCGGAAAGAACTCCAGAAAAGGAGGCGAACAAGAAAGAGCTGCCAATCAGAAACTCTCCTCAAGGAAGTGACTGCAACAAGGAAAGCCACCTTCCAAGAAAGTAAAGAAAGGCTAGCGAAACCTTAGGCTCAAAAGGTTTTATGCTGAGAGCCTCCAAAACAAGGTTGAGCCGACCAAGGAGACACGGGTGCCTTCCGCGGCGGAAACTTACGAGATATACCTCGGAAAAAAGAGAGCACGTCTCTATTTGAAGCAATGGTTCTCCGAAACAATAAGGACAGAGCAGAAATCTGACCTTTCAGAGTGCTTACTGCCAAACCCTTGTCTAGCCCATGCTGTAGAAAAGCCAACAGGTTGGGAATGGAAAATTTTCTCGGGTTCCGAGAGGACCCCAAACACCACGAAAAGAAGGTTTCCAAATTTTTGGTAAATCCTAGTAGTAGCCGGACATCTTGCAGCACAAAGGGTAGCAATGACCTCGGCTGAGAAACCTCTACGGGTCAAGTTTTTCGGTCTCAAGAGCCACGCCGTCAAACGCAGGGACATCAAGTCCGGGATGACAAACGGGCCCCTGAGTCAAAAGTCCGGTTGAAGAGGGGGTGGAAAAGGAGGTTGCCGCCAACAGCGACATTATTGTCGAGAACCACACCCTTCTTGGCCAGTCTGGGCTATCAAAATAGCTGGAATTCTCTCTAGTCTGATCCGACGCAGTACTCGGCGGGAATACATAGATCAGCTCGAACTGATCCCACTGAGCCACTAGAGCATCCACCGCCACCGCCTTCGGACCCTTTGTACCTGGACATGAATGTCGGTAACTTGGCATTGAACCTGGATGCCATCAAATCCACTTGGGGGGCCCCAGCGAGAGCACAGTAGTGCAA
The DNA here is from genome assembly GCA_033576555.1 of Oophaga sylvatica. Lineage (NCBI taxonomy): Eukaryota > Metazoa > Chordata > Amphibia > Anura > Dendrobatidae > Oophaga > Oophaga sylvatica. The sequence continues at coordinate 343,616,017 of JARQOD010000001.1, forward strand.
ACACATCCGGATGGAGGCTCCATTCCCCGGAATCCATCCTTCTGCGACTGAGAAAGTCCGCTGTAACATTCTGAACCCCTGGAATTGAATCGCCGAAATGGCTGGTACATTAGCCTCTGCTCAAATCAGAATTCGGGACACCTCTACCATGAGTCTGGAACTCCTTTGTCCCACCTTGGTGATTGATATACGCGGCAGCCGTCGCATTGTCTGTCTGCACACGGACTGGCAGACCGCTCAAAGGGACGTCCAATGTTGGAGGCAAAAGGAAAATCGCCCTCAATTCCAGGATGTTGATCAGAAGCACAGACTCTTCCGATGACCTACCCCCTGATCAGAGAATTGTTCCAAACACCCCCCCAGGGCCGTCAGGCGTGGCATCGGGGTGTTATGACTGACCACTTCGGAGGGAGGAAAGACTTCCCCAGGAGAGAATGCCCTGGACGTAACCACCATTTCTAGAGAATCCCGCACCGCGCGAGAAATGGTGACACTGCAATCCAGCGATTGCGACTGATTCCATCGACTCAGATGAACCTTTGAAGAGTCCTGGAGTGGAACTGGGCAAAAGGAATTGCCCCATGGACGCCACCATCAGTCCTAGAAGACGCATACACTTCCGTAGAGACATTGCGTTGAGGATCTCATAATCTGTACTGTCGAAGAAGACATGACTGTTTGTCTGGTGGTAGGGAAACTACCGACCGAACGTGTCGAGATGCATTCCCAAAAAGAGGATTGTCCTCGATGGTTCAGGGACGACTTTCCCAATTGACCAGCCAACCGAAGTCCTTCAGAAACTGAAGAGACAAATCCCGAGCCGTCAACGCCTCCTCCTCGAGGAAGCCATGATCAAAAGATCGTCCAGATAAGGGAGAATCGTAATCCCCTGTCTTCGAAGGATTGCCATGAGAGGCGCCAGAATTTTTGTAAAGACCCTTGGCGCTGAGGCTAAGCCGAACGGCAGAGCCACGAACTGGTAATGATTCGACCTAAGGCAAATCGAAGAAAGCGCTGATGAGCCTTTCCGATGGGAATATGCAAATAGGCGTCGCGAATGTCGATTGACATCAGAAAATCGTTCGTGGACAGAGCTGCCACAAACGGAAACGAAGCGACTCCATGCGAAATTTCCGGGCATGGACATGCCGGTTTAATCGCTTGGATCCAGAATCGGGCGAAATTTGTTCTCCTTTTTGGGAACTATAAAAAGGTTGGAAATAAAAACCTTTTCCTCGGTCCTGACGGAACCGGTATCACTACACCCTTTTGTAGCAGAGATTCGACCTCTCGCTGTTAGAGCGACACAAGCTGGGTTTCCGACGGAACGCGAGACTGACAAAAAACATTGGGGGTCGAGAAGCAAACTCTATGAAATAGCCTGCCGACACAATCCGCGTTGCCCAGGAATCTGGAACGCGAGCCATCCAAGTCGCCTTGAAAAGAAGCAGGCGACCCCCCCACTCGAGAATCCTCGAGTGGACCCCTGGCGTCAATTAGACTTTGCGGGTCTTTTGTCAAGTTCCCGCTTGTCCTGGCGGAAACTCTGCTTCCAGGAAGTACGAGTTTTCTGAGAGGATTTCTTTCCTGAGAAGGAAGGACGACCCGATCCCCACGAGGAGTGACTAGATCGTCCTCGGCCCCGAAAGGGACCGCCGACCACTATAGACACCAGGCCTACTGGACACCGAGGCCTGGCCCACGCTGTGGTAATGCTGATTCCTTCGCCTTAGCCTTGGAAATCAGCTCTGTGAGGTCAGATCCAAAAAGATGGCCACCCTTGTAAGGTAAGGCCAACAACCTGTTTGGAAACTGCGTCCCCGGCCCACTGTCTGAGCCATAAAGCTCTTTGACTGTGACCGCTGAAGCTTGCGCTTTGGCCAGCAAGATGCCATTATCCAGACCGCATCAAAGATATAACAGGCTGCCGTTTCTAACCATTCACAAGTTTCCCGTATCTCAGATAACGGATGATTCTGTGCAACTCCGTCTTCAGACGTGCCAGCCAGCTAGAGAAGCTCTAGCAGCACACATGGATCCTAGCACTGCTCGGATCCATGACCCGCAGCCTCATAGCTTGCTTTTGCCGCCAATTCTGCTTTTCTATCCAAAGGTCCTGTAAGCTCGCTTTTCCCTTAATAGGGAGTAGTGAGGATTTATTAAGCTGAGATAAAGACACATCCACTTCAGGAGCAGAAGTCCAATTAGCCTTTAAACTCCGCAGAGCAAGGATAAAGTGTATCCAAGAAATGCGTTCCATGAAAACGCTTATCTGGACATAGACGTTCCTTCCTCATTACACTATTAAGCTCATCCAGAGCTGGCAATTGTTTGTACGCGAAGCCACGGGACTCCTGGAACATGCGTGCTGATTTACCAGGACGACTATTTACCTCCTCCGGTAACTGTAATATATCTCTCATGGCTTTCAATTAATGCTCCGTACGCTTCGCCATATGAGGAACGCCCCTGCGGCTCGTCCGCATCTGAATCGGATATTTCTCCATCCGAATTTAAAGGGGAACTCTGCCCAATATCGATACGTCTGACCTCGCTCCGTGTAAGAGGCCGGTAACGGACCTCGCGTCGCTTCCTCTGAGAAGAATTAGCAGACACATATTGACCTAAAAGGTCAGACAAGTTGTTGATCGATCGAGCGATATCGTCCAATTTTTCACCGCTGTCGACCGCAGCGCTAGACGTTGTGGAGGTCTGCGTATCTGATTGCCGCAATGGCACTGGGACGTGATCCGCGGCATCTGAACCTGTTCAGACATGTTCTCACCTGTATGAACAGGTCAAAGCGTTAATACCAGCAAAAAACTATGGCGGTTTTTCTTTTTTTTTTTATATATGTGAAGGGTTAACGCTCCACCAGGCAGGGTTACCCCAGCGGTATTCAGTCAAAAAATTTTTTCTGGTAGAAATAACCCTCAGAAGGGTTAATATTGCAAACTCACCACAAACATATATATATGAAGTGTGAGTCCCAGCCATTTTATGTCTCTAATGAGACTGCAGCTGCAGGATAGCGATCGCTGCGCTGCAGGGTGAGGAATCGCACTCACCCAACTGGCCGTGGTGTCTTATGAGGAGAGGAGCAGTCTGAGGAGCCCAGGAGCCTGTTGTAATGGCCGCCACAGTGGGGAGTCGCAGGAGAAACGCCAGAGCGCGCGTCTTCCTGCTCAAAAGACCGGGAATAGATAGGCCACGCCCCTGCTAGCTCAAATGTTGAGCGCGAACTCCCCCGCTCCTGCTCCCTCCTTTCCTGCAGCTAACTGCCTGCGGACAAAAGATCACCACATCTACAATGTAACAGCGCTGTCACAGCAGCGCTGAAGCATACTGACATTACAGTAGTAGCGCTGTCACCGCAGCGCTGAAGCACTCACACATTATTATAATAAAAATTGTGTGGAAAACTCATCAGCTCAGCGCCACAGGGACCCCTAGGGTTTTCTGGCGTTTATGCCCATGCTTCCCCCAGGGGCGGGAAGCGCAGTGACCCAGCGTGTGGTTTGCGCCCCCGCCAGGGAAAACTCTCCTCATCCCCCAGGGCCGGCAAGGATTCTGCAGGGACCATTATGTAATTACAGATCCGCCAAGGGAGAGACTGGTGAAAAAACACTGATAAACATGTAATAGCGCTGTCCACCGCAGCGCTGAAGCATACTGATATACATGTAAAGCGCTGTCATCAGACGCTAAAGCACTCACACATTAATAATAAAATTTTGTGTGGAGTTTCACCAGCCAAGGCGCCACAGGGACCCTCAGGGGTTTCTGGCGCTATGCCCATGCTTCCCCCAGGGCGAGGAACGCATGTGACCGCACGTGTGGTTTGCGTCCCGCAGGGAAGCTCTCCTCATCCCCCAGGGCCGGCAAGGATTCTGCAGGGACTTTGAGTAAGTACAGATCCGCCAAGGGAGAGGTTGGGGTACAGCAGCGCTGGTACCCTGAGACCTCTAGACCAACTAGTGATCCAGGTCTCCTGTCCGAATTATAAAATAAAAAATCTCTGAGGAGCTGCATTAGCAGCGCCATCCTTCTGGACCTCAAATCTTAGACTGGAGCTGAGTAGGAGGAACCCGAGCTGGGGGGGGGCCAGCCAGTCAGCACTCTTTTGATCTGAGGTGACATCCATGATCTGGGGCTCCGCCTACCCATCAGTAATGAATTACTGTGGCTCTCTCTCCTTCCATCTGCAGCTGAAATAATAAATAATGATATTCTCACCTTCCGGCGTCCCACGCAGCTTTCCCGCGTTTCAGCGATGCTCCCGGCAACTTCCGGTCCCAGAAGTCCTTTGCGACAAATCACCCCGATGACGTAGCATCTCGCGAGACCGCTACGCCATCTGGGGATACTCGCAAAGCATCACTGGGAACGGAAGTGTGCGGGAGCGTCGCTGAAGGCGGGAAAGCTGCGTGGGACGCCGGAAGGTGAGAAATATCATTATTTTTTATTTTAAGTATTGTTTTACCAGGGATTTGGTACCCAGGGCCTGGAGGAGAGTCTCCTCTGCTCCAGACCCTGGTACCATTCCGCACATGAACCGCTTACATTGCGCATAGTGGGCATAGCCACATGCGGAAAGTAAGCGGTTCAATGCATTCCTATGGCGGCGGAATCACCGCGGTTACGCTAAATTAATGAACATGTTGCTAGATTTTCCGCAAAGCGTTTTTTTCGCGGAAAATACCGCAACATGTGTACAAAACATGCGCAATCAATTAACAAGTATAGAATGCTTAATGCTTGCGTTTTTTTCGCGGTTTAACCGCGGAAAAATCGCGGAAAAAAACGCGAAAAAAACGCAATTATTCCTGATCGTGTGCACTTAGCCTAACAGGATAAATTGGACCCCAAAAGTTGTTGTCCAGTTTTTCCTGAGTACGCTGGTGCCCCATATGTGGGGGGGAACCACTGTTTGGGCGCACGGCAGGGCTCAGAAGGGAAGGAGCGCCATTTGACTTCTTTAATGGAAAATTAGCTCCAATCGTTAGCGGACACCATGACGCGTTTGGAGAGCCCCTGTGTGCCTAAACAGTGAAAAAAAAACACGTGACACAATTTTGGAAACTAGACCTCTTATGGAACTTATCTAGATTTGTTGTGAGCACTCTGAACCCCCAAGTGCTTCACAGAAGTTTATAACGCAGAGCAGTGAAATAAAAAAAATCATTTTTTTTCCTCAAAAATTATTTTTTAGCCCGCTATTTTTTATTTTCACAAGGGAAACAGAAGAAACTGGACCCCAAAAGTTGTTGTCCAGTTTGTCCTGAGTACGCTGGTACCCCATATGTGGGGGAACCACTGTTTGGGCACACGTCAGGGCTCGGAAGGGATGTTGTGATGCTTTGAAATGCCGACTTCATGGAATGGTCTGTGGGCATCTTGTTACGTTTGCAGAGCCCCTGATGTGCCTAAACAGTAGAAACCTCCCACAAGTGACCCCATTTTTGAAACTAGACCCCGCAAGGAACTTATCTAGATGTGTGGCGAGTACTTTGAACCCCTAAGGGCTACACAGAAGTTTATTAACGCCCGGGCATGAAAATAAAAAAAATCATTTTTTTCCACAAACATGATCTTTTAGTCCCCAATTTTTTTTTTTTTCCCAAGGGTAACAGGAGAAATTAGACACCAAAAGTTGTTGTCCAATTTGTCCTGAGTAAGCTTATATCCCAATATGTTGGAGAAAACTACTGTATGGGCACACGTCGGGGCTCGGAAGGGAAGTAGTGACGTTTTGAAATGCCGACTTGATGGAATGGTCTGCGGGCGTCATGTTACGTCTGCAGAGCCCCTGATGTGCCTAAACTCTGGAAACCCCCCCCAAGTGACCCCATTTTGGAAACTAGACCACCCAAGGAACTTCTCTAGATGTGTAGTGAGCACTTTGAACCCCCAAGTGCTTCACAGAAGTTTATAAACCCAGAGCCATGAAAATAAAAAAATCATTTTTTTCCCCTCAAAAGACGGATTTTGGTAAGAACTTACCTGTAAAATCCTTTTCAGCGAAGGAAGGAAGAGAGACACACTAGTCATTACTAGTGGGTAGGCGGAGCCCAGATAGGATTGACACCTCAGATTAAAAAGAGTGTTGACCGGCCCCTCCAGCTCGGGCTCCTCCTACTCCAGCTTCTCCAGTCATACACAAGCTAAGGAAGAGCAAATATCACCAGCGGAGCAACATAACCCCTTCTGAAGGACTTCAGAGAAAAGACAAGAATACAGGTTATGCATGCAACAGAAAGAAACCACACAGTTCCAGGTACTACTCACTGGACCTGACCACTGCGATGAGCTGGCGATGCTGGAACAGAGCCTTAGCGCGCCGACCTCAGCCCAGATAATCGCTATCAGAGAAGGGGCACGCCGCATCTGAAAACATCAACACACTTCTGCCATGGGAGGGAGCTGTGTCTCTCTTCCTTCCTTCGCTGAAAAGGATTTTACAGGTAAGTTCTTACCAAAATCGTCTTTCAGCAGCAGATGGAAGGAAGAGAGACACACTAGTCATTACTAGTGGGACGTCCCAAAGCAGTCCAAAAACTAAGGGTGGGAAAAAAAACCAAAAGAGGCAGAATCCCAACAACCTAGATAAATGCTCAACCGGCACCAAAGACAAGTTAACTAGAACTTTAAACTACGGCCGCCTGCAGGACCCTACGTCCTAAGGCCGCATCAGCAGAAGCACTGACGTCCACCTTATAAAACTTTGTAAACGTGTGGACGGAACGCCAGGTCGCCACTCGGCAGAACTGAGCTGCCGAGGCCCCTTGATGAAAGGCCCACGATGAACCCACAGCCCTCGTGGAGTGAGCCTGAATCTTAATCGGGCAAGGTTCGCCTTTAAGACGGTAAGCCTCTAAAATGGCCGACCGAATCCAACGAGCTATAGAGTCCTTGGAAGCTCGTTGACCACGCCGACGACCTGCTGGAATCACAAACAGAGAGTCTGACTTCCGAAAACCTTGAGTAACAGACAAATAGAACTTCAAGGCCCGCACTAAATCCAATGTGTGCAAGGCCCGTTCCTTTGCATTCCTCGGGCCCGGGCAAAGTGAGGGCAACACAATATCCTGTTAACATGAAATTGCGACACCACCTTAGGTAGAAAGTCGCCCCGTGTGCGAAGCACTACTCGATCCGGGTAAAACTCCAGGAAGGGAGGCGAGCAGGAAAAAAGCCGCCAACTCAGAAACCCTTCTCAAAGAAGTGACCGCCACTAGGAAGGCAACCTTCCAAGAAAGTAAAGAAAGGTTAGCAGAGTTCATAGGCTCAAAAGGCCCATGCTGAAGAGCCTCCAAGACAAGGTTGAGCCGCCAATGAGACCCAGGCGCCTTCCGCAGCGGAAAACTGACGGGTTACTCCGCGAAAAAAGGAACGTACGTCCCTACGCGAGGCGATTCCGAAAGGCAAAGACAGGGCAGAAACCTGACCCTTCAGAGTGCTAAATGCCAAACCCTTGTCCAGCCCGTTGCAAAAGGCCAACAAACTGGGAATGGAAAGAATCCTCGGGTTCCTTGAAGAAACCGAACACCACAAAAAGAAGGCTTCCCAAGACTTGTGCTAGTATTAGCCGGACCTCTGGCAGCCCGCAAAGTGGCAATGACTTTGGATGAAAAACCTTAACGGTCAATATTTCGGTCTCAAGAGCCACGGCGTCAAACGCAGAGACTTCAGGTCCGGATGACGAACGGGCCCTTGGGTTAACAGGTCCGGGCGAAGAGAAAGTGGAAAAAAGGAGGCGCTGTCAGAAGCGACACCAGTGTCGAGAACCACGTCCTCCTTGGCCAATCTGGGGCTATCAACATAGCCGAGATTCTCTCCAGTCTGATACAACGCAACCCCAGAGGAAGTAAGGGTATCGGGGGGGGAACACATAGATTAGCTCGAATTGGTCCAACGGAGCCACCAGAGCATCCACCGTCACAGCCTTCGGGTCGTTGTACCTGGACATGAAAGTTGGTAACTTGGCATTGAACCTGGATGCCATCAAATCCACTTGGGGAGTTCCCCAACGGGAGCACAGCAGTGCAAAAATCTCCGGATGAAGACTCCCTTCTCCGGGATCCATCTTCTCACGACTGAGAAAGTCTGCCGTGATATTCTGAACTCCTGGAATGTGGATCGCAGAGATGGCTAGCACTCTGGTGTCGGTCCATACCAGGATCCGAGATACCTCCACCATGAGCCTGGAACTCCTTGTCCCGCCTAGATGTTCGATATACGCGACCGCCGTCGCATTGGCTGTCTGCACTCGGACTGGCAGACCGCTTAAAGGGACCGTCCAGTGTTGGAGGCAAAGGAAAATTGCCCTCAATTCCAGGATGTTGATCGGCAGGACAGACTCCTCCGACGACAATACTCCCTGAATCCAGAGATCGTCCAGACACCTCCCCAGCCCGTCAGGCTGGCATCGGTGGTTATGACTGACCACCTCGGAGAGAGGAAGGACTTCCCCAGGGATAACGCTTCCAGACGTAACCACCATCCTAGAGACTCTCGTACCCTGTGGGAGATGATGACACTGCAATCCAGCGAAGCCTGCGATCGCCAACGGCTCAGACTGAGCCTTTGGAGGGCCCTGGAATGAAACTGAGCAAACGGAAGTGCCTCCATGGACCACCATCAAACCCAGAAGGCGCATACACCTTTGAAGGGACATCGCTGTCGAAGACTTCATAACTTGTACATGTCGAAGGAGACATGCTTGCTTGTCTGGAGGCAGAGACACCACTGCTCGTACCGTGTCGAAATGCAACCCCAAAAACAGGATTGATTGCGAAGGTTCCAGAGACGACTTCTCCCAACTGACCAGCCACCGAAGTCCTCCAGGAGCTGAAGGGATAGATTGCGAGCAGTCACTGCCTCCTCCTTTGAGGACGCCACAATCAAAAGGTCGTCCAGGTAGGGAAATCTAAACCCCCTGTCTTCGAAGAATTGCCATGAGAGGCGCCAGAATTTTTGTAAAAATTCTGGGCGCTGAGGCCAACTCGAATGGCAGAGCCACAAACTGGTAATGGTCCTCGATTTGAAAGTGCAAATAAGCGTCGCGAATGTCGATTGACACCAAAAAAGCGTTCTGCGACAGGACCGCCAAAACGGAGCGAAGCGACTTCATGCGGAATTTCCTGGCGTGGACATGCCAATTCAATCTTTTGATCCAGAAAGGGCCGAAATTTTGCCCTCTTTTTTGGGGACCACAAAGAGGTTAGAATAAATCCCTCTTCCCCGGCCCTCCGGCGGAACCGGCACCACCACACCTTTCTGCAGAAAGGAATCTACCTCCCGCAGTAGAGTGGCAAAAAACTCGGGCTCTGACGGAACGCGAGATTGACAAAAAAAACTGTCTGGGGGTCGAGGAAGAAACTCTATGAAGTAGCCTGCCAACACAACCTGTGTCACCCAGGCGTCCGACACGCGGAAAGCCCAAGTCGGTTTGAATTGGAGTAAACGACCCCCCACTCGAGAGAGCTCGAGTGAGACCCAGGCGTCAGTCCGCCTTAGCGGGCTTTTTGCTAGCTTCCCGCTTGTCTTAACGGAAGTTCTGTTTCCAGGGAATGCGGAATTTCTGAGAATTCTTTTTTTTTTTTTAAAAAGAGGGACAACCGGATGACCGAATCATCCCCTGGACCGAAAGGACCGCCGACAACTACCGGCACTAGTCCTGCCAGACGCAGAAGTCACAGCTCTGCACTGCGGTAAAGCTGTTTCTTTTGCCTTGCCTTGGCAATCAGCTCCGTGAGGTCAGATCCAAAGGCTGACCACCTTGTAAGCTAAAGATAGCATACCTAAACTGTAAAGCGCTGCGGAATATGTTGGCGCTATATAAATAAAGATTATTATTATTATTATTATACCCTGCTTGGAAACCGCGTCCCCAGTCCACTGTCTAAGCCACAGTGCTCTTCTGACTGTGACTGCCGAGGATTGCGCCCTGGATAGCAGTGACGCAGTATCCTCCAACAACTTGAAAAGCCCATCTACCTCGATAGAGGGGATCCATCTTGCCACGCCGTCCATAGACGGTCCAACCGGCTCAGGGAAGCTTTACAAGCACACATGGATCCTTAGTACTGAATCCATGACCCGCGGCCTCGCAGAAGGATATTGCTGCCATCTCCGTTTCTCTGTCCAGGGGGTCCTGCAGACTCGCCTTCCTTTTAACAGGAAGATTTGCTAAGCTGGGATAAAGGGACATCCACTTCAGTGGGATCCAATTATCAATCAACTCCGTAGAACACGGATACAGTGCCTGAAAACATTGTAAAGCTGATCGCGACCTATGCGACTCCTGAAACATCCGGGCCGACTTACCAGGACGTCTAGTTACCTCCTCCGGTAACTGTAACGCCCTCATGGCTCCAATAAAAGCCTCTGTACGGCCCAAAAGAGAGGCAGAGTGTCCCTGCCGATCCTCCTTGTCCGAATCGGACATCTTCGTTGTCCCCCTCGCGGGAAGGAAGGCACCGGCTTGTGTCGCTTCCTTGAGAGGATCTAGCTGACACCCAAAAACCTAGAAGGTCAGACAGGCCATCAATAGAAACTAGCGAGGGCCTCCATTTTGACACCACTGGAACCTCCTACCGCTGCGCATGACGCCGTCGAGGTCTGCGTGTCAGATACGCAAGACTGATCCTGTAGCGGATCTGGGAGACGGTCCGCATCTGACATGTCCTTGCACAGTATATGGCAGGTTAAATCTGTCAGTAACTAGAACAGTGTGTTTCTTAAAGAAAAAACGAACGCTGAAGGGTTAAAGCTCTTAAAGAGAGAGCTACCCCAGCTGTCCCCCATTAAGAGTTAACCGCCTAAGAAGGGGTTAAAGTAGCAGACTCCCCACAACCTTGATAATGAAAAGGGTGTGCGAGCCCCAAGTGCCTCTTATAAGTTGTTGTCCCGTTTGTCCTGAGTACGCTGGTACCCCATATGTGCATATGTGGGGGGGAACCATTGTTTGGGCACACGTCGTGGCTCAGAAGGGGAGTAGTGACGCTTTGTAATACCGACTTGATGGAATGGTCTGCGGCCGTCATGTTACGTTTGCAGAGTCCATGATGTGCCTAAACAGTAGAAACCCCCCCAAGTGACCCCATTTTGGAAACTAGATCCCCCAAGGAACTCCTCTAGATGTGTGGTGAGCACTTTGAATCTCCAAGTTCTTCACAGAAGTTTATAACGTAGAGCCGTGAAAATAAAAAATATTTTTTTTTTCCACAAACATGATCTTTTAGTCCCCAATTTTTTTTTCCCTAGGGTAACAGGAGAAATTAGACCCCCAAAGTTGTTGTGCAATTTTTCCTGAGTACGCTGATAGCCCATACATGGGGGCAAACCACTGTTTGGGCACACGTAGGAGCTCGGAATAAAGGGAGCACTGTTTGACTTTTTGAACGCAAAATTTGCAGGAATCAAAGGTGGCGCCATGTCGCGTTTGGAGACCCCCTGATGTGCCTAAATAGTGGAAACCCCTCAATTCTAACTCCAACCCTAACCCCAACACACCCCTAACCACAACCCTAACCCTACACACCCTAACCCTAATCCAAACTCTAACCATAACCCTAACCCCTACACACCCCTAACCTAATCCAATCTCTAACCATAACCTTAACCCCAACACACCCCTAACCCTAATCCCAACCCTAACTATAACCGTAACCACAAGCCTAACCCTAATCCCAACCCTAACCCCAACCCTAATTCCAACACTAATTCTAACCGTAACCTTAACCCAAATTCCAACCCTAATTCTAACCGTAACCCTAATTCTAACCCTAATGCTAAAGGCTAAGTTCACATTACGTTTTACCAGCCCGTTCAACACATAGAATTGACGGGCTGGTAACGGTTATAGCATAACGCGATCGCATTATGCTATACCGCTAGCGCAGATGAATCAGCAGATGATTCATCTGTGCTAGCGGTGACGGAGACCAGACGCTGCAGCCCGCGTCTGAGGCTCCGTCACTGAATGACGGCATATCGCGAACGCATGCTGCTTTACGGCATGCGTCGCGATGCGCCCACAAATGGGGGTGAATGGCAGCGTTAACGGACTGCGTTACACCGCGTTATAACGGACTGCCATACCGCGATATGAATCCAGCCTAACCCTAACCCAACCCTAACTGTAATTCTAACCCTAATAGAAAAAAATAAAGAAAATATATATATTTTATTATTTGTCCCTACCTATGGGGTTGATAAAGGGGGGCGTTTATTTACTTTTTTATTTATTTTGATCACTGTGAGAGTTTATCACAGTGATCAAAATAAATGTATTGAAGCTGGAGGTCCCCAGAGGACCGGGGGAGGGAATCGGAAGACGAGGGGGAGCGGAGGCAAGGAGGAGGGGAGCGGACCGGAGCACAGGGGAGCAGATATTGATGGCGGCGATCGGTCACCGCCGTCACTCGGTGTGGGGAGGGTCGGAACTCGGTGTCCAGCCATGGCAGATACTATTGCAGCATCGGCCATGGCTGGATTGTAATATTTCACCAAATTTCATTGGTGAAATATTACAAATTGGTCGATTGGCTGTTTCACTTTTAACAGCCAATCAGAGCGATTGTAGCCACGTGGGGGTTAAGCCACCCCCACTGCGGTGATGCACAAAGGGTCTTGTTACTGCGGGTCGGGTGACCTTTCAGTGACCCCGGTTATCCGACCTGCAGGAACATGATTTATACCACGACGCCTATGTCGGTGTCATAGGTCGGGATGCTACTGGTATTCATGACGCCGAAGTAGGCGTCATGGGTCGGGAAGGGGTTAATGAGCGGTACCACGTGACCGCTGAAGTTAGGCATAGCAGCCTAACCGGAGACCGTGGGAGAAGAGCAGGGGCTGCAGAGACCGCGCCAGAAGGGGGTGAGTATAAGCGATATTCACCAGTCCCCGGTACACCGCTGCACGCCGCTGTGTCCTCGCGTCCTCTAGCTGTGAATGTTTAGGTCAGAGGGCGCGATGACGTGGTTAGTGCGCGCCGCGCCCTCTGCCTGAGCATTCACTGCTGGAGGACCCGGAAGACAGCGGCGTGCAGCGGTGGACCGGGGACAGGTGAATATTGCAGGTGCCGGGGCCTGAGCCAGCAGTGACACCGGCACCTGTCCCCAATAGCGCGCCGGTGTCCCCGCCTGCTCAGGACACCGGCACCAGGCCGCCAGCGACGAGAGGTGAGTATGTCATTTTTTTTTTCATTTGCAGCGCCAACATAAGGGAGCTATACTATCATATGGGGGCATAATCTGTGGAGCATCTTGTGGGGCTTAATACATGGGCAGCATATGGGGCACAATCTATGGAGCATCATATGGAGGCATAATACATGGGGAGCATATGGGGCACAATCTATGGAGCATCTTGTGGGGCATAATACATGGGCAGCATATGGGGTATAATCTATGGAGCATCATATGGGGCATAATACATGGGGCAGCATATGGGGCATAATACATGGGGCAGCATATGGGGCATAATCTATGGAGCATCATATGGGGGCATAATACATGGGCAGCATATGGGGCACAATCTATGGAGCATCTTGTGGGGCATAATACATGGGCAGCATATGGGGCACAATCTATGGAGCATCTTGTGGGGCATAATACATGGGCAGCATATGGGGCATAATCTATGGAGCATCTTGTGGGTCATAATACATGGGCAGCATATGGGGCACAATCTATGGAGCATCTTGTGGGGCATAATACATGGGCAGCATATGGGGCACAATCTATGGAGCATCATATGGGAGAATACATGGGGCAGCATATGGGGCACAATCTATGGAGCATCATATACATATTGATTTGTCTGTGACCCTCACTCATAAGCCTATACATCCATCTTAATCTGTCTTTCTTCATCTGTGATGCTAGGCAAATGTTCTATTAACTGCAATCTGTTAATTGCTCCCTGCTGTGAACTCTCCTCCTGTTCCTTTCTCCTTCCCTCTCTTTCTCTCACCTGGCTTCATTTCTTGGACACTTCAATGGTATAAGTTGAATGGAGCAGGTCAGATATGGCCTTGGTCAGATGTGACATCATTTTAACTGTGACATCTTTGAAGTGTTACATCAGAAATATATCCAGAAATAGTCCAGAAATCGGTCAGAAGGTAAGAATAATCCCTGTCTTCTAATTTTACTTGCCTTTCTTTTACCCTGCTCTTTAACCATGTTCACATTTGCCCTCACCGTTTGTGCTCTACTAATTTTCACTCTCCTTCGCTACCCCCAAACCCCTGCAAGCTCGAACCAAATAACTGTCTCCCCCTCTCTCCTACCCCCCACATCGCCTCATCTGCAGACCTGCTTCTTAACCTCAGACCTCTCCCACTAAAATATAACAAAAGCCGCTCACTCTCCTTCACCCATCTGCTTTCCCTTTCACTGCTTCTTCTCACTGCTGGCGACATATCCCCCAATCCTGGCCCCCCCTGCCCCATACATCCCACTAATCCTCACCCCTACACTTCTCACAGTAAGAGAAACTAACGCAATCCCTCACTCTTAAAACCTGTGCCACTGACCCCTACCCCCAGCTTCCTCTCTCTGGAGCACTCTGGAACGCCCGCTCCGTCTGCAACAAGCTCCATCCACGTGACCCACGATCTCTTTACCTCCCGCAACCTCTCCTTCCTAGCCCTCACTGAGACCTGGCTGACGCCCCATGACACGGCCTCACAAGCTGCACTGAGTTACGGTGGCCTCCACTTCACCCACACTCCTAGCTCTGGCAACAGACATGGTGGAGGCGTGGGTTTCCTTCTCTCTAATAACTGCTTCTTCAACCCTATCCAACCCCCACCCTCCCTCATCCTCCCTTCCTTTGAGGTCCACTCAGTCCGTATCTACTCTCCCTCTAATCTCCAAATGGCCGTCATATACCGACCACCAGGCTCAGCCACTGCCTTCATTGACCAATTCTCCAGCTGGCTTCTTCACTTTCTCTGCTCTGACATCCCCACCATCATCATGGGTGACTTTAATATCCCTACTGACACCTGCCAGCCAGCAGCCTCCAAACTCCTGTCACTTACTTCATCCTTTGGACTTACTCAGTGGTCCTCCACAGCCACCCACACAGACGAACATAAATTAGACCTCATCTTCACCCGCCTCTGCTCCCTATCTAATTTCACAATCTCTCCCCTCCCCTATCTGACCACCACCTACTCACCTTCTCATCCCTGTCCTCTTCACCTGCCCCCTATGTTCAGCCACTGGCACATCCTCGCAGAAACCTCGCACACCTAGACATTCACAGATTCTCAGATTCTCTTCTGCCTCTGTCCTCCATATCTTCACTCCATGACACAGACAGCGCCACTGCTTTCTATAACACCACCCTCACATCTGCCATAGACTCAGTCGCCCCTCTCACGCACGGCAAAGTGCGACGAATCAATAGGCAACCCTGGCACAACAATCTCACCAAAAAACTTCGACAATCATCCAGGGTCGCGGAGCGGCATTGGAAGAAAACACGCCTGCCAGACGACTTCACTGCTTTCAAACAAGCTACACTTGCCTTCAAAATAGCCCTCACCTCTGCTAAACAGACTTAATTAGCAAACCTTGTATATTCATTATCCTACAACCCAAAACAACAGTTCAGCACATTCAACTCTCTCCTCTGCCCACCACTGCCACCTCCAACTCCCCTCATCTCTGCCAAGGACTTTGCCACCTACTTCAAAAATAAGATCGACCAAACAAGGCAAACCTTTACTGTTCCACCACCCCAACCACTACATATACCAGACCTCTGTCCTTCCCTACTAGCCTCCCTCTCCAACATCACTGAAGGAGAGCTTACTCATCTGCTTTTCAAATCACACCTCACCACCTGTGCACTTGACCCCATCCCTTCCCACCTGCTCCCCAACCTCACTAACATGCTCATCCCAGCCCTAACCCATCTCTTCAACCTATCGCTATCTTCTGCTACCTTTCCCTCTGCCTTCAAACATGCCACCATCACACCCATCCTCAAAAATACGGATTTTTGTGTTACTCACCGTAAAATCCTTTTCTCCGAGACGCTCATTGGGGACACAGGACTGTGGGTGTATGCTACTGCCGCTAGGAGGCTGACACTAAGTAAACATAAAAAAGGTTAGCTCCTCCTCCGCCGTATACACCTCAGCACCGCAGGCAAACCCAGTTTAGTGCAAAAAGCAGTAGGAGGCTAGAGAATAAATTAATGTTAATACAGGTACAATATATTCAGAAGTAAATCTACTGATATAGACCCAAGCAAATAAAATTAACTTAGAAATCGAAGCCATCCGGCTAATAGAGAGGGTGCTGTGTCCCCCAATGAGCGTCTCGGAGAAAAGGATTTTACGGTGAGTAACACAAAAATCCGTATTTCTCCTTCATCTAATTGGGGGACACAGGACTGTGGGACGTCCCAAAGCAGTCCCTTGGGTGGGAAACCGACTCCACAGTGTAATTTATAACCAAGCATTGCTTATAGGTGCGCAACTGCGCCCTGAAGAATCCTTCTACCCAGACTGGCATCCGCAGAAGCCTGAGTATGAACATTATAATGCTTGGAAAAGGTATGCAGACTGGACCAGGTTGCCGCCTTACAAACCTGTTCCACCGAAGCCTGATGCCGAAGGGCCCAGGAGGCACCCACCGCTCTGGTGGAGTGAGCCTTGATCCCTGCGGGAACCACCGCTCCTCTGATGCGGTAAGCCTCCTGAATGGCTAACCGAATCCACCTAGCCAAGGTTGACCTAGAGGCAGCGAGTCCCTTCCTGCGACCCTCAGGGAGGACAAACAGCGTGTCCGTCAGCTGAAAGGACGCCGTTCGAGATACATATCTCCTGAGTGCTCTCACCAGATCTAGCGTATGGAGAGCCTTCTCAACCCGGTGCGTAAGAGCTGGGCAAAAAGAAGGTAGAACAATGTCCTTATTGATATGAAATGAGGACACGACTTTAGGCAAAAAAGGTGGTGTTGGCCTGAGCACTATCTTATCCTGATGGAAAAGTAAGTACGGAGCTCGACAAGACAGTGCTGCCAGCTTCGAAACCCGCCTTATGGATGTTATGGCTACCAAAAACACCACTTTCCAGGAAAGGAATGTCAGAGAAACCTCCTGCAGAGGTTCAAATGGAGATTCCTGCAGGACTCCCAGGACTAGATTGAGATCCCAAACATCTAAGGGAGCCTTGTAGGGGGGAACTATATGGACAACCCCCTGAATAAAGGTCCTAACCTGAAAATTAGAAGCGATCCTTCGCTGAAAAAGAACCGACAAGGCTGATATCTGCCGTCTAAGCGTACTTGGCGCTAGACCTGAATCTAGGCCCGCTTGAAGAAATGACAGAATGTTTGGAATTGAAAACAGAAGCGGGAACAACCATGTTCCCTGCACCAAGCAAAAAGACCTTCCAAGTACCGTGGTAGATGCGAGCCGAGACGGGCTTTCGGGCGCTAGCCATCATCGCGGCGACTTATTTAGAGAATCCAGCCCTGGTCAGGATCCAAGATTCAACGGCCAGGCCGTCAAACACAGGACCGCTGAGTTCTGGTGGTAAACTGGGCCCTGGGAGAGAAGGTCCGCGCGCTCTGGCAGTCGCCAGGGTGCGTCGGCGAGCAACTGTACCAGCTCCGCGTACCATGAGCGACGCGGCCAATCCGGAGCGATTAATATCACTGGGACCCCTTCTAACCTGATCTTTCTGATCACCCTTGGGAGCAGAGCTATTGGTGGAAACAAGTATGGAAGATTAAACTGATTCCACGGTAGAACCAGGGCGTCTACTGCAATTGCCTGCGGATCCCGATACCGGGAGACGAAGTTGGGCACCTTGGCATTTATCCTGGAAGCCATCAGGTCCACATCTGGGGTTCCCCAGCGTCGGCATATCTGCTGAAAAATCTCGGGATGTAGCGACCATTCCCCTGACGCTATGCCGTGATCCGCTGCCCAGTTTTCCTCGCCCGGAATGTGGACCGCTGAAATCACAGAGTGATTTACCTCTGCCCAGGTCAGAATCTGTTTTACCTCGTGCATGGCCGCCCTGCTGCGGGTACCTCCCTGATGGTTTATGTATGCCACCGCCGTGGCATTGTCCGATTGTATTCGGACTGGACGCCCGCCAGATGCTGGTGAAAATGCCTCAGAGCCAGCCGAACAGCTCGGATCTCTAAAGTATTGATCGGGAGGGTCGATTCCTGCTGAGACCAAGTTTCCTGGGCTGTGTGGTGACGAAACACTGCTCCCCATCCGAGCAGGCTGGCGTCCGTTGTGACTACCATCCAGAAATTTGGAGGAAACAAACGACCTTGTTGAAGAGTGGTGCTCTTCGTCCACCACGTAAGAGTCTGTCTGACCTGCAGGGACAGACGGCACCGAAGATTGAGGGAGTAAGGGCTCCCGTCCCATACTGCCAAGAGTGCATGCTGAAGGGGGCGAAGATGAAACTGGGCAAATGGAATAGCCTCGATTGCTGCCACCATCCTTCCTAGGACCCTCATGCAAAACCGGATGGTGTGAGGAATCGGTTGGCGAAGGATCCGTACCTCTTGACGGAGAACTAAGGCCTTGTCCTGAGGAAGGATTATCAACCCCTGAGCGGTGTCGAAATTCATCCCTAAAAAGGTGATCTTCCGAGATGGCACGGGAGATGATTTCTTCATATTCACCAGCCACCCCAGGCGAGCAAGGGAGTCTAACGTAATGCTGACACTTTCCTCGCAGGTTTGAAAAGACGGACCCTTGATGAGGAGGTCGTCTAAGTAAGGCAGGATGACTATCCCCCTGGAGTGCAGAATGGACACAACAGCAGCCATGACCTTTGTGAACACCCTGGGGGCTGTGGCTAGCCCGAATGGCAAGGCTGCGAACTGAAGATGAAGTTTGCCGATGGCAAACCGAAGAAACCTTTGATGAGGGGGAAATATGGGGATGTGAAGATAGGCATCCTGGATGTCTATTGATGCTAGAAATTCCCCTTTTTCCATGGCTGCAATGACCGAGCGGAGAGACTCCATTCGGAAATGTCGAATTCTGACAAACCGGTTCAGTCGCTTTAGATCCAGAATGGGCCTTACGGTACCGTCCTTCTTGGGTACAATGAACAGGTTTGAATAAAACCCCTGACCTCTTTCGACCTCCGGTACAGGTACGACAACCCCGCTGTGCCGAAGAGACTCGACCGCCTTGAATAAGGCGCGAACCCGAGACTCCTCCTTGGGAAGGCGCGAGGGAAAAAATCGATTTGAGGGAAGGCTGGTAAATTCTATTTTGTACCCCGAGGAGACTAACTCCCTGACCCACTCGTCGTGAGTAATCGATAGCCAAATGGGGCGAAACCAGAGTAAGCGGCCGCCTACTCTGGATAAATTGACCGGATTCTGCCTCCAGTCATTTGTCCGAATATCTTTGGGGTTTAGACCCTCTAGATCTTGGCTGTTGAGATCGCCCTCTTCCCAGAGGGTTGGTCCTGTAGGAGACCTGGCGATCTCTGGCCTGATTAGGTCGACCTGAGCCGCTGGAGGTGGCTGGCGCGGCCCAACCTGGGTTACGAAAGGCCCTAAAGCGAGGCTGAAGCTGTCGACGAAAAGGCTGTCTAATCTTTTGCTGAGGAAGGAAACTGCTCTTCCCTCCCGTCGCATCAGATATGAGCTGATCCAGCCTTTCGCCAAATAACCGACCACTCTGATATGGTAAGGATGTAAGCGATTTCTTTGAGGTTGAGTCCGCTCGCCAGGTTCTCAGCCACAAGGATCTTCTGATAGCAATTGCATTAGCAGCAGCTAGTGCTGCGCAATTTGCCGCATCCATGGACGCATTAATTAAGAAGTCTCCTGCAAGAGCTATCTGATTAGAGATCTCGGTTACCTCAGACGGCACCTCTATACCGTGAAGAGCTCTATTTAGAGACTCCGACCAGGATATCATGGCCTTAGCAACCCAAGTCCATGCAAAAGAAGGGGAGAGAGCAGAACCTGATGCCTCAAACACCGAGCGGGCCAAACTTTCAATCAGACGATCCGTTGGATCCTTAATCGAGGAACCGTTGGGAAGAGAGAGAAGCGTCTTAGATGCCAAACGCGACACAGGAGGGTCGACCGCAGGAGATTCCGCCCACTTCTTCAGAAGTTCAGGGGCAAAAGGATATCTGGTATTAAGGGCTTTTTGTCCTGCGAAGTGCTTGTCCGGCTTTTCCCGGTGGCGCTGCACTAGCTCCTCAAACTCAGGATGAGCACCAAAAACCTTATGGGTCTGTCTGGCTCGTTTGAAAGACACCTTATGACCAGAGGCCAAGGTGGATTCATCGTCTACCCCCAGAGATTGACAGCTTCAATCAGACTGTCAATTGTCTCCTGACAACCTGGAGCTTCCAAATTGAGGGACCCTTCAGTATCGGAATCCGAATATTGATCACTTGCCTCTAAAGGTGAGGGAGAGCGAGAAGCTGAACTGAAGGATGCCGAAGCCCTGGACGGCATAGGCGACGCAGTGTGGGTTCGCTTCCCCTGCGTCTGCCTGGTGAGAGCGCGGCCCCTGCAGGCCGGAGTTTCCTGAGACGTCGCCAAGACGGGTGAACCACTGTCCCTGCTCCTATCGGGAGCTTGAAGGGACTCGATTGCTCTCGTTAATGACGCCATAGATTGAGACAGAGATAGGGCCCACTCCGGGGACCTGACGCACTGGGCTGGGCTATAGGTGAGGGCTCCTGAGCCCGTTCGGAGTCACAGGCTTCGCAGACCCGATTAGACTGGGCGTGCGGAAAAGGGGATCTACAGGCAATGCATGCGGTATACAGCACCGTGTGAGCCTTAGTTCTTCTGGACATACTGTATCTGTCCAGAGCCTCTTTCCCCCTGCTGTAACAATCTGGCTGTGACGATGCGGAGGTGCGGTAGCGGAGCGCAGCGAAGTGGAGAGCCGGGCTGGAGGTAGTGGCACTTACCCCAGTCCTGTATCCCCGGACGTCCTTAAACAGCGTTGATAGCGCAAAAGAAACGAGCAAAGGCTCCAGACTTTTCAAAAAAAGCTCTCCCTGTCAGGGAGGCGTGGCTCATATAGCTGACCACAGGGGGCGGAGTCGAGAGGCGCGGCCTAGCGCCGTCGGATGCCGGAGACACCACTTCCGGTGGCCGCCCGAGAGTCGGGGGCGGCCCGCCGGAAGATGACGCCGCCGGAGGAGGGGCCTGAGACCGCGGCCCCCCTCCGGCCTAAGCCGGGCGCTAAATTGCAGGCCGCGGCCTGGTCCCCAGCCGGAGCCGGGACTAAATTTATTTGAGGCCTAACACCGGCCGAACCCAGGGCCTAAATTTTAGGCGGCGGCCGTCCAGGAGACAAGGGGCGGACCGCCGGAAGATGATGCCCCCAAGGGGGCGGGCCCAAACCAGGAACTTGCCTGTCTTACTAAAGTCAGGCTGAAAACGAGTATCCTTTCCCCTGCTCCAACGCTACCAGCAACCTCCGTTCATACCTTTCCGGTCCTCCTCCACGACGTCCTTAAGGTGGGTTCACAGAGGGTCCTTATTTCTGGCCCCACTTAGCTTCAGATTGGAGGGGGGCCTGTGAAATGACAGAAGGACGGTGCAGGCACCCTAACTCCTTCACCCCTTCAGGGGGTGAGGAGAGGGACCGTCCGCCTCCTTGCAGCACCGCAGTCTAGCATTGGTGGTGCAGTGGGGGCCGCACGGACTATCTCCTGCCACTGTACAGCCTAGGGTTTCAATACTCTAGGGTGGTCAGGGCTGAGTCCGGAATCATGTCCCACGTTGCGGGAAAGGATACGTGGAGGCTTCACTCCACGTGCTCGCCCGTTGATGGTTTGGGGAGATCGGACCCCTTCAAAAGGGTCCGTCGCCCCTATCTCGTCTTCGTGGGAAAGACAAAAAAAAAAAAAAAAATGGTCTGGAAAAAGAACCAGACGTGTGCCTCTATCAGACACTAAGCAAGAACTGGGTTTGCCTGCGGCCAGTGCTGAGGTGTATACGGCGGAGGAGGAGCTAACCTTTTTTATGTTTACTTAGTGTCAGCCTCCTAGCGGCAGTAGCATACACCCACAGTCCTGTGTCCCCCAATGAGACGAAGGAGAAAAACAAACCTTGACCCAACTGCTATGCCCAGCTATCGCCCAATATCAGTGTTCCCGTTTGCTTCCAAACTCCTTGAGCAGCATGTCCACGCTCAACTCTCCTTCCACTTCTCATCTAACTCTCTCCTCGACAACCTCCAATCTGGCTTCCGCCCCCACCACTCCACTGAAACTGCCCTGACCAAAATTACTAACGACTTACTCACAGCCAAAGCTAACAGACAGTTCTCCATCCTCCTCCTCCTTGACCTGTCCTCTGCCTTTGACAGTCGACCACTGCCTACTGCTACAGATTCTTTCTTCCCATGGCATCAAAGACCTTGCCCTGTCCTGGATCGCCACTTACCTTTCCGACCGCACATTTAGCGTCTCCCACTCCCACTCTACCTCGTCATCCCGCCCTCTGTCTGTTGGAGTCCCTCAAAGCTCTGTCCTGGGGCCCCTACTTTTTTCCATCTATACCCTTGGCCTAGGACAACTCATAAAGTGCCATGGCTTCCAGTACCACCTCTATGCGGACGATACTCAGATCTACCTCTCTGGCCCAGATGTCACCTCTCTGCTGTCCAGAATCCCGGAGTGTCTATGAGCCATATCCTCCTTCTTCACCTCTCGTTTCTTAAAACTCAATGTAGACAAAACCGAACTCATCATCTTTCCTCCATCTCACGTATCTTCCCTACCCGATCTATCTATTATGGTAATTGGCATCACGATCTCTCCCGCACCTGAAATCCGCTGCCTCGGAGTAACTCTCGACTCTGCCCTGTCCTTCAAACCAAACATCCAAACTCTTGCCACCTCCAACTTAAAAACATTTCCAGAATCCGTCCCTTCCTCAGCCCTCAATCTACTAAAACTCTTGTGCATGCCCTCATCATCTCCCGCCTTGATTACTGCAACACCCTCCTCTGTGGCCTCCCCGTCAACTCTCTTGCACCACTCCAATCTGTCCTCAATTCTGCTGCCCGACTAATCCACCTCTCCCCTCGCTACTCCCCTGCTTCTCCCCTCTGCAAATCCCTCCACTGGCTCCCAATTCCCCAACGAATCCAGTTCAAACTACTAACACTGACCTACAAAGCCGTCCACAACCTGTCTCCTCCCTATATCTCTGAACTAATCTCCCAATATCTTCCTTCACGTAATCTTCGATCCTCCCAAGACCTCCTACTATCCTCCACACTTATTCGTTCCTCACACAACCGCCTCCAAGATTTCTCCTGAATATCCCCCATTCTCTGGAATTCCACGCCTCAACATGTACGATTATCCACCCTTGGATCCTTCAGACGGAACCTGAAAACCCATCTCTTCAGGAAAGTCTACAGCCTGCAATAACCATTCCGCCTCGCCGCCACTACCCGAGCTGCCGCCTCGCCGCCACCACCCTAGCTGCCGCCACGCTGCCACCACCAGAGCTGCCACATCGCCGCCACCACCAGAGCTGCCGCACCCCCGACCTTCTGTTTCTTCCCCATTATCCCGTAGAATGTAAGTCTGCAAGGACAGGGTCCTCTCCCCTCTGTACCAGTCTGTCATTGTAAATTTGTTTACTGTAAACGATATCTATAACTTTGTATGTAACCCCTTCTCATGTACAGCACCATGGAATTAATGGCGCTATATAAATAAATAATAATAATCATATGGGGCATAATACATAGGCAGCATATGGGGCACAATCTATGGAGCATCTTGTGGGGCATAATACATGGGGCAACATATGAGGCACAATCTATGGAGCATCATATGGGGCATAGTACATGGGGCAGCATATGGGGCACAATCTATGGAGCATCATATGGGGCATAATACATGGGGCAGCATATGGGGCACAATCTATGGAGCATCATACGGGGCACAATCTATGGAGCATCATATGGGGGCATAATACATGGGGCAGCATATGGGGCACAATCTATGGAGCATCTTGTGGAGCATAATACATGGGGCAGCATATGAGGCACAATCTATGGAGCATCATATGAGGGCATAATACATGGGGCACAATCTATGGACCATCTTGTGGGGCATAATACATGGGCAGCATATGGGGCACAATCTATAGAGCATCATATGGGGGCATAATACATGGAGCAGCATATGGGGCATAATCTGTGGAGCAGCATATGGGGCATAATCTGTGGAGCAGCATATGGGGCATAATCTGTGGAGCAGCATATTGGGCTCTTGATTCAATATGGCTATTCAAAAACATTAACCTACTTTAATTTTACTTTTATTGGTATCTATTTTTATTTTTGAAATTTACCAGTAGCTGCCTCATTTTCCACCCTAGGATTATACTCGAGTCGATAAGTTTTCCCATTTTTTTGTGTCAAAATTAGGGGAGGTCGGCTTATACTCGGGTCGGCTTATACTCGAGTATAAACGATACTTTATCAATTTTCCTACACACGGAACAGTATAAACGCCTCCCCCACCCCCAAAAAGGAATTCCTGAACTGCTGGTTTTTGCTCATTCTGCCTCCCAAAAATCGGAATAGAAAGCAATCAAAAAATGTCATGTGCCCGAAAATGGTACCAATAAAAATGTCAACTCATCCCGTGAAAAACAAGCCCTCACATGACAGTGGGACAAAATATGGAAAAATTATAGCTCTCAAAATGTGCTGATGAAAAAACATTTTTTTGCAATAAAAAGCATCTTTTAGTGTGTGACAGCTGACAAACAAACTCCGTATGTAAATCTGGTATCGCTGTAATCACATCGACCCAAAGAATAAAGTCACCTAATCACTTATACTGCACGAGGAACAGCCTAAAAAATAAATAAAACCAATTCTTCACATTTTGTTGATTTTTTCATTCTGCATCCCAAAGACCCTGCGCTCTGCACTGAGTGCTTGCACCGAGATTTCTGTGTAAATCTCTGAAATACGTGATTCAGACTAAACCCCCAGTGGAAGATTCCCTATAATGAGGCAGATGGAGGCACTGTGGACACCATCTGACATGTGATCGGGGGTGTCCGTCTTTTAAGGATTGCATGAAAGTTCCGTCGGTTACAGTTTTGTGCGCTTCCGAAAAGAAGGACACCGCTGAACAGAGGCCAGACGGAGTCCAGAGTAACTCTGCAGCCTCATTATAGTGACTGGATCCCACAGGGATTTCATCTGAATCAAGTCACTCAGAGATTTAGATGGAAACTCCAAAGTAAGTGGTCAGCGTAGAGTGCCAGAAAAATGTGATCCCAAACGTTATGTAAAATGTTCCCAATAAAAGCTTCAACTCAATCCACAAAAAAAGCAAGTCCCCACTCAGATCTGTCATCTGTTAACAAAAATATAGGGGGCTTCCACGTTTCTGGTAGCACAAAGGCCCTGGAAAAGTAAAATGGCTCTTCACCCTCCAAACGAAATAAAGCAAATTCTCCTCTATCAAATCCAAATGCCCCCTCCCTTCTGAGCCTCACAGTGTATCTTAACCACATATAGTGTCCACATATTTGTCATTTCTGAAGCGATGAGAGCCCGCCTAACTTACGGGTGCATGCCTCCAGAAGCACGGGCTGGGCATAATGTACTGGTGACTGCAACCGTACTGGTCACTATAACGGCAATTTGCAATTTTCACTCGGCAACATTCATTGCTGCTTGTTTCTGGAAAATACCCATGGATTCAAAACAGTCACTACACCTGTACATAAATTCCTCAAGGGTATAGTTTCCAAAATGGGATCACTTGAGGGGGATTCTGCTCTTCTAGCAATTAGGGGCTCTGTATATGGAATCCACAAACTGTCCTAGGAAAATCTGGGCTCCAGTGGGCAAATAGATCTCCGTTCCTCCCGAGTCTGCCTTGTACAGCAGAAGTTGTGGGACAAATTTTGGTGCGATTTTTACCCACTTGTGTGAAAATGTAAAATCTGGGGCTAAAACAAAATTTTGTTGGTAAAAATGTAGGTATTTTTTCTTCTTTCTTCACTGCCCAATGGTATAAAATTCTGTGACGCACCCGTAGTGTCAATATGATCACTGTGCCCCTAGATGAATTCAATGAGAGGTGTAGTTTGCAAATTGGGGTCACTTATGGGGGAGGTTCTGCTGTTCTGGCACGTCCTGGGCTTTCCCAGTGGGTCATGGCACCTGCGTACCATAGCAGTAAATTCTGGCGCTCCTTGCCTTCTGAGCTATGCACTGTGCCTGAAAAATATTTCCCGGCTACATGTAAGGTATTGGCACACTGAGGAAAAAATGGACCTCAGTTTGTTGTAAAAAAAAAAATTAAAAAAAATTCCTATTAGCCCTTAAAATGAACTACATTTTTACCACTAAAAGACGGATTTTGGTAAGAACTTACCTGTAAAATCCTTTTCAGCGAAGGAAGGAAGGGAGACACACTAGTCATTACTAGTGGGTAGGCGGAGCTCAGATGGGATAGACACCTCAGATTAAAAAGAGTGTTGACCGGCCCCTCCAGCTCGGGCTCCTCCTACTCCAGCTCTCCAGTCGTACACAAGCTAAGGAAGAGCAAATATCACCAGCGGAGCAACATAACCCCTTCTGAAGGACTTCAGAGAAAAAACAAGAATACAGGTTATGCATGTAACAGGAAAAAAACACACA
The DNA here is from genome assembly GCA_033576555.1 of Oophaga sylvatica. Taxonomy (NCBI): domain Eukaryota; kingdom Metazoa; phylum Chordata; class Amphibia; order Anura; family Dendrobatidae; genus Oophaga; species Oophaga sylvatica. The sequence goes on from JARQOD010000001.1 coordinate 343,642,705, forward strand.
GTTCCAGGTACTACTCACTGAACCTGACTACTGCGATAAGCTGGCGATGCTGGAACAGAGCCTTAGCGCGCCGACCTCAGCCCAGATAATCGCTATCAGAGAAGGGTCACGCCGCATCTGAAAACACAACAACACACTTCTGCCATGGGAGGGAGCTGTGTCTCCCTTCCTTCCTTCGCTGAAAAGGATTTTACAGGTAAGTTCTTACCAAAATCCGTCTTTCAGCAGCAGATGAGAAGGAAGGGAGACACACTAGTCATTACTAGTGGGACGTCCCAAAGCAGTCCAAAAATTAAGGGTGGGAAAAAACCAAAAAAGGCAGATCCCAACAACCTAAGTAAATGCGCAACTAGCGCTAAACACAAGTTAACGAAAAACTTTAAACTGCAGCCGCCTGCAGGACCCTTCGTCCTAAGGCTGCATCAGCGGAAGCCCTGATGTCCACCTTATAAAATTTTGTAAAGGTGTGGACGGAGCGCCAGGTCGCCGCCCGGCAGAGCTGAGTTGCCGAGGCCCCTTGATGAAAGGCCCACGATGAACCCACAGCTCTCGTGGAGTGAGCTCGAATCTTAACCGGGCAAGGTTCGCCCTTAAGTCGGTAAGCCTCTAAAATGGCCGACCGAATCCAACGAGCTATAGTGTCCTTGGAAGCTCGTTGACCACGCCGACGACCTGCTGGAATCACAAACAGAGAGTCCGACTTCCGAAAACTTTGAGTAATAGACAAATAGAACTTCAAAGCCCGCACCAGATCCAATGTGTGCAAGGCCCGTTCCTTTGCATTCCTCGGCACCGGACAGAGCGAGGGCAACACAATATCCTGGTTAACATGAAATTGCGACACAACCTTAGGTAGAAAGTCGCCCCGTGTGCGAAGCACTACACGATCCGGGTGAAACTCCAGGAAAGGAGGCGAGCAAGAAAGAGCCGCCAACTCAGAAACCCTTCTCAAAGAGGTGACCGCCACTAGGAAGGCAACCTTCCAAAAAAGCAAGGAAAGGTTAACAGAGTCCATAGGCTCAAAAGGCCCATGTTCAAGAGCCTCCAAAACAAGATTGAGCCGCCAAGTAGACACAGGTGCCATCCGCGGCGGAAACTGACGGGTTACTCCACGAAAAAAGGAACGTACGTCCCTACGTGAGGCGATAGCCTTCCGAAACAGCAAGGACAGAGCAGAAACCTGACCCTTCAGGGTGCTAACTGTTATGTTTCGGTAGCTGAGGAGTGCAGGCAAAAAAGGCAATACACCAGAGCAGTTGGAATCTATGAGATTGCAGTACCCTGACTAACCACCACAACTAGAGGCAGCCGTGGAGCGTTCCTACGTTGGTCCTAGACGCCTCGTCACAGCCTGAGAAACTAACTACACCTAAAGATAGAAATAGGAAAGCTATCTGCCCCGGAGCAGAACCCCAAAGATAATAGAAAGCCCCCAAACATGTAATGGCGGTTAGACAAGAAGAAATACTGACACAGACAGAAAATAGTATGAGCAAACGTTGGGGCCCAAACTAACTAAATAGAAAAGGATAGGAAGGGTACTTACTGCAATCCCAAAAAAAACCCTGAAAGCACCAACTCTACTAATTTCAAACACACCTGAGATCACACGACCTCTACCACCTAAATTAGTTCTCTGGTGTAACAAAATCAAAACAGCAGCCACTGAAAAAACTGGAAAAAGCAAAAGTACAAACATCAGTGGCTGAACTAAACTGAGAGGGCAAAAGCCCCCGGAGGGGACCCAGAAGGCCCCACAGAAGTGCAGGACAAAATGCAAAAATAAAGCACAAAAACAAAAAGAAGAAAAAGTCTTATCTGTTAGCAGGAGATGCAGACACGACACAGCAGGCTACAAGGGAAACAGGAATCAAGGATTGAGGCCAGAACAATTGATCACCGGCAACCCTGATGGGAAGGTGACTCCCTTATATAAGACCAGTCAGTAACACCTGATTCCCAATCCTCACAATCTTCACTGGACAGACCAGTACCGCTTGTAACCACCAGAGGGAGCCTCTGCTCAGAACTCATCTCAACCCATTCACAACAGCTAACTGCCAAACCCTTGTCCAGCCCGAATTGCAGAAAAGCCAATAAATTGGGAATGGAAAAAATCCTCGGGTTCCTTGAAGAACCCGAACACCACGAAAAGAAGGCTTCCCAAGTCTTGTGGTAAATCCTAGTAGTAGCCGGACCTCTGGCAGCTCGCAAAGTGGCAATGACTTCGGCTGAAAAACCTTGACGGGTCAAGATTTCGGTCTCAAGAGCCACGGCCGTCAAACGCAGAGACTTCAGGTCCGGATGACGAACGGGCCCCTGGGTTAACAGGTCCGGGCGAAGAGGAAGTGGAAATGGAGGCGCTGCCAGAAGCGACACCAGTGTCGAGAACCACGTCCTCCTTGGCCAATCTGGGGCTATCAACATAGCCGGGATTCTCTCCAGCCTGATCTGACGCAACACCAGAGGAAGTAAGGATATCGACGGGAACACATAGATTAGCTCGAAATGGTCCAACGGAGCCACCAGAGCATCCACCGCCACAGCCTTCGGGTCCTTGTACCTGGTCATGAAAGTCGGTAACTTGGCATTGAACCTGGATGCCATCAAATCCACTTGGGGAGTTCCCCAACGGGAGCACAGCAGTGCAAAAATTTCCGGATGAAGACTCCATTCTCCGGGATCCATCCTCTCGCGACTGAGAAAGTCCGCCATGATATTCTGAACTCCTGGAATGTGGATCGCAGAGATGGCTGGCACTCTGGTCTCTGCCCATACCAGGATCCGAGATACCTCCACCATGAGCCTGGAACTCCTTGTCCCGCCTTGGTGGTTGATATATGCGACCGCCGTCGCATTGTCTGTCTGCACTCGGACTGGCAGACCGCTTAAAGGGACCGTCCAGTGTTGGAGTCCAAGGAAAATCGCCCTCAATTCCAGGATGTTGATCGGCAAGACAGACTCTTCCGACGACCATACTCCCTGAATCCAGAGATCGTTCCAGACACCCCCCCAGCCCGTCAGGCTGGCATCGGTGGTTATGACCGACCACTTTGGAGGGAGGAAAGACTTCCCCAGGGATAACGCTTCTGGACGTAACCACCATCCTAGAGACTCTCGTACCCTGTGGGAGATGATGACACTGCAATCCAGCGAAGCCTGCGATCAATCCCAATGGCTCAGAATGAGCCTTTGGAGGGCCCTGGAACGAAACTGGGCAAACGGAAGTGCTTCCATGGACGCCATCATCAAACCCAGAAGGCGCATACAGCTTCGAAGGGACATTGCTGTCGAAGATTTCATAACCTGTGCATGTCGAAGGAGACATGCTTGCTTGTCTGGAGGCAGGGACACCACTGCTCGTACCGTGTCGAAATGCATCCCCAAAAACAGGATTGACTGCGACGGTTCCAGAGACGACTTCTCCCAATTGACCAGCCACCCGAAGTCCTCCAGGAGCTGAAGGGATAGATTGCGAGCAGTCACCGCCTCCTCCTTTGAAGACGCCACAATCAGAAGGTCGTCTAGGTAGGGAAGAATCGTAACCCCCTGCCTTCGAAGAATCGCCATGAGGGGCGCCAGAATTTTTGTAAAAACTCTGGGCGCTGAGGCCAACCCGAATGGCAGGGCCACAAACTGGTAATGGTCCTGACCTATGGCAAAACGAAGGAAGCGTTGGTGGGCCCTTCCGATTGGAACGTGCAAATAAGCGTCGCGAATGTCGATTGACACCACAAAGGAGCGAAGCGACTCCATGCGGAATTTCCGGGTGTGGACATGCCGATTCAATCTTTTGAGATCCAGGATGGGGCGAAATTTGTCCTCCTTTTTGGGGACCACAAAGAGGTTGGAATAAAACCCTCTTCCCCGATCCTCCGGCGGAACCGGTACCACCACACCCTTCTGCAGAAGGGAATCGACCTCTCGTAGTAGAGCGGCCAACAGCTCGGGCTCTGACGGAATGCGAGATTGGCAAAAACTGTCTGGGGGTAGAGAAGAAAACTCTATGAAGTAACCTGCCGACACAACCCGTATCACCCAGGCGTCCGAAACGCGGGACACCCAAGTCGATTCGAATTGAATCAGGCGACCCCCCACTCGAGAGCCCTCGAGTGGGACCCTGGCGTCAGTCCGCCTTAGCGGTCTTTTTGTCCGCTTCCCGCTTGTCGTGACGGAAACTCTGTTTCCAGGGAGTGCGGGATTTCTGAGCGGTCTTTTTTCCTGAAAAAGAGGGACGACCCGATCCCCAAGAGGGCTGACCGAACCGTCCCCTAGGCCGAAAGGACCGTCGACCACTACCGGCACTAGGCCTGCCAGACGCAGAAGCCACAGCTCTCCTCTGCGGTAAAGCCGTTTCTTTTGCCTTAGCCTTGGCAATCAGCTCCGTGAGGTCAGATCCAAACAGCTGACCACCCTTGTAAGCTAAAGAAAGCAAACCTTGCTTGGAAACCGCGTCCCCGGTCCACTGTCTAAGACACAGAGCTCTTCTGACTGTGACCGCCGAGGATTGTGTCCTGGACAGCAGTGACGCAGTGTCCAGACCTGCATCATAGCCATATCGGACTGCATTCTCCAAAAAATTGAGAAGCCCCTCTACCTCGGATAAAGGGGATCCATTTTGCCAGGCCGTCCGTAGACGGTCCAACCAGCTCAGGGAAGCTTTACAAGCACCCATGGATCCTAGTACTGCTCTGAATCCATGACCCGCGGCCTCGTAGATGGATTTTGCCGCCATCTCCGTTTTTCTGTCCAGCGGGTCCTGCAGACTCGCCTTCCCTATAACAGGAAGTAATGAAGATTTGCTAAGCTGAGATAAAGGGACATCCACTTCAGGAGAAGGAATCCAATTATCAATCAAATCCGTAGCACACGGATACAGTGTCTCAAAAAGCCGTGTCCCCTGAAAAAGTTTGTCTGGACACAGACGCTCCTTCTCCACTGCCTTACTAAGCTCATCCAGGGATGGTAAGGTCGAACGCGACCTATGCGACTCCTGAAACATCCGGGCCGACTTACCAGGACGTGTAGTTACTTCCTCCGGTAACTGTAACGCCTCCCTCATAGCTTCAATAAAAGCTTCTGCACGGCCCAAAAAAGAGGCAGAGTGTCCCTGCCGATCCTCCTTATCCGAATCGGACATCTCTCCATCCGAACTTGAAGGGGAACCCTCCATACCAGAGATCTCCGAATCGCTACACGGGAAGGAAGACACCGGCCTGTGTCGCTTCCTGCCATGAGAAGATCTGGCTGACATCCAATAACCTATAAGGTCAGACAGGCCATCAATAGAACGAGTGAGGGCCTCCATTTTGACATCACTGAGACCTCCGACTGCTGCGCTTGACGCCGTCGAGGTCTGCGTGTCAGATACGCGAGACTGATCCTGTAGCGGATCTGGGAGACGGTCCGCACCTCCTGGACCCTGATCTGACATGTCCTCACACCGTATATGTCAGGTTAAACCTGTCAGCTGAAGGGTTAAAGCTCTTAAAGAGAGAGCTACCCCAGCTGTCCCCCAATTAAGGGTTAACCGCCTAAGAAGGGGTTAATGTCACAGACTCCCCACAACCTCTGTTAATGTAAAAGGTGTGCGAGACCCAGGTGCCTCTTATGAGGTAGCAGGTTTAGAAAGTACAGTCCTCAAGGTATGCCACACTAAACAAAAAACGCCAACGGGATCGCTAAAATATTGTGCTGTTTTGCACATCGCAATGACCGCCAAGACACAAGGAGATCGCTAACCGCTTATGCGACGTTAAAGAGATCGTCCAGTGTGGCAGTTACTAGCGACTTACAACGATCACAAAAACGATCGCAGTAATTGCGTCGTTATCGTGAACTTTAGCGGGCGTTCCGTGTGGCAGTACCCCGGGAAGGTGCCCTGCGCTGTGGGGGTGAAGGGGTCAAGCTTCTGCCCTCAGGAAGGTAGAAGTGACTCACCCAGCTGGTCGCGGTGCTGTTCTCTTCGGTTAGTACGGGAGGAGCGGAGAGTGAGGAGCCCGAGGCTAGCAATGGCCGTCGCGCTGAAGGAGAGAGCCGGAAGAGAAGAGGAAATCTCGCGCTCAGAGCGCTTCCTGCCCGGGAAAGCGCGAAGCCACGCCCCCCGCCGGCTTCAAAAAAGGCGCGGGACTCCTCCGTTCTCCGTTCCTGCCCCGTTCCCATGTCCTGCAGGCCTCCACCTGCGGACAAAAAAACACAGTCACAAATTATGTGCATGTAACAGCGGCTGCCGCAGCAGTCGCTGAAGCACTCATACACATCAAAAAATGCAGAGTACTCACCTAGCCGAGCGCCACAGGGACCCCCAGGGATTTGTGGCGCTATGCCCATCGCTTCCCCCCAGGGCAGGGAATGCAGTGACCCCAGAAGTGCGGTTTGCGTCCCCGCCAGGGAAGCCACCCTCATCCCCCAGGGCCGGCAGGGTTCTGCAGGGACCACCTTAAAGGGTAATACAGATCCGCCAAGGGAGAGGTGGGGGTCCAGCAGCGCTGAGACCCCTGAGACCTCTAGACCCTGAGTCCAAGTCTCTGTCCGATAAAAATAAAAAAATCTTCTGAGGAGCTGCTTCAGCAGCGACTATCCTCTGAGACCTCAAATTTTAGACTGGAGAGCTGGAGTAGGAGGAGCCTGAGCTGGAGGGGCCGGTCAACACTCTTTTTAATCTGAGGTGTCTATCCCATCTGGGCTCCGCCTACCCACTAGTAATGACTAGTGTGTCTCCCTTCCTTCTCATCTGCTGCTGAAATGTTGTTTTAGACCCAAGTTTTTAGTTTTTCTTTCTTCACCGCTCAGTGGTATAAAATTCTGTGAGGCACATGTGGTGTCAATATGATCACTGCACCACTAAAAGTATTCATTGAGGGTGTAGTTTGTAAAATGAGTTCACATATAGGGGGTTTCTGTTATTCTGGCACCTCAGGGGCTCTGCCAATTTGACATTGCACCCTCAAACCATTCCAGCAAAATATTGTACTCCAGTATGGGGAGTCTTCCCTTATGAGATTTGCACTGTGCCTCAAAAGTAGTATTCCCCCACATATGGGGTATTGGCGTACTCAGGAGAAATTACACTACAAATTGTATGGTGCAATTTTTCCTATTACCCTTGTGAAAATGCAAAATTTGGGGCCAAAATAAATTTTTTGTGGGGAAAATGTGATTTTTCTATTTTTACAGCTAAACGTTATAAACTTCTGTGAAGCACCTGGGGGTTCAAGGTGCTCAATACACATCTACCGTATACACTCGTGTATAAGCCGACCCGTGTATAAGCCGACCCCCCTAATTTTGCCACAAAAAACTGGGAAAAATTATTGACTCGTGTATAAGCCGGGTGTATAAACTGCCCTCCTGCTCTGTGCTGCCCCCGTCCTGCTCCTTGCTCCCCCATCCAGCTCTGTGCTCCCCCATTCTCCTCTGTACTCCCTCCTCCTGCTCCATCCTCCGCTGTGCTCCCCCATTCCTTCTCCGTCCTCCTGTGCCCCCGTCCTGCTCAGTGCTCCTCTGTGCCCTCCATCCTCCCCTGTCCTGCTCCATGCTTCCCCGTCCTCCTCCACGCTTCCCCCGTCCACCGATCTCCCCCCCCTCCTGCTCCATGCTTCCCCCGTCCTCCTCCATGCTTCCCCCATCCTGCTCCAGCTTCCCCCGTCCACCGATCTCCCCCCCGTCCTGCTCCAGCTTCCCCCGTCCTCCTCCATGCTTCCCCCGTCCACCGTTCTCCCCCCCCCGTCCTGTTCCGTGCTCCTTGTCCTCTCCTCCATCATACTCACCCCGCCCCGTGCCATCGCTGAGCGTCCCTGCAATCCTGCGTTCTCCCCTTCCTGCAGCTCTTCTGCACTGAGCGGTGATGTAATACCGCTCAATAAGGCCATGAATATGGAGGCCACGCCTATGGGAGTGGCGTCGCGTCCATATTACATGACCTTAATGAGCGGGTATTACATCACCGCTCAGTGCAGAAGAGCTGCAGGAAGGGGAGAACGCAGGATTGCAGGGACGCTCAGCGATGGCACGGGGAGGGGTGAGTATGATCCCAGCCATCGGCTCCTGCCGCGGCATCCCCTCCCCCGCTGGTTTCTGCCCTATGACTCGTGTATAAGCCGAGGGGGCATTTTCAGCACGAAAAAAGGTGCTGAAAATCTCGGCTTATACACGAGTATATACGGTAAATACATTCCTTGAGGGGTTTAGTTTCCAAAATGGGGTCACTTGTGGGGGTTTCTACTGTTTAGGCACACCAGGGGCTCTCCAAATGGGACATGACGTCCGCTAATGTTTCCAGGAAATTTTACATTCAAAAAGTCAAATGGCGCTCCTTACCTTCTGAGCTCTGCTGTGGTTTTCTCACTCATATAGGGTATCAGCATGCTCATGAGAAATTACAAAACACATTTTGGGGTCCATTTTATCATGTTACTCTTGTCAAAATAAAAAAAAATTGTATCTGAAGTAAATTTTTTTCTCCAAAAATTCCAGCGAAGCACCTGAAGGGTTAATAAACTTCTTGAATGTGGTTTTGAGCACTTTGAGATGTGCAGTTTTTAGACACATGGTAAAAGTTATGTATTACCGTATTCTTTGGACCTATAAGACTCACTTTTTTCCTCCAAACTTTACATACTCTTCAATGCAGTGGACTCTTTGAAAATGGCTGCCAGAGGTGGCGCATTCACAGATTGAGATCTCGGCACCGAGATCTCGTCTCCTGAAATCAATTGCGCAAGCGTCTGCTCCGGCGGCTATTTTTCCCAGATTCCACCGCACTAGAAAGTATGGAAGATGCGGGGCTTTGGACTGCCGAACACCTCGTCTAACCAGCCTGGGGCCAGCAGCATCTCCTGCTTCCATCAGCTTCCCGCAGCAGTGACCACGCCACCTGGGACCCCACTCCATCACTGCCGCCCCCCCAGGTAAGCTACCGTAAAAGCGTATTATAACACACACCATTTTATTAAAAAAAAAAAAAAAAATCCCCATTTTCCTCCCCAAAATTTGGGGTGCGTCTTCTAATTCGCAAAATACAGTACTTGTTTATTTTATATCAGAATAAGCACATATACAAAATGTACAAGCTTTTTATATAGAAATGTTAGCATTGAAGAATTTGATGTAGGCAAAAACACTTACCATTTCACAGTCTAAGGCAAACACACCGGGACTTCCTTCAGATGTATTGAACTTCTCAAAAGTCTTCACAAAGCCAGCCAGGCTATTCTTACGTCCATCTTGTACATGTTGCTTTAAAAAAAAAAGACAAAACACAAATCTAATAAGCAAAAATATTTCCTAAACCGAATAAACATAAAATGCCTGTCAACAGAAAGGTCTTTCTAGTTTTCACATATAAAGAGGTCTCATCTCCCGAGATCTTATTCTGCAAATACACCACCTGCGACGGCCATTTTTCCAAAGTCCACCGAATTGAAAACAATGGGAAGTGCGGGGGGTCCTGCCAACATTTTGTGAAAGCCCGGGGCCCACTGCAGCCTCGCACCACTGAAAACCCCTTCTTCTAGCCTGGGGCCCGCAGCATTGCCCCACTCCTGCTGCCACCAGTGACCCTTCCTCCTGGGTCCCTGATCCACTGCAGCCACCTCCCTCAGTAAGATACAATAAAAGTGAATTATAAAACGCACCACAATTATTTTTCCTATTTTCCTCCCCAAAATTTGGGGTGTATCTTATGATCCAATGTGTCTTATAATTCGCAAAATACGATAAGTTTGAACAAAGATCAGATGAATTGGTAAGACTAAGACTGTTCTTCCATTGTTTAATAGTAGTTTTAAGCTTATGGTCTTTCTCCCAATTATCTATTCTATTATTTCTAAACACTGTTTTTCGGTGATTACTTTGTATCTCCGTTCATACTGCACCCACACACACAATGATACACCATTTGAAAGGTAAACTTTCCCCCTTTCAGCAAGAAAATAGCCAACAAACCAAACATCCACGATTTGATCATAAAATACAGTTTAAACATTAATTGTCAAACTTGCAGTAAGGAAAAATGACCTGCAGGTGGCACCACACTACCTACAAAGCACACTACCACAAAACTGCTTACAGACATCAGAAACAAAACCAAATATTTACCTTGGGGGCTTTGCAGCTTGTCCAGCCTATTTCAGCCAAATTGGAGGATTGCACACTTCACTGCAGGTGAGTCACATATGCAAACACATTTGTAAACATGCACTGCTTTTTCGCTGATTACTTCGCCCCACACACACAAATGATACACCATTTGAAAGGTAAACTTGCCCCCGTCAGCAAGAAAATAGCCAAACAAACAACACATCCACGATTTGATCATAAAATACAGTTTAAGCATTCATTTTCATAAACCTGTAGTAAGGAAAAATGACCTGCAAGTGGCACCACACTACCCCAAAGCACACTACCACAAAGCTGTTACAGACATCAGAAACAAAACCAAACATTTGCCTTGGGGGCTTTCCAGCTTGCCCAGCCTATTTCAGCCAAATTGGAGGATTGCACACTTCACTGCAGGTGAGTCACATATGCAAACACATTTGTAAACATGCACTGCTTTTTCGCTGATTACTTCGCCCCACACACACAAATGATACACCATTTGAAAGGTAAACTTGCTTCCTTCAGCAAGAAAAGAGACAAACAAACCACACATTCACGATTTTATCACTAAATACAGTTTAAACATTCATTTTCATAAGCCTACAGAAAGACAATAACCTGCAGGTGGCACCTCAACCGGAAGACATTTTTTGGCCTCTACTTGTCAAACCAATTTATTGTCTTACCAAGCTACATAATACTGTACCTGTCTGTGTTCATCATCTCATGAAATACATTTACATTCGACCAGTTCCTTTTTTTTAAATTGCCTGCGCCCCTGACGACCAATGTGCGAAAATTTTGCACGGGCCAAGCTAGTTTATGTTGTTTGTTTTGACCAAAACTATATCATCATTGAAGAGGTGATAAACTATTATTTAAATTGATTTACCAATTCTGAGATTGATTTAGTAGATTTATACAGTAGTTAAATATGTTAGGGAGTCCAAAATCTCCCCATTTTTTATTTTTAATTAGAGTAGTTTTAGAAACTCTAGGTTTACACGGTGCCCACATACCTTTAAGACAATTAATATGACCTTGTTCCAGGTCTATTTTTTTATTTAACCTCTTAGTGACAGAGCCAATTTGGTACTTACTGACCAAGCCAATTTTTACAATTCTGACCACTGTCACTATGAGTTTATAGCTCTAAAACGCTTCAGCGTATCCCACTGATTCCGAGATTGTTTTTCGTGACATATTCTTCAAAATATCTTCAATATAACTTGCGTTTATTTATGAAAAAAACGGAAATTTTGCAAAAATTTTGAAAATGTTGCAATTTTCAAACTTAATTTTTGTACCCTTAAATCAGAGAGTCATATTGCACAAAATAGTTAATAAATAACATCTCCCAAATGTCAACTTTACATCAGCACAATTTTGGAAACATATTATCCTAACAAAAAAAATTTATAAGGGTTAAAAGTTGACCAGCGATTTCTCATTTTTCCCAACAAAATTTACATAACCATTTTTTAGGGACCACCTCACATTTGAAGTGAGTTTGGGGGTCAATATAACAGTAAATACCCAAAAGTGACACCATTATAAAAACTGCACCCCTCAAGGTCTGCAAAACCACATTCAAGAAGTTTATTAACCCTTCAGGTGCTTCACGAGAACTAAAGCAAAGTGGAAGAAAAAAATCAACATTTTACTTTTTTCACAAAAAAATTACATTGCAACCAATTTTTTTTTATTTTCACAAGGATATCAGGAGAAAATGGACCACAAAATTTGTTGTTCAATTTCTCCTGAGTATGTCAATACCCCGTATGTGGGGGAAAGCCACTGTTTGGGTGCGTGGCAGGGCTCAGAAGGGAGGGAGCACCATTTGACTTTTTGAAAGTAAAATTGGCTGAAATCAACGGTGGCGCCATGTCGCGTTTGATGTACCTAAACAGTGGAACCTCCCCAATTCTAACTCCAACACTAACCCCAACACAACCCTAATCCCAACCCTAACTTTATCCCCAATCCAAACCCCAACTTTAGCCCAACTCACTTTAGCCCAATTCTAACCCTAATGTGAAAATGGAAATAATTACATTTTTTTTATTTTATTATTTTTCCCTAACTAAAGGGGTGATAAAGGGGGGATTTACTATTTTTTTTTTTTTTTTGTATCTCCGTTTTGTATAGAGTCTATCACAGTGATCAAAATGAACCAATAGGAAAAATTTTCTATAGTTGCCGGGTGCCGGCCGGCAGATCTTGGGTCGGTAAAAAAAAAAATCCTGGCACATGCGCAGATGGAGATCTCGGTATCAAGATCTCGGGAGATGGGATCGCAGAGCTGAAATTCGAGATCTTGGTACCGAGATCTCCATCTGCGCATACGCAGCCCCCCGGCGTCCATTTTCCCGGAGTCCACCGCACAGGAAACCACGGAACTGTGGGGGCTCTGGCCTTTCACAAAATGTCGGCAGAGCCCCTCGCAGCAGCGGACACAGCAGCAGCAGCACCGGACACAGCGCAGCAGCAGCACCGGACACAGCGCAGCAGAAGCAGACACAGCGCAGCAGCATCAGACACAGCACAGCAGCAGCACCAGACACAGCGCAACAGCAGCAGAACCAGACACAGCACAGCAGCAGCACCAGACACAGCGCAACAGCAGCAGAACCAGACACAGCGCAGCAGCAGCAGAACCAGACACAGCGCAGCAGCACCAGACACAGCGCAGCAGCACCAGAGAAGCAGCAGCACCGGACACCCGCAGCAGCGCGCTGCACATCGGAACACACCCTCATCCCAGCCTGCGGCATCACCCCACTCCTGCCTCCTCCAGCAGTGACCCTGGGACCCATTCTTCACCGCAGCCACCATCCCCGGTAAGCAATAAGATGCATGGATTATAAGAAGCACCACCATTTTATTAAAAAAAAAAAAATTTCCCTATTTTTCTCCTCAAAATTTTGGGTGCGTTTTATGATCCAAAAAATCAGTCATTATCCAGAAAGCCGGCAGGGGAGGGGAGCAGCGGCAGGAACCGGCAGCTGTGGCACAGTGACAGATGCAGCCGCCAGCTAACAGAAGACATCAAACTTACCCTCCTCGCGCCGTCGCTGCATCTCCTTCCTGTGCTGAGTGGTCACGTGGTACCACTCATTAAAGTAATGAATATGCAAGCGTCTCCACTCCCATAGGCGTGGAGAACATATTCATTACCTTGATGAACGATATCACGTGACCGCTCAGCACAGGAGAGCTGCCCCGCCAAGACAACGGAAATGCAGCGATGGCGCGAGGAGGGTGAGTAGGAAAGGGGGGGGGGAGATATGTGAGCCATGTGGGACCAAGGGAGCAGAGCCATGCGGGACAGGGGGAGCAGAGCCATGCGGGACAGGGGGAGCCACACATACCAGGATAGGACGGGGGAGCCACATACCAGGACAAGAAGGGGGAGCCACATACCAAGACAGGACGGGGAGCCATGCATAGCAGGACAGGGATGAGGGGACAATGCATAACCGGCTTATACTCGAGTCAATAGGCTTACCCAGTTTTCCGTGGAAAAATTAGGTGCCTCGTCTTAAACTCGGGTCAGCTTATACTGCTCAGTGTGAGCCGAAACGTCGCCCAGACATGTGGGTCTGAATAAATCTTACCACTTTTCACTTTGAAGATTATGGAGTGCTGTCTTCATTTTTGCTTAAAATATATATATATATATATATATATATATATATATATTATATATATATATATTTGCATGGTACCCCATGTATGGAGAACTTAAATAACGCAATGTAACTCCAGGTCAATCACACTTCTGTGAAATTAACCTGCATGCTGCGATTGTCTCGCTCCGAGGAAAACGGACGATAAAAAAAAAAAAAAAATCGGATGCTGGGAGCAGCTCCATAGATTAACATTGGTTCGACTGCAATGCGATATTTCATCGCTTTGTAGTCGTCCAATTTTGTCTCCAGTGTGACCCCGGCCTTAAAAGAAGAAAATAAGTGGTTCTGCAGATGGTGACCACAGACCATTTCTCTGTTCTCATCCTTTTTGGAGGTTTCTGTCACTTTTGCATTTTGTCATTGCTCTCATACCTAGAGGTACAGTAGCATCAGTCAGTGTCTTCTGTACAACCCACAAAAGTTGCTCAGGTAGTGTAGTCCACGATGGCAGATCTTTGCGAGCTTTGGCACAAAAGGTAGCTGTGTCTGTCAGCACGCTATCCAGAGCATTGAGCAGATAACAGGACACAGGCCACTACACCAGGAGGCATGGAGGGGGCTGTAGGAGCGCAACAACCCAGCAGCAGGAAAGTTACCTCCTCCTTAGTTCAAGGAGGAACAGGAGTAGTGCCAGACCCCTGCAAAATGACCTCCAGCGGGCCATTAACATCCAAGCGTCTGCTGAAACTATCAGAAACAGGCTCCATGAGGGTGGTATGAGGGCACGACGTTCACAAGTGGGTATTGTGCTTACAGCCAAACACTGTGCAAGGCGATTGGCAGACTCAACATTGGCACCCTGTGCTCTTCACGGATGAGAGCAGGCGCACACTGAGTACATGTGACAGACATCACAGAGTCTGGAGACACTGTCGAGAACGTTAAGCTGCCTGCAGCATCCTCAAGCATGACCGGTTTGGCAGTGGATCAGTAATGATGTAGGGAGACACAGCCCTCCATGTGCTAGGAAGAGGTACCCTGACTGCCATTAGGTACAGAGATGAGATCCTTAGACCGATTGCGAGACCATATGCAGGTGTGGTGGGCCCTGGGTTCTTCTGGTGCATGACAATGCTAGGCTGCATTTCCTGCATGATGAAGTCATTGATGCTATGGACTGGCCTACCTGTTCCACAGACCTGAATCCAATCGAGCACATCTGGGACATCATGTCTCGTTCCAACGACATGTTGCACCACAGACTGTCCAGGAGTAGACTGATGCTATAATCCAGGTCTGGGAGGAGATTCCTCAGGAGAATATCCACCCCCTCATCAGGAGCATGCCAGGCGTTGTAGGGACGCATTTCCACTGAAGGTGGATCAGCCTGTAATTTGATCTTCCACTTAAATTTTGAGTATCATTCCAAATCCAGACCTCAATGGGATGTTAATTCTGATTTACATTGAACATTTTTATGGTTTTTTTTTTTTTTATCTCAATGCATTCCAATATGTAATCAATCAAGTTTTGCAACTGGAATATTTCATTCTGTGATATCTAGGATGTGGAATTTTAGTGTTCCCTTTATTTTTTTTGAGCAGTGTATTATTAGTCAATCTTGATTTTAGGCCACTTTAATAACATCATTGATACAAGGTTAGATAAATGTTGATTAACAGATAACCTGGGAGAAGGAGATAACCGGAAGCTCGACAGTAGTGCTGTTGTTCATCTACATACTCTACTCTTTAAAAACCCTATGAATGGGATAAACAGTATTTTATTTTTATTGAGACAAAAGTAAATTAAAATTAGAACATGGTGTAAAAAAGGTGATAACAGAGATCGGTCAGAAAACAAGGGGCACCACAGCTAAGAACAGGTGATATAAAGCCAAGCATGATAAACGGGTTGTTGGATGGAAACAATTAGAAGTCAGATGTTACTGTATCATTACAAATAGTAAAAAGCTGATAAGTAAATCACAAGGAGTTCAAATAAGGCAGCACACCAAACAGTCAAAATTGTAACAAAACCCTAAACTGAACATGTACAGAGCATGGTTTACTGAAGCTATCGTGCCACCACCCCAACGCGCGTTTCGGCTGCAGTGCCTTCTTCTGACTCCCCCAGAAGAAGATGCTGCAGAGGAATAAAGATGATGGAGGCTTAGTCCTACTGAACCCATGGTCAGCACTTTAAAGGTTGGAGTGGGAAGCTCCCTGAAGCATTGACGGGGCATAATAAAACAATATCTTGGAAGTACAAACCTGCTTCATTCCCTAGTATCGAAACAGATGAGAGAGCTGGGGAGGGGAGGAAATATTCCTGTCTTGGTCCTTGTGAGCGTAGTCTGGGCCAAAATCAAACAGATAAGATGCATTTACGATTATACAGAATTTACACCCTTATGGTTAAATCCAGTTATGCTGGAGCTAGCTAAGTTTACAACCACATATGGGGTGTTGATTAGAAAATGCTAGCTAAATGCATACTTTAGAAGTGTAGATTCTAAAATGGTGGGCACTTTTCAAAAGGTTTATACTGGGACATCATGGGCTATAGAAATGCAACATGGTGCCTGAAAACCATTCCAGCAAAATCTTTGCTACAAAAGCCAAATGCCACGCTTTCCATTAGGAGCTCGGCTGTCCACATAGAGTAGTGTCGGACACGGGAGAAATTGTGTACCAGGTTGAGCAGACCGTTTTTTCCTATTATCTCTTGTGAAAAAAAAATTCATACAGAATCAAGTTGTAAGGTTTTTTCCGGAGGAAGACGTTTTGCATGACGTAGAAACGCGTAGACTATATAAACTATTTTGAAATAAAGCTTTCAAGAATATTGTCTGCCACACATTTTTATCAGCAGCGCATATTTGGACACATACACTTGGTTTCACCATAATCCTCGGGCTTTGGACCTGTGTCATGCAGCAGCTGATCCATGCTTTTTACATGTTGCTTAGTTGCAACAATACAAGGTAAGCTCTCTATTCCCTGTGCACTCTATGTTTTTAACCATTTAAGACCCTACTTGTGCTTTTTTTGCTCTCCAGATTTTCTACTTCTATAAAACTTATAAGCATACTGACATTAGAAATTTAATCACATTTGTCAAAATCATGTTTTAAATAAAGTAGAAGCAAATTCCACTAACCTTAGCTACTTGACAACCAGCCGATCCAACAGCACCAGAGCAGCAGCTATAATGGGTCTCCCAACCTCCAGGTACTGAGAAAAGAAGAATAAGGAGATAACCATTTATGTCGCTAGGACACGGATATCCAAAGGTATCTTTAAGCATCAAGATAAGGAACCAGCTGTTGTCTGGTAATGCAACTAACATGAAACATTAAAAATTGTCTACTTTTTTAAATCTCACTCTTTATCACACACACACACATTTTCATTAGCAACCGCTCTAAGTTTATCAGTGCCTCTCCCCATGTGATACAGCACCTCTCAGCCTGCGGAGACGACCCCAATGGTGTACCACATCCTCTTGGCGCACACAGTTTCCTTTAGGCGTCACCAGGTACTCTGCTCCACAGCGACAGCATATTTTACAAGGAGCTATAGTTAGAAAAAAAAGAAATTGGAAATATAACTGAGTAGCGGAAACTCATTTAACCCCTTCATGACCGGAGCGTTTTTCATTTTTTGCTCCCCTTCTTCCCAGAGCCATAACTTTTTTTATTTTTCGGTCAATATGGCCATGTGAGGGCTTGTTTTTTGCGGGACGAGTTGTACTTTTGAACGACACCATTGGTTTTACCGTGTACTCGAAAATGGGGAAAAAAAATTCAAAGTGCAGTGAAGTTGAAAAAAAGACGGATTTTGGTAAGACCTTACCTGTAAAATCCTTTTCAGCGAAGGAAGGAAGAGAGACACAGTATTCATTACTGATGGGTAGGCGGAGCCCCAGATCAGGATGACACCTCAGATCAAAAGCGTGTTGACTGGCTGGCCCCTCCAGCTCGGGCTCCTCCTACTCAGCTCCTTCAGTCGTACCAAAGCTTTAGGGAAGAACCAAGATCACCAGCGGAGCAACATAACCCCTTCTGAAGGAACTTCAGAGAAACAACACAAGAATACAGGTTATGCATGCAAAGTAAGGCAAACCACAGAGTTCCAGGTACTACTCACTGAACCTGACTACTGTGATGAGCTGGCAATGCTGGAACAGAGCCTTAGCGCGCTGACCTCAGCCCAGATAATCGCTATCAGATAAGGGTCGCGCTGCATCTGAAAACATCAACACACTTCTGCCCTGGGAGGGTGCTGTGTCTCTCTTCCTTCCTTCGCTGAAAAGGATTTTACAGGTAAGGTCTTACCAAAATCCGTCTTTCAGCTGCAGATGGAAGGAAGAGAGCCACAGTATTCATTACTGATGGGACGTCCCAAAGCAGTTCAAAAATAAGGGTGGGAAAAAACCAACAAAGGGCAGAAACCCAACAACCTTAACAAAGAGCGCAACCAGCGCTAAACACAAGTTCATCTAGAACTTTACACTACAGCTGCCTGCAGGACCCTACGTCCGAGGGCTGCATCAGCGGAAGCACTGACGTCCACTTTATAAAACTTAGTAAACGTGTGGACAGAGCGCCAAGTCGCCGCCCGGCAGAGCTGAGCTGCCGAGGCCCCTTGACGAAAAGCCCACGATGAAGCCACAGCTCTCGTGGAATGGGCTCGAATCTTAATCGGGCAAGATTCACCCCTAAGATGGTAAGCTTCCAAAATAGCTGACCGGATCCAACGAGCTATAGAATCCTTGGAAGCTCGTTGACCACGCCGACGACCTGCTGGAACCACAAACAGGGAGTCCGTCTTACGAAAACCTTGAATAATGGATAAATAAAACTTCAAGGCCCGCACTAAATCCAATGTGTGCAAAGCTCGCTCTTTCGCATTCTTCGGATCCGGACAGAGTGAAGGCAACACAATATCCTGGTTAACATGAAATTGTGACACTACTTTTGGTAAAAAATCACCCCGTGTGCGAAGCACTACACGATCCGGAAAAAACTCCAGAAAAGGAGGCGAGCAAGAAAGAGCTGCCAACTCAGAAACTCTTCTCAAAGAGGTGACCGCTACTAGGAAGGCCACCTTCCAAGAAAGTAAAGAAAGACTAGCAGAGTCCATAGGCTCAAAAGGTTTATGCTGAAGAGCCTCCAAAACAAGGTTGAGCCGCCAAGGAGACACAGGTGCCTTCCGCGGCGGAAACTTACGAGCTATACCGCGGAAAAAGGAAAGCACGTCCCTACGCGAGGCAATAGCTCTCCGGAATAATAAAGACAGAGCAGAAACCTGACCTCTCAGGGTGCTAACTGCCAAACCCTTGTCTAACCCATGCTGCAGAAAAGCCAGCAAATTGGGAATGGAAAATTTCCTCGGGTTCCGTGAAGACCCCGAACACCACGAAAAGAAGGTTTCCCAAGTTTTGTGGTAAATCCTAGTAATAGCCGGACTTCTGGCAGCTCGAAGAGTAGCAATGACCTCGGCTGAAAAACCTCTACGAGTCAACATTTCGGTCTCAAGAGCCACGCCGTCAAACGCAGAGACTTCAAGTCCGGATGACAAACGGGCCCCTGAGTTAACAGGTCCGGTCGAAGAGGAAGTGGAAATGGAGGTGCCGCCAACAGCGACATTAGCGTTGAAAACCACGTCCTCCTTGGCCAATCTGGTGCTATTAACATAGCCGGGATTCTCTCCAGTCTGATCCGACGCAGTACCAGAGGAAGCAAGGATATCGGTGGAAACACATAAATCAGCTCGAATTGATCCCACGGAGCCACCAGAGCATCCACCTCCACAGCCTTCCGGTCCTTGAACCTGGACATGAACATTGGTAGTTTGGCATTGAACCTGGATGCCATCAAATCCACTTGGGGAGTTCCCCAACGGGAGCACAGCATTGCAAAAATCTCCGGATGAAGACTCCATTCTCCGGGATCCATCTTCTCGCGACTGAGAAAATCCGCCGTAACATTCTGAACCCCTGGGATGTGGATTGCAGAAATGGCTG
The DNA here is from genome assembly GCA_033576555.1 of Oophaga sylvatica. NCBI lineage: Eukaryota > Metazoa > Chordata > Amphibia > Anura > Dendrobatidae > Oophaga > Oophaga sylvatica. The sequence continues at coordinate 343,662,468 of JARQOD010000001.1, forward strand.
GAACCCTGGCCTCGGCCCAGATCAGGATCCGAGACACTTCCGCCATGAGCCTGGGACTCCTTGTTCCGCCTTGGTGATTGATATACGCAACCGCTGTGGCGTTGTCTGTCTGCACTCGGACTGGCAGACCGCTCAAAGGGACCGTCCAGTGTTGGAGGCAAAAGAAAATCGCCCTCAATTCCAGGATATTGATCGGTTAAAACAGTCTCTTCTGATGACCATACTCCCTGAATCCAGGAATCGTTCCAAACACCCCCCAGCCCGTCAGGCTGGCATCTGTGGTTATGACCGACCATTTCGGAGGGAGGAAAGATTTCCCCAGGGATAAAGCTCCTGGACGTAACCACCATCCTAGAGACTCTCGCACCCTGCGAGAGATGGTGACACTGCAATCCAGCGATTGCGACTGATTCCAATGACTCAGGATGAACCTTTGGAGAGCTCTGGAATGAAACTGGGCAAACGGAATTGCCTCCATGGACGCCACCATTAAACCCAGAAGACGCATACACTTTCGAAGGGACATTGTTATCGAAGACTTCATGATCTGTACATGTCGAAGAAGACATGACTGTTTGTCTGGAGGTAGGGACACCACTGCCCGTACCGTGTCGAAATGCATTCCCAAAAAGAGGATAGCTTGCGACGGTTCCAGAAACGACTTCTCCCAATTGACCAGCCAACCGAAGTCCTTCAGTAACTGAAGAGACAGATTGCGAGCTGTCACTGCTTCCTCCTCCGAGGATGCGACGATCAAAAGATCGTCCAGGTAAGGAAGAATCGTAATTCCTTGTCTTCGAAGAATCGCCATGAGAGGCGCCAGAATCTTTGTAAATACTCTGGGCGCCGAGGCTAAGCCGAATGGCAGAGCCACGAACTGGTAATGGTCCCGACCTATGGCAAAACGAAGAAAACGTTGATGAGCCCTTCCGACGGGAACATGTAAATAAGCGTCGCGGATGTCGATTGATACCAAAAAATCGTTCTGCGACAGGGCTGCCACAACGGAGCGAAGTGACTCCATGCGGAATTTCCGGGTGTGGACATGCCGATTCAATCTCTTGAGATCCAGAATCGGACGAAATTTGTCCTCCTTTTTGGGAACCACAAACAGATTGGAATAAAATCCTTTTCCCCGGTCTTCTGGCGGAACCGGTATTACCACACCCTTCTGAAGAAGGAATTCGACCTCTCGCTGCAGAGCGACCAAAAGCTCGGGTTCTGACGGAATGCGAGACTGGCAAAAGGTGTCTGGGGGTCGAGAAGAACGCGAGAAATCCAAGTCTCCTTGAATTGGAGCAGGCGACCCCCCATCGAGAGTCCTCGAGTGGACTCCTGGCGTCAGTCCGTCTTGGCGGGCTTCTTGTCAGTTTCCCGCTTGTCTTGACGGAAATTCTGCTTCCAGGGGATGCGAGATTTCTGGGAGGACTTTTTTGCCGAGAAAGAGGAACGACCCGATCCCCAAGAGGACTGAGCGAATCGACCTCGGCCCCGAAAGGACCGCCGACCACTATATGTCCTGCCAGACACAGAAGCCATAGCTCTGCGTTGTGGTAACGTCGCTTCTTTTGCCTTTGCCTTGGTAATCAGTTCTGTGAGGTCAGACCCAAAAAGATGACCACCTTTATAAGCTAAGGCCAGCAAACCTTGTTTGGAGACCGCATCCCCGGCCCACTGTCTGAGCCACAGCGCTCTTCTGACTGTGATCGCCGAAGCCTGCGCCCTGGACAGAAGCGACGCAGTATCCAGACCTGCATCATAGATATATCGGACTGCAGTGTCCAACCATTCGAAAATCTCCTCCATCTCAGATGACGGAGATCCATTTTTCCACGCCTTGTGTAAAAGGTCCAACCAGCTTATAGAAGCTTTAGAAGCACACATGGATCCTAGTACCGCTCTGAATCCATGACCCGCGGCCTCATAATTTGATTTCGCCGCCATTTCCGTTTTTCTGTCCAGTGGATCCTGCAAACTCGCCTTCCCTTTAACAGGAAGCAGTGAGGATTTACTAAGCTGGGATAAGGAAAAATCCACTTCAGGAGAGGGAATCCAATTATCTCTCGACTCTGTGGAACACGGATAAAGTGCGTCAAAGAAACGTGTTCCGTGAAAACGTTTATCCGGACACAGACGTTCCTTTTCTACTGCACTGTTAAGATCATCTAGATCTGGCAAAACTGATCGTGACGTACGATACTCCTGGTACATTCGTGCTGATTTACCAGGTAAACTAGTTACCACCTCCGGTAACTGTAACACCTCTCTCATGGCTTCAATAAATGCCTCTGTACGTCTCACAAGGGACGAGAGCCCCCTCCTTTCCTCCTTATCCGAATCGGACATTTCCCCATCTGAACTTAAAGGAGAACCCTCTCCACAATCTAAATCAGAGACATCTGATTCGCTACGGGTGAAGGATGGTAACGGTCTGTGTCGCTTTCTGTCCTGAGAGGATCTAGCTGACACATATTGACTCAAAAGGTCAGACAAGCCATTAATAGAACTGGCGATAGCATCCAATTTTGCATCACTGTGACCTCCAACCGCAGCGCTAGACGCTGTGGAGGACTGCGTACCAGACTGCCGAAGCGGAACTGGAATATGGTCCGCGCCTTCTGAACCCTGTTCCGACATGCCTCACACTGTATATAGCAGGTCAAATGTCAGAAAACCTGAAAAAACGCAGTTTTTTTTTTTTTTTAAGTGAACGCAAAACAGCACGCTGAAGGGTTAAGTCTTAAATATAGAGCTACCCCAGCTGTATGCCAAGTAAACCCTCAAGAGGGGTTAATGTCGCAGGCTGTAAGAAAAAACAAGGTCTCTATGTGAGACCGAGCTGCAGAATAGCGCTATGTATCTGCGCTGTGTGGTGAGGAAAAAACGCCACTCACCCAGCTGGTTTTGTGCCTGAGACGGGAGGAGCGGAGTCTCAGGAGCCCGGGAGCCCTTTTAATGGCCGCCGTGCTGAGGGAGCCGGAAGAGAAGCGCAATCGCGCGCTTCCTGCATGAAAGACCGGGAAGCGTGAAGCCACGCCCCCCCGGCTCAAAAATATGAGCGCCAAAACTCCTCACTCCTGCTCCCCCCCCTGTCCTGCAGGCATCTGCCGCGGACAAAAGTTGTACAGAAACACCACATTCACATGTCACGGCGCTGCCACCGCAGCGCTAATAGTACATTAACACACATGTAATAGCGCTGTCACAGCAGTCGCTAAAGCACTCACACATTTTATTTATATTGTGGAGTACTCACCAGCTGAGCGCCACAGGGACCCCTCAGGATTTGTGGCGCTTGTGCCCATGCTCCCCCCCAGGGCGGGGAACGCAGTGACCCCAGTGTGCGGTTTGCGTCCCCGCCAGGGAAGCTAACCTCGTCCCCCAGGGCCGGCAAGATTCTGCAGGGACTATTTATGTAAAATACAGATCCGCCAGGGGAGAGGTGGGGTCCAGCAGCGCTGAGACCCCTGAGACCTTTCAGACTCATGTCCAAGTCTCTTGTCCAATAAAAATAATAAAATCTTCTGAGGAGCTGCTACCAGCAGCGACCATCCTCTGAGACCTCAAATCTTAGACTGAAGGAGCTGAGTAGGAGGAGCCCGAGCTGGAGGGGCCAGCCAGTCAACACGCTTTTGATCTGAGGTGTCATCCTGATCTGGGGCTCCGCCTACCCATCAGTAATGAATACTGTGGCTCTCTTCCTTCCATCTGCAGCTGAAAAAGTGTTTTTGGGTCTTTTATTTTTCACCATGTTCACTAAATGCTAAACCTGACCTGCCATTATGATTCGCCAGGTGATTACGAGTTCATAGACTCCAAATATGTCTAGGTTCTTTTTTATCTAAGGAAGGGTCCTCCTGCTTACATCTTAGTAAGTCTTGGTATCGGATTTTCATGTATTTTGCATTATTTACTTGCATATCTGATTATATGTGCTGTTGCTATCCACCATTGTGGGTTTATAAGCCACCGATTCTATATCAATTCTGACCCTGTATAGTCATCTATATTTACCTATATATGATATATTATCTATATGCCTAATTTTGGACTACGTTGCACTATGCACTTTATTGCTTAAGGTATATCTCTCTTATGTGGGGTTATTTATTAATGATGGCTATATAGACTATATTTTGGTGATATTTTACCTCTTCTATTGTTGATTATGATACATTGCACTATGCACCTTATTTATATTCTTCTGAGGGATATTATGTCCATGGGATAATCCATCCCTAATGATAGCGGCAGTATATTACATATATTCCTTTATGATTTGGGATTGATTCTGACAACTTGGATATGCATTTATAAATTTGTTATTAAATCTGTGATACCTCCTTGCTTGTTGTGACATCTAGGTGTTGCCTTTTTTTCCCTTGTGTCATATATTATGTATTATATATTATAATTTGATTTTTTATGAATTTTTGGTAATAAAATTTATACATTTTTTAACATTGCTCTTTGGTCCATATTTTCTTGGATATCTTTTTTATCTAAGTGGTAAAATAAAATGCCAAGCTTTGGTAAAAAAAAAAAAAAAAAAAAGCGCCATTTTCTGATATCCATAGCGCGTCTCCATTTTTCATGATCTCGGGTTGAGTGAGGGCTTATTTTTTGCGTGCCGAGCTGACGTTTTTAATGATACCATTTTGGTGCAGATAAGATCTTTTAATCGCGGCAACAAAAAAAACCTTAACTGGCGTTTTGACTTTTTTCATCACGACGCCATTTAGCAATCAGGTAAATCCTTTTTTTTTTATTGATAGATCAGGCGATTCTGAACGCAGCGATACCAAATATGTGTATGTTTGTTTTTTTTTATTTTACTTTGAATGTGGCGAAAGGGGGGTGAATTGATCTTTTCTAATTTTTTTATATTTTTTTAAACACTTTTTTTTTTTTTACTTTTGGCATGCTTCAAATAGTCTCCATGGGAGACTAGAAGCTGCCATAACCCGATCAGCTCTGCTACATACGGGCAATGATCAGATGCCTGCATGTAGCAGAACTGCTGAGTTGCTATGAACATCGAACACTGGATGACGCTCATAGCAATCCGGCAATGACAAACTATAGAGGTCTCCAGGAGACCTCTGGTTGTCATGCCAACCTATTGGTGACCGCGTCACCGATGGGCGGATTTCCGACCCAATGGCTGGAAGCGCTAGTTAAATGCCACTGCCAGAGTTTGACAGCGGCATTTAACGGGTTAATAGCCACAGGTGGATCGCGTTTCCACCTTGGGCTGTTCCGGGCACATGTCAGCTGTTTAAACTACTGTTGGCTGCAGGAGCTTCCTGACATAGGAACGTCCCACGATCCCCGGAAGAACAGGCGCCTACATCTTCTGGAATGGTTCCCGCACCGGAAGAGAGAATTGCTGTTATTTTACATGGGGGAAATATACCGATTGAGAAGGGGTTGCACGAATAGTGGACATCCCTTTTAATAGTCAGAATTTACACTTGGATTTGAATCTGATAATATCCACTATGTTGACTTTGTACACAGAATATCACATTTTTGGAACTTTTAATACTTACTGTCCAAGTTCTTGTTTTCATCTTCAGTAAATACCACAGCACTTTCAGATTTTTCAGGGTGCACCAGTGGGTAGCTATTCTCCTTTAGCTGTTCAGGTGTCAGGACATATTTTTTCAGTTTGTTGTATAATGCGGTCTCTAAGTATAAAAGAGTTACATTGATTTGTGCATCAAATTCATTTACAGAATTGATGATCACCACTGTGCAGCATATATTAGGCTGGGTAAGTATAAAAGTGCTAAATGACAAATACTACTAACTAAATATAATACCCATCAAGTATAACAGAGAAATATAAAGCACTCACATATGCTAAAGAATATTATCAGGAAACCCATGTGTACACTACCGTATATACACTACTCAAAAAAATAAAGGGAACACTAACATATCACATCCTAGATATCACTGAATTAAATATTTAAGTTTCAAATCTTTATTCATTACATAGTGGAATGCGTTGAGAACAATAAAACATAAAAACGATCACTGTAAATTAAAAAGAATATCTCGTGGAGGTCTGGATTTAGAAAGATACTCAAAATCAAAGTGGAAAATCAAATTACAGGTTCATCCAACTTCAGTGAAAATGCCCCAAGACAAGGAAATGTTTCTCAGTAGTGTGTGGCCTCCATGTGCCTGTATGACCTCCCTACAATGCCTGGGCATGCTCCTGATAAGGTGGCGGATGGTCTCCTGAGGGATCTCCTCCCAGACCTGGACTAAAGCATCCGCCAACTCCTGGACAGTCTGTGGTGCAACGTGACGTTGGTGGATGGAGCGAGACATGATGTCCCAGATGTGCTCAATCGGATTCAGGTCTGGGGAACGGGCAGGCCAGTCCATAGCTTCAATGCCTTCATCTTAAACCACAAAATAATGATATAGTATACAGTGCCAATCAAAACAACTTTATTAGAACCATCTAAAATATATTCAGTATTCATCACAATTTAAATACATACATTTATAGGCAACTGCCATTGTTGTAAAGTGTGGCGATTGGGGACGCCACACTTTAATCCACAACTCATGTAAGTGCTCTTCACGTTTTATTATTACAGCCCGTTTACTATAGGTATACTCTGCATGAGTGACAGGACACAATAGGGGCTATAGTATTAGGTGTCAAGTTAGCACTTCTTTTCATGAGTTGTATTGATATTAGTGTTGGTTTGTTTGTTCCTATTACTGGATGTCAGTTGCCTATAAATGTATTTAAATTGTGATAAATACTGAATATATTTTAGATGGTTCAAATAAAGTTGTTTTGATTGGCACTGTATACTAGATCGTTCTTTTGTGGTTTATTACTGTTGGTAGTTTATGTGCCCCGATTACTTATCTATGGGTATAGTGTGTTGTTAATGCTTTCATCTTGCAGGAACTGCTGACAAACTCCAGCCGCATGAGGTCTGGCATTGTCCTGCATTAGAGGAACCCAGGGCCAACTGCATCAGCATATTGTCTCACAAACGGGTCTGAGGATTTCATCTAGGTACCTAATGGCAGTCAGGCTACCTCTGGCAAGCACATGGAAGGCTGTGTGGCCTTCCAAAGAAATGCCACCCCACACCATTACTGACCCACTGCCAAACCGGTCATGCTGAAGGATGTTGCAGGCAGCAGATCACTCTCCACGGCATCTCCAGACTCTGTACATGTACTCAGTGTGAACCTGCTTTCATCTGTGAAGAGCACAGGGCGCCAGTGGCGAATTTGCCGAACCTGGTGTTCTGTGGCAAATGCCAAGCGTCCTGCATGGTGTTGGGCTGTGAGCACAACCCCCATCTGTGGACGTCCAGGCCTCAGACCATCCTCATGGAGTCGGTTTCTAACCGTTTTTTACAGACACATGCACATTTGTGTCCTGCTGGAGTTCATTGTGCAGGGCTCTGGCAGTGCTCCTCCTGTTCCTCCTTGCACAAAGGTGGAGGTAGAAGTCCTGCTGCTGGGTTGTTGCCCTACTACGGCCCCCTCCACGTCTCCTGGTGTACTGGCCTGTCTCCTGGTAGTGCCTCCAGCCTCTGGACACTATGCTGACAGACATAGCAAACCTTCCTGCCACAGCTCGCATTGATGTGCCATCCTGGATGAGCTGCACTACCTGAGCCACTTGGGTGGGTTGTAGAGTCCGTCTCATGCTACCACGAGTGTTTGAAAGTTCAACCAACATTCAAAAGAGACCAAAACATCAGCCAGAAAGCACTGGTACTGAGATGTGGTCTGTGGTCTCCATCTGCAGAACCACTCATTTATTGAGTGTGTCTTGATAATTGCCAATAAATTCCATCTGTTGTCTATTCAATTTGCACAACAGCATGTGAAATTGATTGCCAATCACAATTGCTTCCTAAGTGGACAGTTTGATTTCACAGAAGTTTGATTCACTTGGAGTTGTATTCTGTTGTTTAATTGTTCCCTTTATTTTTTTGAGCACTGTTGATGGAATAATGTCACATAGGTGGCATGATACCAACTACATGACACTATTGTATCTATATAGTATTTTTTTGGTTATGTAACTCTTTAGTGCATGGGAGTGCTTTATCTTTCTCAGGTATATTTGTAGCCATGCCAAATGAAGTTTATATTTAGTCAGAAGCATTTTGCTACTTTCATACATACTGTGGGGGAAATAAGTATTTCTTTACATTTTGCAGTGAAATATAAGTATTTGATCCCCTACCAATCATTGAAGAGTTCTGGCTCCTACAGACCAGTTAGGATGCTCCTAATCAGCTCATTACCTGCATTCAAGACAGCTGTCTTACATAGTCACCTTTACAAAAGACTCCTGTACACAGACTCAATCAGTCAGACTAACCTCTACAACATGGGCAAGACCAAAGAGCATTCTACAAAACCAAACATAAGACTCTGGGTGAGGAGACAACTGTTGGTGCAATAATAAGAAAATGGAAGAAATACAAAATGACTGTCAATCGACTTCGTTCTGGGGCACCATGCAAAATCTCACCTCATGGGGTATCCTTGATCATAGGAAGGTGAGAGATCAGCCTAAAACTACACAGCGGGAACTTGTTAGTGATCTCAAGGGAGCTGGGACCACAGTCACCAAGAAAACCATTGCTAAGACATTACGCTGTAAAGATTTAAAATCCTGCAGTGCCCGCAAGGTCCCCCTGCTCAAGAAAGCACATGTGCAGGCCCATCTGAAAGTTGCCAATGATTCTGTGATTGGGAGAAGGTGCTGTGGTCAGATGAGACAAAAATTGAGCTCTTTGGCCTTAACTCAACTCGCCGTGTTTGGAGGAAGAGAAATGCTGCCTATGACGCAAAGAACACCATCCCCACTGTCAAGCATGGAGGTTAAAACATTATGGTATGGGGGTGTTCTCTGGTAAGGGCACAGGACTACTTCACAGCATCAATGGGAGAATGGATGGAGCCATGTACAGTAAAATCCTGAGTGACAACTTCCTTCCCTTCACCAGGACATTAAAAATGGGTCATTGCTGGGACTTCCAGCAAGACAATGACCCAAAACATACAGCCAACATAAAAAAGGAGCGGCTCTAAAAGAAGCATATTAAGGTCATGGAGTGGCCTAGCCAGTCTCCAGACCTTAATCCCATATAAAAGTTATGGAGGGAGTTGAAGCTCAGAGATGCCAAGCGACAGCCTCAAAATCTTAATGATTTAGAGATGATCTGCAAAGAGGAGTGGACCAAAATTCCTCCTGACATGTGCGCAAACCTCATCACCAACTACAAAAAATGTCTGCTGTGCTTGCCAACAAGGGTTTTGCCACCACGTATTAAGTCTTGTTTGCTAGAGGGATCAAATACTTATTTCTCACTGCAAAATTCAAATAAATTTATATAATTTATACAATGTGATTTTCTGGATTTTATTTTTGATATTCTATCTCTCAATGTTAAAATTAACCTACCCTTAAAATTAGACTGTTCATGTCTTTGTCAGTGGGCAAACTTACAAAATCAGCAAGGGATCAAATACTTATTTCCCCCACTGTAGATTAATTTATGCAGCCCTTTGATTACACAGGTATGCAAAAAATAAAATTTCAAGAGCTGTTTTGGTTATTCCACATAATCTCTATGTTATATGGTGGGCTGAATCCGAAAATGAACTCCGTTTTGTCATAGGACATCACGTTTCAATTTAGGTAACTATGTTAAATAAGGCAATATCGCGAAACAAATGAAAATAGACTTCTAAAATTAATTTTTTATTACAAATTTTTTGTGAAAATCGTTTTTTGAACTGAAATTAGCTCACTTACTGAAATCGATTTTTTTTCCCTGTGAGGCTCCTCTTGCTACATTTACACTTGTGAGTAGCATCTGGAATGTCTCTCTGAAGCATCCAACAGTAGTCTGCCATCATTGTAATGTTCCATTTTCCCTGGTATCTTCTTTCCATCTCTTTAATGTCCTAGTGGAATCGTTCACCTTGCTCTTCACTCACAGCTCCCAAATTTTCAGGAGAGTAGTCAAGGTGGGAATGGAGGAAATGCAATTTCAAACTGATCAGGCAACCTAAAGCTTGAAATGCTTTCAGCATTCGTCAGACAATCTTTTTGTAGTCCGGATCTTTTTTATTGCCTAAAAATTTCTCTACGACCTGTTTAAATGCAATCCACCCTTCTTTTTGAGGATCCGTCATGGTATTTATCAGCTATAAGCCTTCTAATGTCTGGTCTGACAAACACACCTTCCTTCAATTTTGCCTCCGAGAGGCTTGGAAACTTGGTGAGGTATTTAAAGCATTCCCATCTCTTGGAAGGGATTTTATGAATTGCTTCATCATGCCTAATTTTATGTGAAGAGGTGGTAGAAGAACTTTATAGGGAAGTACCAAAGTTTTTCAGAGGACATTTTATTTCACCAACTGAGCACCCTCGGCTGACAACTCTTCTTGGTCCAGTGATTTTGTCAGTGTCAACTGAACCACAGACACAGAAAATAAGGGTATTTTGTATACTCAGCTTGTTGCCCGAGCAGCATGCACAAGACTTTCAAATCCAACCGTGGTCTTCATATTTACAGTTTACGAAGAACGAATTCCATGTTCTCGTAGGGTTCCTTCAAGTGTACGGAATGACCTACAGGGATGGAAGCGTAAAAACTGCCGTTGTGGAGTAAACCTGCTTTGAGACTTCTTTTTGAAGAATCTATAAAAAGACGTCATTGGAATCATATTGGATTTTGAATTGACCCATCAAACCTTCGACATCGATGCAATAAACTAACGTGCCTTCCCGGGCAAAGTAAGGAACAAACTCCTTTTCACAATGTCTGAACCATGAAAAAGACACACCTGGTAACATTAATAATACCTGCTTTTGAGCCTTGATCCAAGTAACTCAGCAGCATTTTTAGGAAGATTCAAGTCTCTTACTAAATCCATCCATCTCCTCCTGAGAAAAAAATGTCTTGTATCATCTTCAAAGTGAGAACTTAATTCGTCATCTGGTTAAGGTATGATTCTAAATTCAATTGGAGCTAGGCAATATAGCAGGGGTCTTTGGGTACTGGTTAGGGATGATCGAATAGCTTCGGATAAAAGCTTATCCGAATAGCTATAGCGCTTACCTAATAGCTGCCTCGGCAACCTGAATACCTGGAACATTCCCGATAATCAGCTGTTCGTCGCCGCAGCTGCATGTGTCGCGGCTGTGTGACAGTCATAAAACATGCATGGAGAGCCTGTTTGTTGGGCATTCCATGCATGTGTTGTGACTGTCACAAAGCCACGAAACCGTACAGCTGATTATTGGGAGAGCACCATGTATCCAGGTTAACGAGGCAGCTATTCGATAAGCGCTATAGCTATTCGGATAGGGAGTTATCCAAAGTTATTCTATCATCCCTAGTACTGGTGTATCTTTGCCATGGGGGATGGAAAGAATTGCTGATTGAAGATTGGGGTATGAAATAGAATGCTCCCATTTGGATTTATACCCTTTCACACTGCATGAACAAAAGTAACAGTCGTCACTATGGTTCTTTTGCTCTAGCCATACCATAGGAATCCCACAACGGAAAGCTTTTTTCTTACTCTTGAACCAATTTTGGGGGTCCTCAACACACTATTTGCACACTTTATGAGGCGCCCAAACTTTATCTTGATCGCCAAGTTTTAGTCCGAAGTACGTGAAGTATACTTTTTTCACAAAGTCTGTAATATTCAGCTGTTGATTCAGCAATGTATTTTCACCACAAATGAAACACAATCGGTCAGACGAATTAATACACTTTCATAAAGAAATAATGCTAATTTGGGGTAACACAGTTGATGAATGAAATTCCAATGCAAGTTTCTTGAAAGCATAAGGACCTTTCATTATGTCACGAACCACCTGACTGCCACCAGCCAATCATGCAGTTCCTATTGATGTTAATGGGGAAAAAAAAATAAGCTGCCTGACGATAATTCAGATTCACACCAGAGTTTGCAGAAGAACCTATAGATTTGTGGCAAGTCCTGACGTTTACGATTTTTTTCAATATTTTTTTCGTAATCAAAACACCAAAACACATGGAAATTATATGAAAACAATCAAACAGCTTTTTAGTCCCAGACCTGTGTTACCTATGAATTCAAGACCTTATGTGCTAACTCTGGGGAGTGAAGAATGTGGTTCATCTGAATGGAGGAAGAGGGGTTTGATGTAAGGTGCACTGTAATGGGAGTTTGGCTACCATTACACTACTTGGTATTCATTACTGCTAGTTTAAGGTGCTTGGTTCCCGCTCCCATTTTTATTTATTTAAGTGTCAGTATGGAACCCGGAACTGGATCTAACTGAAGCTGATTATCTAGGAGCCATAAATGGCTTGCTGCAAAGTGTCAAGTTTCTTGTGAATGGTAGTGGGAAGTCAAGCTTGGGAAGTCAGAAGTACTGACTTTTTTAATCTTTAATTTCTCCTAAAAAATAATAAAAAGTGATAATTTATCTTTAAAAAGGCACAGACAGAAGAGATTTAGTCTGCAGCAATGAATTGTAGGTGTAAAATTTCTTCCGAGTTTCTTCATAGACTAAAAACAAAAAACCATGCAACAAAATTATGATGGCAGAAATATGCCATAATTTACACCAGAATTTGACTTTACTTACAGCTGGCTGCAGTCTAAATATATTACTTTCACCAGTCTGTGTAAAACTTTAAAAGGAACAGTAGAATATCTACAATACAACCATAATTAATGGAAAAAAAAGCATGGTTGCAAAGATGGATATAGCCTTCCAAACAGAAACAAGCAATATCCATTCCTTTAGACCAAGAAAAGACGGATTTTGGTAAGAACTTACCTGTAAAATTCTTTTCAGCGAAGAAAGGAAGGGAGACACACTCATTACTAGTGGGTAGGCGGAGCCCCAGATAGGATTAACACCTCAGATTCAAAAGCGTGTTGACCGGCCCCTCCAGCTCGGGCTCCTCTTACTCAGGTCTTCAGTCGTACCAAAGCTTAGGAAGAACAATATCACCAGCGAAGCAACATAACCCCTTCTAAAGGACTTCAAGAAAAATACAAAAGTACAGGTTATGCATGCATTTGCAACGAAAAACCACACAGTCCCAGGTACTACTCACTGAACCTGACAACTGCGATAGGCTGGCAATGCTGGAACAGAGCCGTAGCGCGTCGACCTCAGCTCAGAAAATCGCTATCAGAGAAGGGCCACGCTGCTTCTGTAAATATAACAACACACTTCTGCCATGGGAGGGATGTGTGTCTCCCTTCCTTCTTCGCTGAAAAGGATTTTACAGGTAAGTTCTTACCAAAATCCGTCTTTCAGCTGCAGATGAAGGAAGGGAGACACACTCATTACTAGTGGGACGTCCCAAAGCAGTCCAAAAATTAGGGTGGGAAAAAACCAAAATAGGCAGAAACCCAACAACCTAGATAAATGCGCCACAGGCGCCAAATATAAGTTAACTAAAAACTTTAAATTACCGCTGCCTGCAGGACCCTACTCTTAAGGCCGCATCAGCGGAAGCCCTGACGTCCATCTTATAAAACTTTGTAAATGTGTGGACGAAACGCCAGGTCGCCGCTCTGCAGAGCTGAGCTGCCGAGGCCCCTTGATGAAAGGCCCACGATGAAGCCACAACCCTCGTGGAGTGAGCTCGAATCTTAATTGGGCAAGGTTCGCCTTTAAGTCGGTAAGACCAAAAAGGTCGACCGAATCCAACGAGCTATAGAGTCCTTGGAAGCTCGTTGACCACGCCTACGACCTGCTGTAATCATAAACAGGGAATCTGATTTCCGAAAACCTTGAATGACAGACAAAAAGAACTTGAAGGTCCGCACTAAATCCAATTTGTGCAAATCTCATTCTTTGCATTCCTCGGGCCCGGGCAAAGCGAGGGCAAAACAATATCCTGGTTAACATAAAATTACGACACCACCTTAGGTAGAAAGTCGCCCCGTGTGCGAAGCACTACTCGATCCGGGTAAAAATCCAGGAAAGGCGGCGAGCAAGAAAGAGCTGCCAACTCAGAAACCCTTCTTAAAGAGGTTACCGCCACTAAGAATGCAACCTTCCAAGAAAGTAACGAAAAGTTTTAGTAGCACCCATAAGCTCAAAGGGCACATGCTGAAGAGCCTCCAAGACAAGGTTGAGCCGCCAAGAAGACCCAGGTGCCTTCCGCGGTGTGAACTGACGGGTTACTCCTTTGAAAAAAAAAGGAACGCACGTCCCTACGCGAGGCGATAGTCTTCCGAGACAGCAAGGACAGGGAAACCTGACCTTTCAGAGTGCTAACTGCTAAACCTTCGTCCAACCCGTACTGTAGAAAAAAACAACAGATTGGGAATGGAAAAAATCCTCGGATTCCTTGAGGAACCCGCACCACGAAAAGAAGGCTTCCCAAGTTTTGTGATAAACCTTAGTAGTAGCCGGACCTGTGACAGCTCGCAGAGTGGCAATGACTGCAGCTGAGAAACCTCTATGAGTCAATATTTCGGTCTCAAGAGCTACGCCGTCAAACGCAGAGACTTCAAGTCCGGATAACGAACGGGCCCTGGTTAACAGGTCCGGGCGAGGAGTAAGTGGGAATGGCGGTGCCGCCAAAAGCGACACCAGTGTCGCGAACCACGTCCTCCTTGGCCAATCCGGGGCTATCAACATAGCCGGAATTCTCTCCAGTCTGATCCGACACAGCACCAGAAGAAGTAAAGATAACGGCGGAAACACATAGACTAGCTCGAAATGGTCCCTCGGAGCCACCAGAGCAACCACCGCCACAGCTTTCGGGTATCTGGACATGAACGTCGGTAGTTTGGCATTGAACCTGGATGCCATCAAAACCGCTTGGGGAGTTCCCCAACGGGAGCACAGCAGTGCAGAAACTCCATTCTCCAGGATCCATCTTCTCGCGACTGAGGAAGTCCGCTGTGGCATTCTGGACTCCTGGGATGTGAATCGCAGAGATGGCTGGAACCTTGGTCTCGGCCCATAACAGAATCCGAGACACCTCATCATGATCCTGGAGCTCCTTGTCCCGCCTTGGTGGTTGATATACACAACCGCCGACGCGTTGTCTGTCTGCACTCAGACTGATAAACCGCTTAAAGGGACCGTCCAGTGTTGGAGGCAAAAGAACAATTGCTCTCAATTCCAAGATGTTGATCGGTAGAACAGACTCTGCCGATAATCATACTCCCTGGCTCCAAAAAAATCGTTCCAGGCACCCCTCCCAGCCCGTCAGGCTGGTATCGGTGGCTATGACCGACCACCTCGGAGGGAGGAAAGATTTCCCCAGGGATAACGTTCCTGGACGTAACCACATCCTAGGGATTCTCGCACCCTGTGAGAGATGATGACGCTGGAATCCAGAGAAGCTTGCGATCAGATCCCAATGACTCAGGATGAGCCTTTGGAATGAAACTGGGCAAACGGAAGTGTCTCCATGAACGCCACCATTAAACCCAGAAGGTGCATACACTTCCGAAGAGACATTACTGTCGAAGACTTCATATCTGTACATGTCGAGGGGAACATGCCCGCTCGCCTGGAAGTAGAGGCACCACTGCCGGTACCGTGTCAAAATGTATTCCTAAAAATAGGATAGACTGCGACGGTTCCAGAGACGACTTCTCTCGTTGTAAAAACTCTGGCCGTTAAGACCAAGCTGAATGGTCGAGCCACAAACTGGTAATGGTCCTGTCAATTGACCAGTCACCCGAAATCCTCCAGAGCTGAAGGAATAGATTGCGAGCCATCAATGCCTCCTCCTTTGAGGACGGCACAATCGAAAGGTCGTCCAGGTAGGGAAGATCGTAAGTCCCTGTCTTTGAAGAATTGTCATGAGAGGTGCCAGAAACCTATGACAAAACGAAGGAAGCACTGGTGTGCAAATAAGCGTCGCGAATGTTGATTGACCAAAAAGACTTCTGCGACAGGGCTGCCACAACGGAGCGAAACGACTCCATGCGGAATGTTCGAGTGTGGACAAGTCGATTCAATCTTCCAGAATAGGGCGAAATTTGTCCTCCTTTTTGGGGACCACCAAGAGGATAAAAAATCCTCTTTCCCGGTCCTCTGTGGAACCGGTATCACCACACTCTTCTACAGAAGAGAATCGATCACTCGCAGTAGAGCGGAAAATAGTTCGGCTCTGACGGAATGCGAGATTAGTAAAAAACTGTCCGGGGTCGAAGAAGAAACTCTATGAAGTAGCCTGCCAACACCACCTGTGTCACCCAGGCGTCCGACACACGGGAAACCCAAGTCGGTTTGAATTGGAGTAAACGACCCCCCACTCGAGAGCGCTCGAATGAGACCCAGACGTCAGTCTGCCTTAGCAGGTTTTTTTTTGTTTTTTTTGCCAGCTTCTGTGTGAACAGAAGTTCTGTTTCCAGGGTATCGGAATTTCTGAGACTTCCCCCTCTTTTTTTTTTTTAAAAAAAAGAAAGACGACCAAAACCCCCAGAGGGTTGGCCGGATCATCCCCTGAACCGAAAAGCCTGACAATTACCGTTCCAGATGCAGAAGTCACAGCTCTGCGCTGCGGTAAAGCTGTTTCTTTTGCCTTTGCTTTGGCAATCAGCTCCGTGAGGTCAGATTCAAGTAGTTGACCCTTACTAAGCTAAAGATAGCAAACCCTGCTTGGAAACCGCGTTCCACTGTCTAAGCCACAGTTCTGACTGTGACTGCTGAGGATTACGCCCTGGATAGCAGTGACGCAGTATCCTTCAACTTGAAAAGCCCATCTACCTCGATAAAAGGGATCCATCTTGCCACGCCGTCTTAGACGGTTCCACCGGCTCAGGAAAACTTTTACAAGTACACATAGATCCTTAATACTGAATCCATGACCCGCGGCTTCGCAGATGGATATTGTTGCCATCTCCGTTTTTCTGTCCAGCGGTTCCTGCAGACTCGCCTTCCCTTTACCAGGAAGATTTGCTAAGCTGGGATAAAGGAACATTCAGTTCAGGAGAAAGGGTCCAATTAACAAACAACTCCGTAGCAACGGATACAGTTTGTAAAGCCGACGCGACCTATGCGACTCCTGAAACATCCTGGCCGACTTACCAGGACATCTAGTTACCTCCTCCGGTAACTGAAACGCCCTCATGGCTCCAATAGTACGGCCCACGAGAGAGGCAGATTGTCTCTGCCGATCCTCCTCGCTACGTGAGAAAGAAACCGATTTGTGTCGTCTTCCTTTAGAGAGACTAGCTGACACTCAATAACTTAGAAGATCAGACAGGCCTTCAATAGAAACTAGTGAGGACCTCCATTTTGTCACTGGAACCTCCGACCGCTGAATCGAGGTCTGCGTGTCAGATACGCGAGACTGATCCTGTAGCGGATCTGGGAGATGGACTGCCCTTGCACAGTATATGGCAGGTTAAACCTGTCAGTAACCAGCACTTCTTAAAGAAGAAACAAACGCTGAAGGGTTAAAGCTCTTAAAGAGAGAGCTACCCCAGCTGTCCCCATTAAGAGTTAACCGCCTAAGAAGGGGTTAAAGTAGCAGACTCCCCACAACCTTGATAATGAAAAGGGTGTGCGAGCCTCAAGCGCCTCTTATAAGGTCGCAGCTACAGGACAGTTATGCCACACTATACAAGAAAAAACGTTCCACAAAATCGCTAAAAAATTGCGTTGTTTGTATATCGCAATGGACCAAAGTCATTAAGGGGATCGCTAACCGCTTATGCGATGTTAATGAGATCGCTCAGATTGGCAGCTGCTAGCGACATTAAAAGAGATCACACAAACGATCGCATAGCATGCGTCGTTATCAGGATTGTTAGTGGAAACGCTAGTGGCAATAATAATATTAATATTAATATCGCAGGCTCCCCACAACCTCTTTATTAATTGAAAAGAGTGTGCGAGCCCCTTATGTGATAACAGCCGCAGAACCGCGCAATCTGTCACTCCTAAGTGCCCCAGACGACGTCCGCGCTGTGGGGGTGAAAGAGTTAAGCTTCTGCCCGCGGGCTAGAAGCGATTCACCCAGTGGTAACGGCTCTTGCCGGGAGGGGAGGGGAGCGATGTCTGGAGAGCTTGCTATCCCCTCAGCCTTTCATGTAATGGCCGCCGCGCTCTGCCTCCGATGTGCTCCCTGTACAGGAGCCAGAAAAGGAGACTGCCATAAAGCGCGCCTCAGAGCGCGGGAAATTCAAAAATAAAAAGCGCGCACTCTCTCTCTCCCTTCTCCTCAGAGTCACCGGCATGTATAATGTACAGCGGCTGCCGCAGCAGCCGTTAAATCACTCACACACATCTTTATAAAAATGTGGAGTACTCACCAGCCGAGCGCCACAGGGACCCCCAGGGGTTTCTGGCACGTGCCCATGCTTCCCCCCCAGGGCGGGGATCGCAGTGACCCCTGCGCGTGGTTTGCGTCCCCGCCAGGGAAGCTATCCTCATCCCCCGGGCCGGCAGGGTTCTGCAGGGACCACCCTCAGGGTAATTACAGATCCGCCAAGGGAGAGGTTGGGGTCCAGCAGCGCTGAGACCCCTGAGACCTCTAGACCAACTCTGGTGATCCAAGTCTCTTGTCCGAATAAAATAATAAAATCTTCTGAGGAGCTGCTTCCAGCAGCGACCATCCTCTGAGACCTCAAATTCTAGACTGAAGACCTGAGTAGGAGGAGCCCGAGCTGGAGGGGCCGGTCAACACGCTTTTGAATCTAAGGTGTTAATCCTATCTGGGGCTCCGCCTACCCACTAGTAATGAGTGTGTCTCCCTTCCTTCATCTGCAGCTGAAAGGGTAACCTAGAGTCCGTGGGCCGTAATAAGCCTTGCCTCCGGCTTCCAGAGACGGAGTGCTGCGGCTGCAGGCCCTTTATTTACTCCTTGCCGTTACGGCGCGTACAAAGAGGATTACATCCTCACGCTGGCCAGTACTTTGTTGGCAGAGTCAACGCGCTCTGCACTCCTGCTCCACCATTGAAGACAACAGCTCCAGCGTCTGCTATAATGTATATAGCCCAATAACAGCCCCTCCTGCGACGTATATATGGCCTCGGCCCCTCCTGTGACATATATGCCACCAGTGTCTTTTCAAAATTCATTGCAAAGAGTCGACTGTGCTTCAGACTGACGCAAATCTAGAAAATCAGTTGCAAGTAGCATCAAAAGAATTATCAAGTTGATAATTTTCTACAGCTCCGAATGATAGTATTCATATTCAAATGGCCACCAGCAGAAAAAAAGTTCCCCACTCCAACGTTAGACTGACAATCTGGTCTCAAAGT
Organism: Oophaga sylvatica; assembly: GCA_033576555.1. Lineage (NCBI taxonomy): Eukaryota > Metazoa > Chordata > Amphibia > Anura > Dendrobatidae > Oophaga > Oophaga sylvatica. The sequence goes on from JARQOD010000001.1 coordinate 343,681,738, forward strand.
AGGTCATGTATATCAAATACCAGTAGTATATTTTTCATGTATTTTTTCTATTTAGAATTTGTAGCTCAAAACAGTAGCAAGCAGAATTTTGTTCTGAGTTACCCTAGCTCTATAAACATACTGCATGCTTCAGATGTGTATTTTTACTAATAATTGTAATTAATAAGCCACCCACAATCTAGATAATAAAGGCAAAAAAAAGTGAATCATCATAATACCTGTCAATTCTTCATCCTGATGATTGCTACGCTGCACAGAGAAACTGATCTTGGCTGCCAATTTTCCACCAAGGACAGACTCATGGGAAACTGCTTTCTTGTTAGCAACTTCTGTAAGAGAAAACTGTGTACAACATCATTGTGTATATAGCCTATTTAGCCATGTGTAATCTTAGCAATTTAAGGTATATATAAATATATATATTTTTTTAAACTTAAGATTAAAGAAGCCCTCCAACGAAGATTTTTTGGAATTACGGTAAATCTGTGCATATGTGCATGTAATGTAGTGTGAATGTGTTAATATACGCACCTACCGCTATCTTCTGCAGGATATAGCGCTGTCCCACTGCTCCTCTCAGTGATGTCACAGCACACCAGACTATTCCAGATCACTTTATGAACGAGCCGGAAGTCTCTCTTACATTGTAAGTTCATGAAGCCTTGTTCTGACACTCAATAGGAATACATTGTAAAAGAAACAGAGAGCAGTGTGACCTGGACAGTCTGAAGACTGGTGATGTCGCTCAGAAAAGAAGCAGAACGGCACTGCATCACAGAGAAAGTGGCGGTAGCCGAGTATATTCACGCAAACGCTACACTACATGCACATACGCACATTTATTAAAAAAAGATCTTTATGGAAATGCTTCTTTAAAGGCATTGGCATCCTATTTTTATTTTAGCAAATGTGCTCCTTTTTGCTCTTGTGTCTGTTTTCTTCTTCTTAGTCATTGTGCTCCCTTTTCTGTGGTTTTAATGAGTAAATGACCATATGTTTACTACTTTAATCATAAGGTGTATGAGCCAGCATTTTGTTACAACTGATCACTCCTTTCAGCCAATTCTTCCACATGTGGTAGGAGTATGAGCTGGTATCTCATGGTAAGGACTGACTACTTATTTATAGGCTTCAGTGTGTTTACCAATAAAGTAATTGCTCCCGTGTAAGGTGATAACAGCATCACAATGACTATTGCAAACTTAAATATATAGGACTACCCAACTAACAGCCATCCCATGACAAAGCTGTTGGCGAAACACGTGTTGGGTGTCTTTAACCAGTGAACAGATTACTGTATAAAAGCATTTTTCACTTATTATATGCATTGATTAATGTACAAGAGATGAGGCCTGAGACAAACTTGACACTTAGGCTATGGCGAATTTGGCAGCAGCAACTGTCACGCAACCAGAGTTTGCTAGGTGTCACTGTAACAGTGCGTGCAGGACAATACAACTGAATAGGGTAGCATTGCGACAAGCATGTTGCCAAAAATTTGACGTGGTTTTAAATTTGAACCTTGCTTGCTGCGGTTGCAGTACCCTCAGGGAGTGCAATGGAACCCCATTCACCAGTAATGCATTGTATTGCGATGTAGCAGGGACATTATGAAAGTTTGGCAGCAAGTATTGTGGTCAAAGTAGCCGGTCTAAGCCCAACCTCAGATTTGTAAAAATAGATTGAGACTCATCGGTAATTTGGTTTCTAGGAACCATCCACAACAGCTTCACAAGAAGTTACTCCTAGCCCTGATAGGGAAAGGAAACACAAAAGGTCAAATGGCCCACACCACTTTCTCTCTCCAGTGTTATATCAAAAGGACCACACAAGCATGAATACTTCAATATTTATTTACACCAAGAAGTGACGCAAACAAAAATAGTAGGGTGGAAATTACCCCTGCTGTCATAGAGGGATCCTAGAAACTGAATTACCAATAAGTCTAATTCTATTTTCTCAAGTCATCCTCCACAACAGCACTACAGGAGGCATGCCAAAGAACAAGTTTCATAGAGGGACAAAGGCCTTTAGAACTTTTATCCAAAAAGCCAAATCAGTATTAGATATTAGGTCGAGTCTACAATGTTTGAAGAAGGTATGGACAGAGGACCAGGTAGCTGCTGTGCAGATCTGCTCAATGTACGTGCTTGCCCTTTCAGCCCATGGTCCACAGATGAAGCTCTGGTGGAGAACACTGAACTTTTCTGGAGGTAACAAGTGCTGGTTCTTGTAAGGTCCGCAAATTGCTTTTTTAATACAATTTGCACCAGTGCTTTTTGAAGCCTTTTTGCCTTTGTTTAATGTCCTGTCACGGGTGTGTCGCGGCGGAGATCGTCGCGATTGCACACCCTGACTTCGCACAGCTGAGTTTCTGGTGCTGGGTGTTTTTCGGCACTGAGGGAGTTAATTCTTTCTCTCTCGGTGCTGGGCTGACCAGCCTCGCCCAGCTGCGATTGATGTTTTGTTAATTAGCTTCCTTCATATACCTGCTGGTCTGCTGGGGAAGTTGCCGGTGAAAGCATTCATTCAGACCAGCAGAGCGGATCGTTTCTGAGAAGACTTAAGCTAAGAGTGCCTGTTGTGGTTTTTCCTCTCCTCGCTTATTGTTTATCTCCTTAACCTTTTGTGTTCCTCTGTAGTAGAAGTGTTGTATGCAAGGCTGTGTTTTCGTTACCCCTTGTCTGTCTCGTTTGTCTTAGACTGTGTGTAAGCTGTGACCTGCCCATTCCCTGTGGTGGTAATCAGGGTCCTTCTCAGGACTAGATTACAGTGGTCAGGGATCTACAGGAGACAGGGTTACGCTGGCGGCCTGGACCTCTGTACCATTAACAGTACCTCCAGGTAGAGGGACTAGTCAGGACCCCAGTTCAGGGTCAGCATAGACCCCGGTCCACCTCTATCCAGAGACAGCGTGACACGTACACAGTATTGACCCACAATACATAGGATATTATGTCAGGTAAGACATTTCTGGCAGATACTATGTATACATGTTGATTTTCTCTATTATATGAAATTTAGAATGATGTCACATTAGATATAGGTTGCTATCATTGAATACATCTGTTATACGTCGTGACATGTCCATAGTGTTGGATGAAGTTATTCTGATCCATCTTTCCTCCAGGTTTTTGATCGATGGAGATGGTGAAGGATAGCTCTACGTATGTCCAGCATATGGAACTCCATTTCTCTACTGTCAGATGGATTTTGGCAAAAAGGTAAAATGATCTCGAAACATATGGAACTCTGAAGTTACTTTAGGTAGGACAGATGGATCCAATCGGAAAATGATCCTATCTTCTAGAGTTCTTAATTAAGGTTCTCTGGCCGAGAAGGCCTGTAGATCACGGATTTTTCACGGTGTTGTGATTGGCACCAAAAAAAAAAAAAAAAAGCTGCTTTCCAGGACAGTGTGTCTAAGCCTATAGGCTCACATGGTGGAAGTTCTTGGGCCTTGCGGTCTATATTCAGATACCAGGCCGGGACCAAGCTGGATACTCTTGGTCATAATCAAGACACTGCGATGATAAACGTTCTGATCCAACGATGATCTGCCAGACTTTAGCTAAAATATAAAATAAGGGCTGCCACTTTGACTTTTAGAGTACTAGTCTTTAATCCCTTTTCCAGCACACTCTGTAGGAAGTGTTGAATTTTGGCCATGTTTGGATGTAGAAGATCCGAAGGGGTAGAACCACACCAGGATAAAAAGGTTTTCCATATTGTGTTATTGGCTTTCTACTTTTATGAAGCATATCTATGAACTTGTTCAAGAGACCCCTAGCTTTTAGAATGACGGACTCAGAAGCCAAGCAGAAAGTCGCAAGGTTTGAGGATCTGGATGATAAAGAAGGTTGCTGATGCTTCCTTCTATTTTCAGGATGTTAAATGTTCCGAACTAACATCTCTTTGGCCATAGAGGTTCCACTAGGATTGCCGTCATCTTGCCAGTTCTGATTTTCTGTAACGTTCTTGGCAGAACAGCAATTGGTGGGAAAGAATATGTCAGTTTGAAATCCCAGGCGTGTGTGAAAGCATCTAGAGAGTTTAATTTTAGAGAGAAGCATTCTTTCTTTTTGTATTTTGACAGGTTGCAAACAGGTTTACTACTGGGGGCCCCCCATTTTTTTGACCAATATCCGATATACGTCCTTAGTTAAGCTCCATTCCCTGGGTGTATGATTTCTCTGCTGAGAAAAGCTACAAGATGTTGGTGGAACCCTTTAGATGGTGCGCCAATAGGGAGAGGACATGTTGCTCTGCCCGAGCAAAAATTCTGGCTGAGAATTTTTAGGCTTTCATATCTCGTGCTTCCCTGGTGGCAGATAGGTGAGCTACTGCAGTCATGTTTTTTTTTTTGTTTGTTTTTTTTTACAGGAGTTCCCTGCACTAAAGTCATTGCAGCCTTGAGGACCTCCTCCACTGCTTTCAGTTCTCTGAAATTGGATGACCGAAAACTGATGTCTTGAGACCATATCCCCTGGAACGAGGCCTGAGAGACTGTGGCTCTTCATCAGCTTTAGCTGACATCTGTTGTGATGGTCGCCAGAGGATTCTGATTCCAAGATACTCTGTTCAGTTTCTTTTTTTTTTTTTTTTTTTAATTGAGCCAAAAGATGAATGAAGCTTTTACTTGACCTGGTGAATGGATTGTTCCATTTAGGGATCCAGGGATTTGTCCCAGGAGGAATGGATGTGCGTCTGTAGAATTCTTCTATAGGCACGAGCCCAAGCTCTTGCCTGGATTCACAACATCATAAAACCCATTGGGTTGACTACTCAAAGAACACATATGACAAACCCTTCAGATCCTAACATCCCTGCGGTGGCTGGTGAACTATTAAAAATCGGACTTAGTCCCTTCCACTAGAAATATCTTCTTAGGGATTCTGTTGGATTCTCAAGATCAGATATACCGGTTACCGAGAGACAAACGGATCCAGTTATGATCCAAAGTATCTTTTGAGATTCGTAATGTTAGTCTTTTGGGGTTATCATCAGAAAGTTGTCAAGGTGGAGGAGGATTCAGTTTTCCGGTTTGGGATGGGTGCAGTTACCTCCACCATGATCTCCATAAATACTTGAGATGCTGATGAAATCCCGAATGGGAGGGCATTGAATTCATATTGGAGTACTTGAGCCCCCTGGGTAACTGAAAATCTCAGGTATTTCCGGTAGGGCGGTTATGATGGACTTGTTCCAAAACGTGAGTTCGGATGTGCACCGCACTTGATCCGTGGACCATACAGGTAAATCCAATACACCTCTGTGTCTGTTTGCTTCCTATGTCTGCTTTGCCATTGGCATACTATACTCTTGCTTTGCATTCCTTTTACATCCATTGGGCACCCAGTTATTTCCTTTGCATCATGTGTTTCTCAGGTGTATTTATCTACACTGCCAACTGTATATGATTCGGAGCACAAACATATGGCAAAAATTAGTGCCCTTGTGGTATGCATGGCTTCTGTGACTATAAGGAATATTATTGTACTTGTCTTTTATGACATTCATACGAGTATAATCCACATCTAATTTATCAACATAGGTAAGTACTGGGAAAATATACATACAGCTGACACTTTACAAATAATCACACCTCCATTGTACTGGTTGTTATACAGTTAATCACATTTCTGCACAATACTGTATTGCAAGAACATGGATATTATTCTTACCAGATATGCTTTACCAGGATAGCAACTCAAGTTGGAGCAGTTACAGGAGGGCAAATAAACACGTGGGTCTAAGGAAGTGCACAGAAAAAAATGGAGATTCTTCTTCCCAGCAAAACCTTGCTTTAATCCCACAATGCAACACTTTATTTGCTGCTAAAAACATAGGTTATAAAATTCAGCCACCACTAGATGGTGCTATAATGCAACAAACCAGCACATAAATAGGAACATATTGCCCTATATTCATATGGGCAGAACACTCCCCGCTTGGCATCAACTGATGCCACTTACAGGCTCTTTTAGCGAAAACAATAAAACAAGTTCCGCAACTGGTCTGAGGAATAGGTTACTCTCCCCAGTCTTCCACACTTTGATCTCGACCTTGCGCACTTTCCCATCCTTGCTTGGGAATACTTTGAAATGATTGGCCACTAGGCCTCATCACCAGTGTGACTGGCTGCCTTTCATGAGTACATCACTGGGTTTGATGTTCAGTTTGTCGATCTGCCACTTCTTCCTTAGCTGTAAGGTGGAGAGATAATGTTTTCTCCATCTGTCCCAGAAGGTATAGGAGAGACTTTGTACTTGTCTCCATTGACGTCTGTAGACGTCCTTTTTGCTGAATTCTACAAGTGGAGCGCTAAGAGCACTGGTTTTCTGAGTGAGTAACATGGCGGGAGTGAGAATGGTCGGATCTCCAGCGTAATTAGAAAGTTCAGTCAATGGTCTGGCATTTTCCAGGTTTGGAACGGTAAATGCATGTTTGCAATGGTGCCAACCTTTGCAAGGTTTCTGACTGAAAGGTGATGTTGACTTGTAAGTCTGAGCCACATGAATTAAAACAAGCGATGGCACGAACAAGCGAGTTCCAAGTTGAGAACCTGCTGAAACGGTGGGATTTGAGGTAATGATCTGAAGTCATCATACGTAGAACGGATACCTGAGGTTAGATTTCCTCATCTGCATCTACCAGTTCAAAGGTGTCTGACTCATCACTGTAAGGGCTCATACTCACTGGGCTGGAAAAAAAATCGGTCCGTTTTCGGCAGGAAAAAAAACGGTACAATTGTTGTAAAAAGGCATGCGATTTTGATGCGATTTTAAATCGCACCATGCGTTTTCTGTCAGTTTTCCATCAGTTTTCCATCTGTATGCAATGCGATTTTAACATGAAGTTTTACATAGAGCAGTTATCTCTATGTAAAAAGTCATGTAAAAATCACATTGTAACAAAAAAAAGTACACAAAAAGCAAATAATTATATATATAATATATATATATATATATACATATAATATATATATATATATAATATATATTATATAGGTCATACACTTCTACATAGTATAATAGCCGCTAATTCATCCCTGGCATTACTGTAAAATCACACTGACAGCTTTAATAAGAATAGAAACAATACATATACACAATATAATACACACATATATATATATATATATATATATATACACATATATGTAATTGTGACATATATATATATACATATATTTATAGTTCCTAGACTTCTACATACTGTAATAGCCGCTAATTCAATTGCCAGCTTTTGTGAAATCACAGAAGCCGACATGAAATGATACATTGTTTCCACACAGTTAACCATGTCATTTCCTGTATTTTGATATATGGTTTCAACTTACAATTACATGAGTGTATTTGTACAAAATTTCAGACATGTAGGGGTTAATTAAAGGTGTAAATTCGTTGAAAAAAAATGCGTGGGCTCCCGCTGTATTTTCTCCACCAGACAGACAAAGCAAGCGAGTGGGGGCAGATAATAATAGCCTAGGGAGGGTAAATTTTTTTTGTGCCCCCCCTGGCTACTAACATCTGCCCCCAGACACCCCAGAAAGGGCAAATCTATAATTAGATTCGCCCTTTCTGGCACTTTGCCCGTCTATTCCCATTGCCCTGTAGCGGTGGCGAATGGGTTAATAATGTCACCTTAATGTCACCGTAGTATTGAAAGGTGACCTTAAGGCAGGTTAATAATTGAGAGCTGTCAATTAGACAACTATCAATTATTAATCCTATTGAAGTAAATTAAAAAAACAGACACATTAATAAAAATTAATTTTAATGAAATAAAAACACATTTTTTTGACCATATTTTATTTTACACTTAATCCGTGCGAAGCCATTGATCTCCTAAAATAAAGAAAAAAAAAATAAAACAACATTATTCTTACCTATTCCGCCGATCTGTCACGTCCCACGCTGTAATCCTTCACAAAGGGTTAACTAGCTTTGAGCCAAGCAGTGCAAGTAATCCTGCATGCTCAGCTCAAAGCTCCTGAATGAATAAGTTCCTCTCCTGGCGACAGGAGAGGATGTGTTTAATGAATGAAGCTTAATTGATTGTGTCCACTTTCCCTTTAAGTCAGGACACTAAAGTTAAATTGCCAATAAATCAATTAAGCTCCATTCATGAATCACTTCCTCTACTTTCTGTGGTAGAGGAACTTATTCATTCAGGGGGTTACAGCTAGGAGACAGAATTATCTCCCTGCTAACTGTAACCTCTTAACCCTTTCTGATGGATTACAGCGTGGGACCTGACTGTACATCGGATTGGTAAGTATAATTTTGCTTTTTTATTTTATTTTTATTACAGGAAATGGTTTTAGCAGGAAAATAAAATACGGTCAAAAACTGTGTGATTATTTAATTAAACTTATTTTTTATTAAACTGTGTGTGTTTGATTTTCTTTCATACAATAGGATTAATAATTGATAGTTGTCTAATTGACAGCTCTCAATTATTAACCTGCCTTAAGGTCACCTTTCAATACTACGGTGACATTATTAACCCATTCGCCACCGCTACAGGGCAATGGGAATAGACGGGCAAAGTACCAGAAAGGGCGAATCTAATTATAGATTTGCCCTTTCTGGGGTGTCTGGGGGCAGATGTGAGTAGTCAGGGGGGCACAAAAAAAATGTACCCTCCCTAGGCTGTTATTATCTGCCCCCACTCGCTTGCTTTGTCTGTCTGGTGGAGAAAATACAGCGGGAGCCCACGCATTTTTTTTCAACGAATTTACACCTTTAATTAACCCCTACATATCTGAAATTTTGCACACATATACTCATGTAATTGTAAGTTTCAACCATATAAAAAATACATGAAATTACATGGTTAAATGTGTGTAAACAATGTATCATTTCATGTCGGCTTCTGTGATTTCACAAAAGCCGGCAATTGAATTACCGGCTATTACAGTATGTAGAAGTGTATGAACTATAAATATATATATATATATATATATATGCATATGTCACAATGACATGTACATATATATATATATATGTATTCTATGTGTATATATGTAGTGTTTTGTGAGCTGTCAGTGTGATTTTACAGTAGCCGGGGATGAATTGCCGGCTTTTCAAAGGAGACTGTGTGCGTATACATCGGACAGCACTTGCATGGGACGAGTGCTGTGCGATGATTTCTCGCACCCATTGACTTGCATTGGCGATTATCATGCCAAAATCGCATCAAATCGCAGCATGCTGCGATTTTTTTCTCACACCGATTTCTGATGAGAAAAAAAAATCGCAAATGAAAACTCACCCATTGACTAACATTGGTCAGATTTGAATCCGATTTTTTTTCATCAGATTTTCATCCGTTTTCGGCGCAAGTGAGTATGAGGCCTTAGGCGTCGAACGGTATAGGAGTGCAGGGCCCGTAAACCAGGTTGTGTCCTTAAGATGTCTTGATTCGATGGATCTAGTTGTGTGGTCCGCAGGATTGCAGTGTGTGAACACATAGCGCCACTGCCTAGGGCAAGTGGATCTCCTGATCCTTAGCACCCGATTGCTGACGTAAACATAAAAGCGTCGAGTTTCATTGCAAATGTACACCAGCACGACCTTGCTGTCTGAGTAGAACTCGAAGTCCTTGATTTTCAGGTCAATTTCTGTCGTGATAAGTTCAGCTAACTCTACTGCTAGCACAGCTGCACAGAGTTCTAGTCTGGGTATCGAGTACTCACAGAGTGGCGCCAGTTTTGTCTGGCTCATAACAAGCCTTACATGGCATTGTTCTTTAATGTCAGTACTTTTCAGATATGCTACTGCTGCAAATGCTTTGGTTGAGAAATCGCAGAAGATACAAAGCCTTTGTTTTTTCTTCTGCTGATGGCACGGAAGCATATGGTCGTGCCACAAAGATTTGACAAGGCTTCTAAAGATTTCTTCCATTTTGTCCACAAATCTGTCTTCTCCATGGGAAGCGGATCATCTCATTCAGACGTCTCTTGGGTGAAGTCTCCCAACATCATTTTACCTTGGATAGTTACAGGGGTTACAAATCTTAGAGGATCCTACAAGCTGTTTATCATGGACAGGATGCCTCTACGCATGAAGGGTTTCTCTCCTTCACTGATCTGAAAGGTAAATGCATCCCTCTTCAAGTCCTGGGTTCGAGTCCCACCAAGGACAACATCTGCATGGAGTTTGTATGTTCTCCCCGTGTTTGCGTGGGTTTCCTCCGGTTTCCTCCCACACTCCAAAAACATACAGATAGGGAATCTAGATTGTGAGCCCCTTTGGGGACAGCGACGATAATGTGCGCAAACTGTAAAGCGTTGCGGAATATGTTAGCGCTATACAAAAATAAAGATTATTATCCCAAAGTAAACCAAGGCTCCGCTGCATGGGAAGGGAGTCTGTGTTTAAATCAGTCTTTTAGATCAGTTGAGTAATCTTTAGAGTGAAAAGCTGTCATTTTTAGGCTGTTGGAAGTGATTTTGTGCAATCTCAAATTGGACAAAGCAAAGCATTTCTTGTGCCTTTTTAGGAGACTGACTGCAGATTCATCTGTGGGTGTGGATTTCAAGCAGTAATCCACGTAGAAATCCTTCTCCACAAACGATCTAAGATCCGACCCGTACTTTGATTCGCCTTCTCTGGCTGAATATCTAAGGCCATAGATGGCGACAGCAGGGGGAAGGGCCGTTCCCGAAGATGTGCACTCTCATCCGATACTCCACGATGTCTTTGTAGGGGTCATTATCACGGTACCACAAGAACCTCAAGTCGTTTCGATGTTCTTCTTTGACAAGGAAGCAGTGAGACATCTGGTGCATGTCAGACATAAATGCCACTGCATCTCTGTGGAAGTGAAGAAGTACTCCTAGAAGTCAGTTATTGAGGTCTGGGCAAGACAGAAAGATGTCTAGTGAGACACCTTTGTATCTGGTGCTTGAGTCAAATACTACTCTTATCTGACCAGGTTTCTTAGGATGATACACGCCGAAAATGGGCAAGTACCAACATTCCTCGGACTCTTGAAGTACAGGTACAATTTCTGCGTGGCCATTCTGGAATATTCTCTCCATGAAGGCAAAAAAGTGCTCTCTTGTTTCTGGTGCCTTTTGCAGTTTGCGTTTGAGGGAGACAAAGTTCTCTGTTATTGGGTAAGCGTTGCCTCTGGGGTTTAAATGGTAGGGGTGTGACCCAACTGTTCGACTCATCTCTTAGTATTTCTCGATCCATGATGTCCAAAAACAGTCTTCTATGGACATTGCTACCTTGTTGTCTTCTCTTGTCCTGTGGAAAACTGAGCACCCTATATGATCTTGGTCGCCATCACATGCGTGGTCTTCACAGGAAGGATCAGCTAACGGACAAGGTAGATGAGAATTGCGTGGCAATTCTTTTATCAGGAAGCTACTCTTACATGGCTGGAAGAGAGATGGACGTCCATTTTCAAGAGTATTGGTGAGCATACTGTTGACTGAGGTCGACTTGTGTGCTCCATCTAAATAGACGTCTCCTACAATGACCCATCACAGGTCAAGTCTCTGTGCATATGGGGCGTTCTGTAGGCCGCTAATTTGTCCTCTAGCTTTATGGACTCGTAGTATGTCTATTCCGAGGAGTAAGGCAATCGGAGCTTCTTGGTCCCAATCCGGTATCAGGTGGGCTACACGCTTCAAATGGGAATGGTGAGCTGCTACCTCTGGCGTAGGTATCTTGGATCTATTGTCAGGAATCTGGCTGCACTCCAGTATTGATGGCAAGGCTATGCAGGTTTGACTGACTATAGACTCTACCTTTAATCCGGTTGCTTTTCTCCCCGCCGTCTCGACAGTACCCGCACATCTTCAAGGAGTAAAAACCGGGGCCAGCAATGCTGAAGGTGTCAAAGAGAAAGGACTTGGCTAAAGACCTGTTGCTCTGATCATCCAAGATTGCATATACCTTGATTGCCATATCCCGGTGGCTTGCTGGGTAGACTCTGACAAGGCTGATCTTCGAGCAGGATCTTTCTGCTACAAGTTCTTTACAGATCTCTGTACACTGAGAAGTGACTACTGGGGTGTCAATGCCAATGTCTATCTGCTTCTCGCCATACTCTTCTACTTGCGACGATACCCCTGAGGGTGGTCCAGGGTGTAAGGCTGTGTTGTGCTCTACTCTACCACATTCTGTGCATTTCACACTGGTTTCATAGTTCTTGCCGAAGTGCGAGGTCGTCGCACAGCATCTGAAACATATCTTGCTTTCTTTGAGGAAACCTTTGCGGTCTTCTAGAGGCTTCTCGATGAAGGCTCTACAGTTTAGCAGAGGATGTGGTTTCTTGTGCAGGGGGCAGTGTTTGCTGAGATCCTGAGGTTTGTCTTCCTCTGGAAAGGACTTGCTTGCCCTGTATGGAAATCCTGTGGAGGTAAGTTTTGTGGACTGGCACTGGTGTTTTACAGGGTTTGACACCAGGGGCAGTGATACATGACATAGTGCTGCGGAATATGTTGGCGCTATAGAAATAAAATTATTATTATTATAGTGCAATCAAAACTGGGGTCATTTCTAACTCTTACTTGTTGAGCAACAAAGTCTACGAACACCCTGAAACGAGGAAATGAAACCTTATAAGTTTGTTTGTAACGGGACCAGTGATTGACTCACTTCTCTTGTAGGTTGTAAGGGAGCTTTTGAACAATTGGGTTGACACCTCTGGCAGTGTCCAGGAATGCCAACCTGGGTAGGTCTCCTTCTGCCTGAGCAACCTGTACCTTCATTAACAAGTCACTCAGTTCCCTGAGCTTTTGATAACCCTTATTCACTATTTTGGAAAATAATCAATTCTTTCATACAAAGCATTTTCTATAGCTTCTACTGATCCATAACATTGATCAAGTCTCTCCCACACCATAAGAAGGCCTGGGTGTGGGTACTTTATGTTAATGTTTCTGATTGTTTGGCATGTACGGCAGACTAGTTCCCAAGCAACTTTACCATTAGATCTAACTCTTCACTACTGGAAAGATCCAAGTATCTGATGGCGCTCCAGAAGGAGGCTCGCAATGCTCTATAGCTCTCAGCTCGATTGGTGAATTTTACAAGTCTCTTTGTCACCAGCTCCCGGCGAGCAAAGAACTTCACAAAGTTCATAGTGACTAGGTCAATGCCAACATGAGCTGGTGTGCTGTTGTCATGCGGTGTGTGTGGTGCCTCCTCATACCTGGTAGGAGCTTCTGGCTTAGGATAGTCTGTATAATACCGTTCTGATGCGAAGGGTGTCCCTTTCAGTCTGGGTGGAGGCTGTACCTTCTGTTCTGTAGGGCGGTAGTTGTGGTCGACATCATTTTGTAGCATACTTTCTTTCTTCCAGTACTGTGGTTCATGGAGGGATCTCTAGTAATCTGCATAGGCTGATTGGTGTAATGGTTCAAGGTTGTCGTCTATTCTGGGATGCTGGTAGACATATTCTAAGATGTGCTGTGCTGGATCCTGTCGATCTAGGTCTGGTCCAAGTACGTTGCTGCCTCTCTCAGATTCAAGAAACTCGACGGCTTCTAAGAACTCAGCCCTGGCTATCGAGGCAGCTGCCTCTTTTTCTGCGGTAAGTCTTTTCAAAGTCTTTTGTAGGCGTGCTCGATTCGCATTTCGATTTGCTTGCAGGCGTGCTCGTTCTGCTCCTTGATCTGCTTGTCTTCGCTTTAACTGCATCTCTTGCGCAGCAATGGAGGATCTTACTTTTGCCGCCTCAGCTTGTGCACAGGCGAGAGCAGCAGAATTCTTTGATGTAGACTTGCTAGAGCGGCTCGTTTGGGAACTCGTCCTGAGTGAAGATGTCTGGCTTGTGGACATTCTGTTTCTGTTTGCAGACTGCAGGGAGTCTCAGAGCGGGTAAAAACAAACTTGAGAATGGTCTGAGACGTGTTGAGCTTGTTAAACGGCTGCAATCTCGGTACTTCTGACTGTATTGTGGCCGTTTCAATATCCGCAGGCAGTGCGGTGTGTGTACCAGCGGCTCCATAAGTCATATTTGCTATCGCAGCCATCTATCATCTGTTTTACTGTTCTGTCTTCAAATACGTTGATACGGTGTGCAATCTAACATACAGCATAACCACTTCTGTCTTCCAAAATAAGCAGACCGTTCTCTGTAGTCTAACTTGTTTATTGGTGAACAGGTATAGATCATGCGGTAAAACTATAAGAATACAAACAATACTGGGATGTTGGTAGACATATTCTACCAATTGGGCAAATAATCACACAGCTGACACTTCTCCAGTAACTCATCCAGTGCTGGTCCAAACATATAGTTTCCCCTAAAGGAAATAGAGAAGAGTTAGATTTTGACAAGACTGAAAACCTTACCAGAATTATGTGGCCTTGCTGAAAAAGAGGTAGGGATTCTAATAGCTCTTCTCTTGAGGTTCCCATGCTGGGATGTTCTTTCAGCTGTTTTAACCACCGGAACATGTACCTCGCTATACACGTAGACACGTCATTTGTGTTCAACAGGGTTGCTTAAGTCTTCCAGGATTACTTATCTATTGAATTTCACAGAATACTTCATTGGACACTGTGTCCTTTCCTTTTTTCCATCTCTATTTGTGTAGTCGGGTAGGTTCATTTAATAAGATGTGTTATATAGAAATAACTTCCAATGACATTTTTCATAATATTATTCTTTATAATTGATGATGTATCCGCATTATTCAAATGTAATAATCACTTACAATTTTTTCATGAAAATTACATAACTATATAGAAATATCAATTGCTTATTTTATAGTACACTGAGGAAGGTCGTTTGGGACTGAAACATCTATTTTTGTACTTGTTTAAATGGACTACAATTAAAATCAAGAAATTTATTCATTTTTGAGTGTCAAGTTTTTTCATATTCTTTAGCAGGCTGTCCATTTTACGATCCATTGGGTCCCTCAGTTGTGAGGACTCTTCAAACGGCACTGTAGTATTTTTTGAAACTTTAACCTTCTTCCTCTAGTGTAAATCTAGGTTTCAGCTCGGTTGGTATCCCTAAGCACTTCTCTGGAAGCTCCCACTCCTCAAATATTAGACTCTGGATATTATCATGTATTGGGAATATCTTTCTCTTTTTTGTCTTAAGACTCCTAAACACGTCGTCTTGGACTGTATGGGTAGTTTTCTACTCCTCCACATACATAGTAGTTCTCACTGCTGTGAAGAGTTTCTCCATGTCTTCCAACAAGGAATAATATTTATTATTTCTCTGGGTTGGGTCTGTGCCTGTAGCTAACTCATCTTCTTCCCATCACTCGCCTGTGATGAATCGCTAACCTTCCTGCGAGTCTGAATCTGTTTGCCGCTCCATACACATTTCCCCTTTTGGGTTCCTGATGGGATCACTGAAAATGACTGGAAGAATGAGAGTAGGGATGACTGAACTGCGTCGCAGACAATCCCTCTTCATTTCTCCATCAAGAAGGGGTGTTCCTCTTTTACAATTTTATGTGTGCAGCTTTGGCAGATGTTTTTTATGGAAAGATGGACATTTTTTGACACAGATGGCAGACTTATGAGAAGGAGAGGGAGGAGGAGGAGAGCCAGGGAGCTACTGGCTCACAACTGCTCTTCTTTAAAGAGCGGTGAGGTCCTGTGTCCAGAGGACACAGGAGCAGCTACTCGAGGGGAAGGCCGAAGCAATCGTCCTCAGCAGCCCAGCCAAAAGGTATGTAGGATAGTGCCTGTTGCTGGCCATAGAACACCTCAAGATGACCTCAGCATGCCCTATAGAGACGGAAACAACAGTGCAGAGAGGAAGACGGGTGGGCCATCTGACTTCTGTTCCCTGTCCCTATTAGGGCGAGGAGTAACCTCCTGTAGTGCTGTTGTGGAGGGTGACTTGAGAAATCCAGAATAGTGGATGGATGCCAGACGAGCAAGGAACCTGTGCACAACTCCATTGAAGGTGACATTAGAAATGCTCTTATTGTAAAGGATACAGAGTTACACAAAAAAGAAACCAAGGTATGTTTCAAATGCAACAAACCAAAAGAGTTAAAAAAAAAAAAAAAAAAAGGTTGTTTGGCTGAAAGAACTTCAGAAACAATTTCCAAAAGGGTCCAAGCAAAGGTGAAAGAAAATCTCTGATCCATATGAATTGCACATTTAAAAGCGGAAAAATAATCAGACATTAAAAGGTTGGTGCATTGACTTTGGAGCAATGAGTCATATGAATAGCGATAAAAGCTTTTTCTCAGAACTTGACGTAAATAACAAGGAAACATTCTATCTTGCTGATGGATGTTGAATAAATGCAGTATTGGACATGGAGTCCTCATGTGCCACTGTACAAACAGACAATGAAGCCATACCAGTAAAAGACATGTTATACGTTCCCAGTCTAGAAAGAGGATTGTTATTCGTTAAGTGCATGACAGCCAAGTGTCTCACTGTAAAATTCCAAAGTGATAGCCATTGCCAAAGAGGATAAGCATTTATATCTTCTCAACGATTTAAAAAGAAGAGGTTCAGCACACATGGACACAATGACTATATCCATACATGCAACAGATGTCTTAACATGGACATTTAGAAAGCATTTAGAAGCTGCAAAAAAAAAAAAAAACAAATTTGACAAATGATCCAAAAACATAATATGGTGACATCACTGGAAATAAGAAAAAAAAAAATACTTTTAAACAAATGGTTAAAGTCAGTACAAAAACACTACAAGTGAGCAGATAAAACTAAACCTAGATACAGAATTAAGGCGGACAACAAGGTAAAACAAGGGTAAATCACCTGCACGTCATACAATGTATCCACAGTCAGTATATATAAACGCATATTTGGGGAAGGCATATCTCAGCTCTCAGAAGGGGAATAAAAAGCCTAAAAGCAGTCAGTCAAACAATTGAAACAATTGTGAAGAGGTTTGAAGTACATGGTAGCAAGTCTGTTTAAGAGAAATGCAGTGTGCAATCAACAATCTGGTCAGGGTACAGGGATGAAAAAAAAGTGTTCCTTTAAAGTACCACTCCATTTTTTTTTTTTTATTGCAGAGCTGGAGTGGTGCTACCAACACAAGATTCCTGCATTTAAAGGGGTTGCCCAGTCTAAATTGATAGGTCTGCAGTCACTCTATGTGACTGTAGACTTATGAATCCCCTCAGGACAAGCACTGTGCGCGAGGATTCGAGGGTATCTGAGCCAGGACCAGCGGGTACATATGTGTTATGCATATTGCCGGCTAGAGCCTGACTAGTTGGCACAGCCTTGCTCCATACACTTGTACTGACCTGATCAAGCTCTGACAGCAGCATTTACCATGCACACGCAGGAAGCGAGTCATTACCTCCTCCCATCAGCGCCCGTGTCACATGACCGCGGGTCGTAGATATGTTTGCATGACAACCCAGGGTCTGCAGGAAACCCCTGTGGTTCTCATAGCCGGATAGCTATGAGCACCACTAAGCGGTAAGCGCTCATAGCAAGTGATCATTTCAGCTACATAGACCAGGCCTTGAAAAAACGTCTGCGAAGCCCCCACACCAAACACGCTGCTCCTACCAGCCTGGGACTCGCAGTATCGCCCAGCAGCGTCACACCGCTGAACACCCCTTCCTCTCAGCCCAGGGCCCGTAGCATCGCCAGACTCCTGCCATCACTGCCCCCCGGTAAGCTACATTCGGTCTAAAGAACACATCACCATTTTCCCCAAAACTTATGGGGGAAAAAAGTATGTCTTATAGTTCAAAAAATAAGGTAGGTAGATAGGGTAGAAAGAGGTCATTGAAATATATAATCAGTGCTTTACGTGTGTACTGTAGTTTTCTGTACTTTTATTTATTTCAAAATTAAATAAAAAAATGCAGTGGGGTCCCCCTACATTTTATTAGCCAGTTGAGGAAAAGCAGACACCTGGTCCTGATAGCCTGGGAAGGGAGTAATAAACATGGAGCTTCCAGGCTATGGATTTCAGCTCACAGCTGTCTACTTAGCCTTTAGTGGTTATTAACAAGGAGCGCTGATCCCCCTTCCACATGCAAACAGCGACAGGCTGATATTACAAGCCTAAGAAGACTAAGAACATTAGCCCTCGGCCAACCCAGAAATGGCGCCTCCATTACATGCGCCAATTCTGGCGCTTAGCATCCGTTCTTCCCACTAGCCCTGGTGCGGTAGCAAGTGGTGTAATAGTATTGGAGTTGATGTCAGCTTTGTAATGTCATCAAGCCCAAGGGTTAGTAACAGACTCCTCTACATAAGACACCCCTACTACTAACCCAATAGTCAAATGTCATGTGTAAGGAGCTGAGGTTATGGGATGTGGTTAAGGCAATAAACTGCTATTGGAGCAGGAGCGAGTGTGGGGTCACGTGACTAGCAATGATACAAACAAACATATTGTAGAAACTACATCATGCAGATAATACAAAATGGCGTACATGTATGTTAACGGATTATTTCAGATCAAAGGTGCCTAAAAAAATAATCAGAAAAACAGTGGACTGAAGTGGAAATCAACTGCTTTTTAACCCTTCCCGACATGGCTATTTTCCGTTTTGTTTTATTTTTCTTCCCCTTTTGCAAAGGCTTTAACTTTTTTTATTTTTACATCTACAGCTATATGATAGCAGGTATAAAAAGGTAAAAAAAAAAAAAAATTGCAAGAGTGGCAAAAATGCAAACACAAAAAAAAAAAAAGCTAAATTCCCCCCGATTTTTTTTTTTTTTTTTAAATATGCAGTGCTTATTACACGGTAAAAGATACCTGGCAATATTATTCTCCAGGTCAATACAATTTCAGAGATACCAAACATGCATAGTTTTTTTTTTTTTATTTAAGTGGTGAAAATGTAAATTAAAAAAAAAAAAAAAAGTTTGCTTGTGCCACTTCCTGGAACCCATAATGTTTTGAATGTTTACTGTAGTTGGAGGAGCCATGTGAAGGGTTTGCTTTTTTTTTTTTTTTTTACCCCTGAGCTGATGTTTTTATTGATACCATGTTGGGATAGGTATGATGTTTTGATCATCTCTTATTGCATTTTGTTTTCAGTGTTGCAGAAGTTAAACTGTAATTCCGGCGTCTAATATTTTGTTTTTTCGTTCATTACACTGTTTATTTTTCGGATTATTTTTTATAGATCTAACTTTCATGGAAGCAACCATTCCACATGTGTATTTTTTTATGTGGGAAATTGAGAGGTGATCTGAACTGCTATTTTATTTTTATATATATATATATATATATATATATATATATATATATATATATACACACACACATATGTATATATATATATATATATATATATATATATATTATATATATATATAACAAAAAAAATTCTCAACTTTTTACTGTATTTGTAGTTCCTTTAGAGGATATGAACCTGTGGTCATCCAATCGCTTGTGCTACCTACAGTAATATTGCAGTATTGCTGTATAGGGCAAAAATCACAGCCTCCTATGAACACTAGCCAGAAGAGGGCGTTCACAGGGGTAACATCATGACAGGCATGGGGGTCTTCGGCAGACCTTGGCTGTCATGGCCATCCATCGGCGTCCCGCGATCGCTTCAGAGGCACATAGAATTATGTGCTCCCCTGTTCAGGGAATGATAGTGGAATTTCACAGGTTAACAGCCACAGGCTGAGCTCAGCTCCATGCGTGGCTGTTAGAGGCAGATGATGACTGAATATGACAACCATCACCTGCAGTGAAAGTCATGGGCTCAGTTACTAAGCCCACATCAAAGTCAGGGAGCCGAAATAGGACGTACCAGTTTGTAATGTCAGTAACCGGTTAAAGCTAGGCTTTATTGGATTACTAAAACTATTTGGGCAACAGTCCAGACCCTGTACAGACACAGAGCTGCACCCCGATTGATCCACCAAGCAGCTGCAGAGCAGGATAGACCGGCAGACTGCTGCTCACTTTCCTTGCTGAACTGCATCATGGGAGAGCGATGCTAGCCAAGGAAGGGAATTTTTCTCTCACTTGGTATATGCTTTGTTTATAATGTTTTTGTCAGATTATTAATGTTATTAGCTCGGTTTTTAAATTAAATCATAAAAAATTTAGTGATATTGTTTAAGGTGAACTGCATGCTTTTATATAAAGTGGAAAAGTATAAGAATATCCCCTTTCAACAGGACTTCAAAGCAAAGTAAGTTTTTACTGTAAGGTAAAATAAATTAAAAATCCCTTTACAACCTTAACATACTCTTAAAGAAAATTTGTTTACGCACTGGGAAATGCAGTTTTTTTCTCTGGTCCTTGGCTTCTGAGTTTCTTCAGCGTGTTGACTGCCACATTAAGATAAATGTTACGACTGCTGCTTCGGTTGTAAACCATTTTTTCCTCTTCTAGAGCCTGTAAAAAAAAACAAAAATTTTGTGATATACTTTACATTAGGTATTTCTCTACCACAGACCCTTATTAACCATCAACATGCCTTTTTATGAGCTGAGACTTGTGCCACATTTCTTACAATATTAATTAAAAAAAAGTACGCCCTGCTCCAATTTTAATATGCTTTTTGTGAGCGTCTGGAATTACCCGCCTGTTATGGGGATTCTAGGCTTGTGCAGTAGTACTCGAGTACAAGAAGGTTACCGTATTTTTCGGACCATAAGACGCACTTTTTTTCCCTCCAATTTGGGAGGAAAGTGTGGGTGCGTCTTATGGTCGGAATGTAACGTGGGGAGGGGGGCAGCGGTGGAGTGGGATGGCAGGAGGCAGGAAAATATCCCCTCTGCTGCAGGAAACCAAAGCTGGGGAAACCACTGGTCCTGATACTTAAAGTGCAGTGAATATTCATTAGCTGCTTCCCCGCCCACCTGTCAGCTGAGCAGTGAGCGGGGAGCAGCAAAGGACAGAGCCACATGGTTTCCCCAGCGCTGGATTCCTGCAGCAGCTGGGGAGATCTGTAGAAGGAGGCATCGCATACCTGACAGCCTGGGCGCTGCGCTGAGGAGGCTGAATGCTCCTGTGGAGGACCTGTGATGAGGTCATGAAGAGGGCGGGCTTGAGCATCACATGACCGCACAAAGCCCTGCCTCTTCATGATGTCATCACAGGTCCTGCAGACATACTGTAAAGAAAGAATTAAAAGGTTAGTAATTACAGCACATAAAAAATCACTCTGCCATCCTGTGGTGCACTATAACTCCCAGCATGCCATAGGATCTGCAGGACATGCTGAGAGTTATAGTTCTCCCATGGGATCTTAAAGCAGCACTCCAGTGTTATCAGTGCTGGAGTGTGGCTTTAAATATAAGCCCT